>VXAL01004931.1:193303-251080 GCA_013399475.1 Chauna torquata
AGAAAGAAAGAAAGAAAGAAAGAAAGAAAGAAAGAAAGACTATTTCAGTATACTTTCTGAAAGGGTTTTCAGTAAAGGATTCATTAGACTACACGAGGAAGTGTGCAGAGGATAATTACATAAGAACAAGCCAAATGCTGCAACATTACTGTAGATCAGAGGAAGAAGGCTATGAAATGTTGTGAGCACCTACACACATCAGGACTACTGAGGAGAGCGGTAGGTAACCTTTTACTGCTACAATACTTTATTTCACTTTAGAACATTGAAAATGGTATTTTTTCTGCTTTAGAAATCCAAATGATACATTTTTCCATGATACCCTGCTGTCCTGCTAGCAAATGTTTTCCGGTCAATCAATCAGTCGCTCAAGCAGTCAAAATCTTTAACCACATAAAAATCTATTGAGAACAAGTTTTATTTACAATGGTGACCTGGCCAAGAAAGCTCACAAACAGCAATATGTAACATCACTTACAGACATACAATCACTATTGTATATTACTAGAAAGCGCCCAAACATATCACCAGGCATAAATCAATTATATAAAATACCACAAACATCAAATAAACCAATAAAAGAGGGAAGGTCATAACACCACCAGACATGTCATGAATAACTGCCACAAACATCAGCCAATGATTCATCCAGACTATGAATAAAAAGCCAAAATATATACAAGCAACTCCTGTTAGATCCTTTTGTGTTCTGTTAAAAAGTGTTGCTGTCTTTTGATGTCTATTTTACAACATTACTTCTATTTATATTTCACTAAAGGCATCAATTATTTTTAAAGTCTATGTTAATTAAAATTCGAGGGTTTATTTGTTATATAAATGTGCATTTCAGCATGTATGTTTTGCTTTACAATTCGTTGCATATATTTCCATGCTGGCTTATAATTGGTAATACTTTGCATTTAATATTACAGTTCACTATATTATTATAGTTTTGTCTACCAAAAGAAATTGGACATAGAACACTGTGGGGGACACAGTTTGGTGTAACTGTCGTTGTCCTTCCCCCACCCCTGCCCCAGATTATGAATATGCATAGTTCAAAAAGCACTAAGATTTGAAAACTACTCTGAAATAATATTACAGACATGTTGAAAGCTTCAGGTATTCATCACTGCTTAGAATCTGCACCACAGTTTGTATATTAGCAACAAGGAATGCATACACAACCATCATTAAATGTGGTCTTTAGACACCTGAGAGCTTATACATAGAACAACATATCTGTAGTTGTTAAATACCACAATTGCAATCAATCCATTTTTAAATGCTGGACTATGGTTTTCTTGGTGTGTCTGCATTCGTCTGTGTCTTATTCCCAGAGGTCCATGTTAAATGCTACCAGTCTAGAGGGGTCCTATTCCTCAGTGCTCTCAACTGGAATATACATTTATATTTTTGCTAGGGCCACAAGAGTTTAACATTCACAAATCCTGTTTTGTTTGATAGTGTTTGACACATGCTTTTCACAGGAATAAATTATTGCCTTCAGAACAGATGTCCCGTGCGTATCTCATCTATTTGAATGGAATTTTATGAAATAAACTATATAGAATGTGCTAACTTCCACCCATTGTTTAACACTTCCAATTATTCAATATGAAGATAATGTAGATAAGCATTACTTTCAATCTGTCAGTCAAAAGTGGCAGAAAATTAGGTAGTATGTCTCATCAGATCATATTCTTAAAAGAGATGTCTCTGACCAACCCACAGTTTACAAGGTGGTGATAATGCCCACCATTTACACTCCAATATTCTTCAACTGCTGAGGCATCAGCAAGAAAAACCTGTCCTCTAAATTGACAACAAAAGTGTTTCACTGCTGAAAATGAGATTTGCTTTTAAAACCCCCTTATAGGTAAAATGAGTGCATTTGAATGGAAAAAGTGGATGAAAGCATTTGGTTTATTTATATATATTTTCTTCCAGATATGGAGCTTATTCTGAAATTCAGAATAAATACATCATCCAGACTCTTAATCTAGATCTCCTGCTTTTAAACTGATGATATTGGCCAAAAATCAGACTGCCATCATTTCAGATTAGTCATTTTTGCTTCATTGATAACATATGCACTTAGAAGCAAGTTCTATACATTTAAAAAAAATTCCAACCCTTCTACACAAGCATTTTTCGGATATAGACTCAGCTAGTATATGCTAGCACTAAGCAATTTGTTTTGCAGCATGTCACATAATTCTCTTTTTTTTTTAATACCCAATATCTATGATTAAGAAATGTAATACATACTAAGAAAGTCTTAGATAATTTACACGATGCATTAAAGTGTTTTGCATGAGAATATAGTATGATGCAGACAGCAGAAGAATTATGTCTTTCATTAAAAGGTTTGCAACTCAGTGTGCTATGATATAACTATAGCAGTTTTTCTGTCTCAGTGAAGGTTTTTTATTTTAAACACTGCCTTGAAAACCAAGGGATGCATATGCAATAGCACTACTTTAGCTATATGTTTTAACTTAATATCACCTCTTAGTAATTACACACTGTCAGTTTACCTGCTGTCCCAGGGTTATGGGTGAACAGCTATGCTGTCGCTGTTCTTCATCTCTCTGAATCTTGATGTAAGCAGTAAAATAAGATGGCATTTTTTCATTATTAAATGTTTTTAAAAAAATCCTAGTTCAAAGCCTATTTGAAGCAGTTCATCAAGAATGATATACATTAAGGTCAGGATTAAAAGAAAACCAATTATATGGAAGAAATATGATTTTTGCCATAGATCCTTTATGTGCAAATTAGAGTGTGTATTTGCTGCCTAATTTAGAAAGCACCAAAGGACAACTTACAGGGATGCAGAGTGGCTTTTGGAGGAGTTCAGAATTTGTGTTTCCTGAGGAATTTAAGCAGGAAAGAGGAATGGTTCACTTGGCAAGAAGGCTTGTGGGGTAAAACCTGGTCACCATCACTCAGCAGGTTTTGTGCTATCTGAAAAAAACACTTTAGCTGGGCACTTGTCTTAACTAGCAACTTGGAAACTTCTCTGGGTTGGAGTAATCTCCATGTGTGGCTGTTCTGCACCCTATTCATACCTTCACTACATTGCTGACAGAATAAAAGTGAGAGCTCTAAGCTGATGCAGCATTTTGATGCTCTATGACTGTAAGAATGGTTTACAAGCCAGGAAAGGCTCAGCTCTTTGATTTTCAGGGTCTGTTTCAGAGGAATTGGGGTCTCTTTCAGGTGAATTTCAGCATGCCAAAAGCCATAGAGGTGTCTTCCCTCTCTCCCATCCACTGAAGTTGAGATTGACTTGCTGTGACATTTTCTACCCGTTTCTGTTCTCTTACATTGTCTTCTCATCACTTGTCTGTTTCATTTTGTGTTCATCAGTTCTTCACATTTTTCCACTAAATATTTGCTTGGAATATGGAGCTGTGAACCTGTTCTTTTTTTCCACTTCAAAAATCCTGTGCTATATTTTCAGGAAAAAACAATGGAGTGTATTTCTTCAGAATATCCAGACAGCATAAACTGGCATTTTATAGAGTCTTTATCTCAACATGTAGATCAGCATGATAGGTAGTTATATTAGTATATTATCGTACTATATATTTGAGCTTCTGGTGAAGGTAAGAATAATTTCTATCTAACAATGGTGGCTATAAACTAAAATGCAGGAGATTGAGTTGTGTATCTGAAAATCACTTTATAATAATATTAGATGGTATAATAGCTAATACCATTTTGGCTAACTGGTAAAAAATGCTGCAGTAACTTGTGCTCAAACACAATTCTTCTGCTTTGCTGTTTTTGACTAATATAACAGCCAGATTTAATAAATCCAAGGCATTTAAAGGATTTTTCCATAAATTATTCTGTTAGTATGTGGGCTTTGGTTAAAGTTGTCAAGCTATATTTAAAATAAATTGAAGAAGCAGTAAAACTTTTGTTGTTTGGCCAGAGCTTACTTGTACTTTAGTGCAGAAGGATAATGTTCTACTATGAGTGCAAAACTGCCAACACTGAAAATCTGTATATCCTCCCAAATTCTTGTTTATGAAGACGAGAAAACTTAGCATGGCTTGTCCTGCAGTGACACGTCACCATAAAGGGGCCGTTGTATTTCTTCTGCCTCCTTCTCCCCACAGACTCTGGCAGGTTGGAGTCACAGCCTGGAGGGCTTGGGCAGCAGTGTGTTCCCAGAGCGTAGGAGAAACCCTCAAGGGACGAAGAGCTGTAACTACCCCCATGCAACACAGTGTGCTCAGATTAATGGCAGTAATATGCAAATTCTTGACTACTGTAGTGGCTTTGAAGGGTGTGGACGTCTGGATGCCTTTTAATCTAATGGAGCACTCAATTCACCAATGATACCATGCACCAAGACACCAATGGATTAGGGCTATTTTTGTCTCCTTCTTCCTGCTAACTGAGCTGAATTCCAGACCCCTGTAGTGAGCTCCCCAGCCCTCGCTTGCTGTCTAGTTAATAATTTGCTGCACGAATTACAAACCATCTCCCAAATATTCTGGAAATCTGAAATAGTGAAAGTGACACTGACTCAACCATTGAGAATGCAGTGAATTGAGCTATGAAGGAAAATTGTTGTTAAGGTGATTGACGTGTCCTGGGGGCAGGGGAACTCAGAATGGGTTGTTGCTACTGTTCAAGGAATGGCCATGTGGAAATTTATTTATTTCGTATCCAATTAGCTCAGATGAAATCTAAGTCTTTGATCTAGTCAATCCTCCTTCAGCTCAGATATTTGGAGCCAGTGAGCCACAGCTGATACTTCACCTGATATAATTCTTCTGAGCCTGCTCCAGACCCAGAGCTATGGCAGAACTGGACTATCTCTGAAATTAATGTTCAAAAACTAGGAATTAAAGTCAACCAAATGAAAACTCTCTCTAGGTCTTTCTGGGTTCATCTCCGACACATGGTGTCTCAGTGATGCCACATATCTAGCTCTGCACCAAATTTGCATGTGGTCAATAACTGTGTTCCCCTTTTTCTGAGGTTCTAACTCAACCCTGTGTGCTGTGACTTTCAGCACTGAAGATTGCTCACAGCAGAAGTCACTGGCAGCTGAATTTTCAATGTATGAAGTCCTACATATTACTAAGTGGTCATCCTCACTCTTGCCAAAATTAACCATCTAAAATGGGCACCCACACTTCCTGGAAACTTCTAATTTTAATATCAATCTACCTTAAGTCAAGAGCTGTGAAATAGAGGTAATAGTGCCCATTTACCTCAAAGAGATAGTAAGGAGATGGGTGCTTCATATGAAGTGCTGTATTGATAAGGACCAAGGCATTCACCTGATAAAATGAGCTCTGTCTTCAGAACATGCTTCAAATACTGCATAGGAAATAATTCCTGGGACCATACAGCTTTGGTTAGGTGCATGCATGCAAGAAGTTTGAATTATTTTTGTGCAGACATCCATTATTCTAGCATTTCTTAACTTTAGCATACTTGTATTTGTAACCTTATTACTTGGGTCATCAGTGAAATGCCAAATCAGAGTTGAAGATCTAGTGAAAAAAGACAACTTGTCTGTGATTTCCAACTTAATACATTAATTAAATAGCATGTGTCCAATGATATTTTCATTTAAAAATAATCTAACCCAAAGTGATTCAAGTTTTTAGTGTTGCATTTTGTCATTCAGTT
Organism: Chauna torquata; assembly: GCA_013399475.1. Taxonomy (NCBI): domain Eukaryota; kingdom Metazoa; phylum Chordata; class Aves; order Anseriformes; family Anhimidae; genus Chauna; species Chauna torquata. Next base: position 198,968 of record VXAL01004931.1, read on the forward strand.
GGTGCAAAGATGTCATTGTCACTGTGTGGGCAAGTAGGTGCTCAGTAACAGATTTGTTCTGTACTTAATTGCTAACAAGTTTCTACACATGAGGAACTGCAGAGCAGTTTTTTAGTTTGCCTTTGTGTCTAGGATTTACATATTAATTTGAGCTGTAAATTATAGAAACATGCAAATTATATGGTATAAAACCATTAGAAACACTGAGTTCCACAGCTTCAAGTTATCATAGTTCACATAAATAGAAAAACTATTTTTAAGTGTCAGAGAAAATGATATACTATGTCAAAAATTGAATATTATGTCTTCAAGGACTAGTTAGGAAGAGCACTGAAGGACACAGGAAGCTCTGTTCTTTCAATATATGAATGGCTTTTGAAAATTATTTGCAGTAACTCCTGATATCATGACAGAAGGAAGAAAAGGGGTTGTCCCTGGTGGTTAGTAATGTCTCCTGTATCCAGAGTTCTATACTCTGAGGTCTTGAAGATTTTGTCTCTTAATGTACTTGGCTAGTTTGAAAAATGGAATAGAAAAATTGATAATATAATTGTTTCACCCCTCAGCCTTGCAGCTTGTACATGAATATGTATACCCATATTGTTAGAATTTGGTCCCCTATTTACAGGTAGGCTATTTTCATAACCGCAGGAGTAAATAAGCTATTCTCTACAAAGACCAATCAAAAATTTTCTGAGCAATGCTTACTGTTAAGATTTAAATTCACATAAAGAAGAGCAGAAAAACAATCTATTTTATGTTAGCATCTTTTTTTTTCCAGTGATATTACAGTGTAGCTATGTGATCATGCATAAAAGTGACTTTTAAAGCCAATGACAGTCTTTGACATCAACAACCTGATCATGGTATTTGTTTTAGCAGAAGTTAAGTTCTTTGTTAAAGACTTGTTTTTAAAAAAGTAATCCTTACTTTCATAGCATTCCTTTGGTTCCAAACCCATCTATTTTACCATGTGAATTGAGAAAATATCATGGCAACACAAATTACTTGAGTCGTACGACAGGGACTTAATATCAAAACTGCAAGACAAGTCAACAGTTTCTGGAAACGAAGAAAACTATGTTTCTAATAACTACCCTGCTAGTTCCCCAGTAAATATACCAAATTTTGTCTTGTCGTAGCTGCCTGTTGACTGAGGAACATGCCCTTAGACTACTGAGGTTGAATGTACATTTTCTATTACTGCAGAAATAAAATTCCAGAATTAAAGTCTTGCATCCACTAAGATGGATAGCAAAATTCCTATAAACCTTACCAGACTCAAGGATTTATCCTGATACTTAATCTCCGAATAGGAATTTGATAGTAGTCTCTACCACCTACAAAGATGAAAAGTACCTCAGGGTGAGATCTGTGCTATTTTGCCATATACTTAGAACTATTTTGCAAAACGTAGTGATCGTAAGTGAAATATGTTCTTTCCTAAGCTGACCTTACCCCACTATCGTTTATGCATGTTTCGGCACCCATGTACAGACCCATTACTAAATGAAAAATCTCTAGGCACCACTGTAATAAATGAATGACCCTTTACACATTTCTAATGTTTTAACATTTATGGCACTGCTATCTTTAATTTTGAGAAAAACAGGGTTTGCCCATAATTTAAAATAACATGGCTAATTTACTACATGTGTAAAATGAACAATGCTTGTTATTAACGTTTAAATTCCCTTACGCAAGGGTAGAGAAACAATCTAGTTTATGTTCGCATCTTTTTTCCAATGATATTACAGGTTCTGAATGTAGTTATGTGATCATGCATAAACATGATCCTTCCAAAAGAGGCTCCTGGTCTTAGAACCTTTCTTACTAGTGAAATTATAGAAGCTTGGATGGCCAACAGTATCAAGAAATAATTGCAACTATATCAGGCTGTTCTCAAGGAAGTGCTGTCACTGCCTGAATCTGGTGATAAATTGCATTGATCATGTAGGTTACAGAACCCCTATCAGTATCAAAGGAAAGACATTATATTTTGACAGTGGTGTCTCCATTGTCAACTTCTGGAAGTATAGTACTGCACTACATTGAATGGCTCATTTAATAACTGTTTATAAATTAAGCAAGCAAAAAAAAAAAAATTATTCCTAGCAAATTTTAAAAAATTGGGAGATTTTTTAGAGCACTTAGTTTTAAAAGACACTTAAAATTAGGTAAAAGTTTGGACTCTGGATATTGCAATAACATTGGCCAATGTTACTGCAGATAAAAAACTGGTGAACGTGTGTTCTAGAAGGCAACATTAAGCATTTTTTTTAAACACCCATTTGTATGGGAGGGCAGTATGCTCTGTATGTCATGGTCAGTTAATAGTAGTTACAGAGGAGTTTCCACAAGCTGTGTGGAAACCCTGGCTTCAAAACTGACAGACGTTTTTCATATTATAGCAAGACTCTGATCCTGTATTCCTTTCTTAGCTGTGAGTGTTTTAGGATTGCTGTAAAACTTTGAGATTGAACCCACAGTCCTAATATTTAATTTGAATGGTATAGCAGCAGGCTGTCATGCTGGATACTGGTATATACATGTAAAATGGTATGTGAGGGTACTTTATTAAGTTTAAACAAAAGGTGGAGTTCACAGTAGAGTCAAATCCACCCCATAGGCCAGACAGGTAAGGCTCTTAGGCCTTAAGGAAATTTTTTTGTCACCCCTTCTGGCTTGAGCAGCTAAATGAAATTTTGATTTTTTTAGGTTATTTTTAGGAGGAAAGTTAATGATCAAGTCAGATATTTTTAATTTAGAAACTTCTACTTTCTTAATGTTAGAATATATAAGAACATGGTAGAAAAGGAGTTTTAGTTTGTACGTAGCACAAAGTGAGGGTATGTATTGCCATTAGTCTAGAAGCAATTTTTTCTTCTATACTCAGTATTGACACATACAGAACAAATTGTTATGCACCCAAATCTGTGGCTAGAAATTGGCTCCTTGCAGGATAAAATCCAATATCCAGTTCCTTGTGCTTCTTGTGCCTAATAGACAGTAGGAGTTTTGTGCGTTTGGCTAGAGCTTCCCTCCACCCCTTTTTTAATTAATCCCACTCCAGATCTTCAGAAATGTGTGGCTTCATCCTTGGCCCCATCTTAGCTAGCTTCAATGGGGAGAGCTAGGAATTCAAAATAAAATGTCTCATAGGTTATGTCTGCTAACAAATTTCAACTAATTGACATCAAACTGGTTAATTTCCATATAATAAGTGTTGATTGATTCAAGGGCTTGACTGAACTGGCTAACACTGTCTTTACAATGATCACTTATGGGCTACCTTTTTGGAACACAGTGGAATATTTAAGGTCTTGCCAGATTTCAAGGATGCTGGGAGTTGGAACAATGTTTTTAATCTTGGCTACTAATTACGTGGCAAAGGTATAAACTGGGCTTTGCAAATCATTATTTCCATTAGAAAGGTGTTGGAAGCAATTCCACTGAGGGCTTCCCTCCTATTTATGCAGCTGTTATTCCCATGGGAGGAGGCCATTGCAGTCCTGGCTGAAACATGGGCTTCTGTTCTGTTTCCACAGCACTTGGAAGAAAAACAAAACAGGACTAATGAAAAACACACACGGGAAATGCTTTATTATTTCATCATCCTCACCTACTGAGATCTGGCACCACTCTGTGTTTAGGAAGAACTTCTCCCGCCCTCCCTCTCTCGCAGTGTGGTTATATAAGGCTGACACTCTGTCATTTCCTGTCAGATCATTTCAGAGGAATTTGCTCTTATTTCCTCCCAGCCTCATCCCCTCCTCCCGGCCTCAGCCTTGGCTGCATGCCCCAGCAGCCATGCTGTGTTTACTTAACCGCATGGAGAGCTGGGCTGCACGGCTCGAAATTCTGGGGCAACACGCACGCAGGCACATCGTGAGCTCGCTCGCAAAAGTTAGCATTCCCACTCAGGAAACAGACAGCAGTTCTTTTGTAAAGAAAGTATGCAAGGTCCAGAGCCAAGCCTTATGCAGACTCTTTGTAGGCTACAGAGAGGTGAATTCTAAATGTTTTCACTAAATGTGGATAAAAATAATGGATTTTTGTTGGCCCATAACTCTGTAAGTAAATTTCTCTTGGAAGATGCATTTTTGATCATTTCACATATTTAGACTAAGGTATATTCTCAACTTCTCTATGCATCATGGAATTCATAGAGCACCACTAGCAGTTAATCTGACATTCAAATAATGTGTTAGGATTAGCCAAACATGTCTGGCTCCAACGTATGTACCTCCAGCACTGCACAAATACATGGTTACTCCTAACATTTTTCCACTTTGGCATACACGTAACAGACTGGATAGATTAGTTAAAATGTCCATGCCTTATAAATGGTGTAAAACTATTTTAGCACCCAACAATGGTGTGAAAATAAACCATGCAGAAACAGGACATTTATACTTGAATGATGTGTGAGCTTTCCAGTGGGTAAAGTGGTCACAGTTCATTGTTTTAAAAAAAAAAAAAAAGTAGTCTTAAGTCACTAATAATCTCCACATCAAGATTTATGGCAATGGAGAAAAAGAACTAAGTAAACTATCTGAGTGAGAAGTCATTTCTTCCTTCCCTGGCAGCATAGGATTTGTTTAAATGCTGTTAGGAGAAGACCAATTAAAATAATTTTGCCAGAAGTCTAGGAGATAGCTACGTCCAACGCCAGCTCAGTGCTCTTGATCTGGAATGACAACTTGTTTCCTAACATAAGCTAGAAGTTTCTTACCAACACAGAAAATTAGAAGTCAGAGAGAGAAATTCTTCCGTCTGACATAATTGTAACAATAACCATTATTTTGGGTAGCAGTTATAAAATAAATGACAATTGACATTTTATGACATTTAAGTTTTATTTAATGTTATTGCTGATATTTATTTAACGTAAAGCTAATGGGCTATCTTCCAGGCCAGGTCAGAAATGAACAGTTTCCGTTGCACTTATGATAGATTTTTCTTGTCCAGAACACTGTGAGAGTTTTAGAGCAAAATCATCCAATCACAATCTGTATGACATTCTTTACTATCATTAGCTACAGTTAGCATTTAATGCATGTCCCCTTGTACCCTGATACAATATCAGACAAACAATTGCAGTTTTTCATTTTATGACTCATAATTGTTTTGCTTTGTCTGTTCCATTGTACACTTCATAGAAGAAGATAATTGATGCAAACAAGAAAATAGAAGGGTTTATTTTTATTATGCTTATTCTCTATACTGAATATCCACAGCATGGAGACTTAAAATCTAATATTGATGCAACTTATAGAATTTTCCAGTTTCTAAGTATATGAAATGGAAGTTAAAGAAATCCTCAATTGCCAAGCTAAAATTAAATCACAATAATAGAAAAATTACACATATATCTGGAAGTGTGCTATCAATTTTTTAAAGTAATTATGTCAGATAGGCACAGATCTTTCTTGTGTGAACCGATCTACCAAATAAGATATTTTAACATTTCTGAGAAATGGTGGCAGAATTATAAGCACATTTTGCCTATTTTGTCCAATTCGAGTGATGTTCTCCTTAAGTCAGATTTACAGTTAGTTCGTTTTGAAGATTATCACTATATACTTTTAGATTTCTTGAGTTTCTTTATATTCTTGTCTTTCTAGGTCCTTCATAGTGATGACTAACCAAAACCAATAAATAATCGCAGTGGAGATATTTCAAACCAAACAGAATATTTAGTGTTGTTTAGCTCTGAATTAGAAAGAAAGAGAGAGAGAGAGAACTTAAAGAATGTGAGAGCAACTGGGTATTTGTAGTAAAATAGTGTAGAAAATTTATCACAAATACTGTCATCTCATCTAAACAAGATTCTCCTCACAATCACCAACAATGAAGATTTTCTTAAATTTTATTCATTACTTTAATGTATTCAGGAATTCTTTTTAACTCTGGTGAGTTTACTATGAAGAATTTCCTGTAAGTATTCATTACATGGTACTCAAAGTCTGAGCTATGTTTCTTAGAGGTGATTGGGCAGGGCGTAATATTAGCCTTGACATTTTATGAGTTCTGTTATGGACTGTATGGTCTCACTGTCTCCTCTTGAAGTACTGTGTTTCTTTCTTGCTGGAAAAATCTGCAGGAAGGTAGAAAACTGGTTATCGGTGCTAGGACCTGTTCAAAGTACTTACAACAGAAAATTAAGGTGTTGGAGTCCATTGTCCTCCTCCAAAGCAGGAGTTTGCCATTTTTAATAGATGCTTGTCTAATATGTTTTTAAAGGCTTGCAGGGATGGAAACTCCTAATCTGCAGATTCTAATAGCTGTAAGATACACTCAACTTTTAAATATCTTTAAACATACTTAAATATTTTTAAAAGAAGTGAAGAACTGAGGTTTTCCAAATAGAGATAGATCACTTGAGAATTTGCTGAAGTTGCCAGAAGAGGACTCTCACTAGCCACCAGTGACTACGGCCTCAGAAAATATAGGAAGGGGGACCAAAAGGAAGGTGGGATGGAAACCTAGTACTGAAGATCAAAACCCAAGTTGTTTCTAGTAAGTGTACTTAAAAAATATCTATAAAAAAATCCAAGGCAATAAGCCTAGATAAAAAGGTCTAGCCTAGGACTGTGATGACTCACTCTTCTGAAGCATCTGAAGAGATAAGATGAAAGAGGATCTACTGCAACTTTCTCCAGTAACTTCTCATGTTGTAGTTTTTTCTATTCTGGAAACTATAACTAAAATAATTTTGGCAGAAAAGACATAAACACTTATCATGACAGGCTTTATGACTTATTAACCAGAAGCTACAGAATGACTAAGACAGCATCTACAGCAGCAGAAAAATTGGAAGATTGTTCTACCTGGAATACTTTTTGTGATCTAGTATTTCCCAAGGAAATGTTGTTATACAGAGGGATGAATTTCATATCTATTTTGATGCAGAGTCTGTAGATGAAATCTGAGATTGTACTGCTATATTAAAAGTAGTTTATTATGATTCTAAAAACCTCAGTCAGTGTATGCCTGCATTTATAGGGCACATAGTAACTCTACCAGCAATTGTTTACCTCAGGGTGACCTAAGAGTCCACAAAATTTCTCTTCTGAAGTCATGTACGGAAATAAAAGGGGCTGTTAGACCTGATAGTAAATGATCAGAGCACAGAAGTGGAAATATTTTTAAAATTCAAGCTTTGACAAAGATTTAAAGGAAGTGAAAATGCACATTTGGGCAGTAATGTTGAAGCTATATCATATGCAGCTGGGAAGAAAATATGAAAGCTGTTCTTTACTGCATAAATAACCCCAAACCTATTCAGGTTCTTGGAGAATAGAGCAATACGATGACTTTAATAGTACACCCTGAGTCCAAACGTCAAGCTCTGCCCAGCCCCATAGAGATACTGAGATCCTCCTATAAGTGTAATGGTGGCCAGCTGCAGGAGAGATGGAGTGTTCCCTTTGTGAATGGCATCAGTGGGAATGAGGTCCGGCTGGAGATGGATATAACTATTGCGATGATCAGGAGCTGCATACCTATGTGAATGAGTCTAGAGAACTAGAGAACTGAAATACATCTAAAATGTTCTCTCTGGCCATTACAGAGGATTATAGGAAATATGATGACTTCATGGTGAGATTAATTAATGCATGGCATTTTTCCCAGTAAAAGTTCTGGATGGGCACAAGGCAGCATCTATATATAAGGATTCTGAAAATGCCAGGGGGTGGCTGGGCGTCACCTCAAAATACTAAAGAAAACACCGACAGGTGTTTACTTCAGCAAGGGCTTCTAGAAGGGAGGTAAGGGTCTGTGATAATTTAATCAGTCTGAAGAAGTCAGAGAGGGATTCTCTACTCTGTTGAAAATATGTGAGCTACATCAGCTATGAGAAAAGTTGTAGTAATTTGAAAAGATTTCAAAAGATACAGGAACTAGTGGAAACTGGGATGCTTTTCTGAGGGGGACTTTTAAGCAAAAAACACACGCACACTCCTTTATGTGAGACAGAACCAGGGACACCATTAGATAAGGTGTAAATAAGGTCCTTCACTTCTGTCTAATTGTAAGTAGAAAGGAGAAGACTATTAAGCCAGTTGGGAGATAGTGTGGATCTTTGAGAAGGCAGAGGAGTGTTCCTGCCTCCCTGCTCAGAGGACACCTCACACTTTGGAGAGAGGGAATCTGACATGAGGAGGCCCAGATGTCCTGTTATCAAATGCTGGGGGCAGGAGCCGTCCAGGCTCTAAGTCAGGAGAGATGCAGCTACCTAATTAATCCTCTTCAGACAGGTATTCAGAACATTTTGCCAAAACTGAGTATCAGAACTTGAATTATTTGTTGGTATTTGTAAGTGTTGACAGTGTGCTAAGTAACACAAAAGAGAGGGTTCCTGTTTTAAGAGGCTTCCAAAATAAATATAATCTATTTTTTTTTCTGGAGTTTGGCCCAGTGCCTATTAGTAGCCAAACTGTGATACAATCCTAGAGCATAATGACATACTGTGCTCGTTTTCCTCTGAGAAAAATGACTGATGATATTGCTTATGAAGAATTTCAGCTCTATTACACGGGGACACATGTGCACAGACTGCAGGGCCATGTGTCATTCAGGAAACAAACATGCATTCAGTATTTTTCAGTGTTGAGGCAGTTGCGTTTATGACCTGACTTTTGCTGGTAATATTCACATGTGTAAAACTCACCAGGAAATAATTAGGAACACAAGATAAAATCTTGATCCCATTGGAGTTAAAGGAATTTTCCTTTCAAATTAGAAGTTTACAATATCTCCATTTTGCTTCATCAAGAGCAGTCACCTTTTTATTTTGCTTTTGTGCTTCCTATGTCCAAAACCTATAGCTATGTTATGTAACTCCCTTTTACCAACTCTTTAAAAATAAGCTCCAAAAGCAACCTTACCGTAACTGGTATATAACCTAGAATTTCACCTTGTTCCTGATCTGATTTTTGGAGTTTGAACTGATCTTTTTAATTAAAAAATAGAAGTCAGGATTTCACAGAGCAAAAGATATGAAAAGGTCCTTCTTGTTCTGTCACCTAAACTGGTGGTTTAAATTTAATTATAGATAATAAAGAATAAGAATCAAGATTTGAATATTTACAGGAAATTCAATTCATGCTTTATGCAATATAATGAACTGCTATTACTTTACCTAGTAACATTTTTAGCACACACATAAGCAGATATGTTTCATCCATGCCTATAACAGAGAAAAGTGGTAGATACTTTTAACATGTTTTACTTCATTGGATTTGAATAGGGTCTTGTTTTTGTGAAATCTGGCTTGAATTCAAGTTAAAACATTGTTTGCTTTCTTTTTTTTTTTTTTGTCTTCCTGCCCTTAACTATTCCTTTGCAGTGTGAAAATACCACAGCCTATGGTTGATGTCTTCATCACAGTGGAATGCTTTTAAACTTAATGAAGAGTTGCAATAAATCAGTACACTTCATTCTGCTTTCTATCATCAACACATACATACTTTCTTAGGTATTAATCCTCTCAGAGATTATTAGAAGTCAATAAGACATATTAAAACTAATTATTATTAACTTCTTAAAGGATTGTACCTGGTATTATAGCTGGTAGCTATCTTGTCTCCAATGAAGTGACATTTGTACATAATTCATTCATGTATTCCTCAGAAGATAAAATATATATATATATAGCTTATGGCATTTAACCACAGCCTTTTCTTAGGATGCTGAAGCTGAGCATATGCATTTTGCGCAGAACTGGGGCTTTAGCTTGATAAAAGTCAAGCCAGGACTTTATGTCATGCTGTGTTTGTTCACCACCTACTATGAAGCCTTGTTTTTTTGATGCTTCTTAGTTCTAGATGTGGTAAATTACTTCAGGGATAGGCTTTTCCGATGGACATTTTCCTTTTTCCTATGGACATTTTTTCTTTAGGTTAAAGGTTGCAAACTTTTACCCCAAACCCACAGTCAGTCCTCCCCCTACCTGCCCAGGGCCCAGGACCCCACGTCAGCCCCTGCCCCAGCAGTGCCACACAGGGCTGGTCTTCGATTCTCCCAAAAAGTAAAGAAAAAAAGTGCAAGTAGTTTGAACCGAAACCCTGGAGTTTATGTCCTTGAGCTTGGAACACTTTTGATTCAAATTGTAATTTTTCACCTCAGCCCTCTGTCTATGATTGTGTAAAGCCAAAACAAGTTGCCCTCTGTCTTAGCTGCAGCGTTTGCACAAACTGAAAGCTGGATCTGCTAGGAGCAGACAGTTGGACATGTGATTCTTCAAGTGATTCTGCAATTACTTCTAAACCTGCAGTTTTAATATTCTTGAAAAGGCTTTGGTCAGTCTTTGGACAAACACTCAAGTCAATTCCTTTACTATTTGAATTTTATTATCCTTTTTTTTTTCCTACCAACCTAGTTAGATCATAATTAAATGTGCTGTTCCTGAAACATGCCTTTTTGAACACTGAGAATGATGGCTACGGCAGGTTGTTTGCTTTTGCCTCAGGTTTTGCTTCCTAAAGACAACAAGGAAACTGATAATGGGGTAAAGCATTTGTGAAAGAAATACAAAAAGCCAAACAAAGGGAGTGTATTCATTATGACTGAGAAATTTTTACAGTATATTTGCCTATGGGGTTGTCCCTAACCAAGGTTACCAGCTTATTAAGGAGGTTACTATGGCAACAGTGAAAAAGGGTTTCACAGATTTCTTGATTGCCCTTCTCAGTTAGGCTTTATTATATTCCTTGTTACAAAATTAATGTACAGTTTCTACATATAAGCAAGTCTCTCTTGATGGCAAATAACTTCTTGGCATCTTACAAAACATTAGAAGTCCATTTAATGGTTTACGCTCCACGAGGATACAACATATTTTATGAGTTTTTGTTTTGTTTTATTTTGGTCTAGAAACAAGTTTAATGCCACCGTTACTGGCAGCAAATTATTAATATTCAGTTTTCCTTTGAGCCCTAAGTAATAAACCTGCAGTAGAGAGACACCTGACTGATAGGCCGTATAAGACAGAAAATATCTTAAAACTTGAATTAAAAGCAATTTTTAAAAAGAATACTAAAATCTTAGTTGTTTAGGAAAAAAAAAAATTTCCTGTATATTGTAAACATCTTCCTAAGGATGACACTGGAGGTATGTCCAGGAGACATGTTCCACCCATGAAATGAGGTGACCTTAGCAGCAGATTCTGCAGGAGCTAGCTAATGTCCAGGCACTGCTGTGCTTTCTTCACTGGAGGAGATGCATTTGAGATCAGATCAGATTAAGGCATAAGTCAGTAACTTTGTGCTTTGGCTCTCAGGTGGTGACCTTAGCATTTACCTTAATTAGAAACAACTCTTTCTAGCTCTCTTGGTTAAGAAGAGATGTTCCAAATATGACGAATCATACTGTTTGCTTGGGTGTTGAGACAGCCTGTACTGAAAGTCATAGTTTATCGTTGTATTCACAACCTGAGTAGACTGTGCCCCTCCCTTAATGAAAACAAAGAAAAAAAATGCAGGCTGTACAGCATGCAGGAATGGCCTTTCCTCAGTGTGGTTTGCAGGCAGTTTGTGAAATCAGATTTTTTGCTTGTTACTGTTCCCTACAGTGGCTCTGGACTCATAGGATCAGGACAGTCAAGCTCTGGAGTGGGTTGGCCAAAGATTGTGCAGTCTCCAGCCATGGAGGTTTCAAAATCAGACCAGATAGAGCCCTGAGTAACTTGGTCTGACCTCAGAATTGATCCTGCTTTGAGGAGAGGATTGGACTAGAGACCTCCTGAGATCCCTTTCAACCCTTAATTGTCTTACGATCCTATGTTTCTGGAGGAAACCCTCCCAAACTGGCCATTAGCAAGATATAATCTACAGCTTCACCAAGGAGACTGTTCAGATCTCTGGTCTGCTCACTTTTTCCCTACTTTGATACCAGATGTCTTCTAAAAGACTTTTAGACCTCTGAGTATAACAGGAGCAGTTCATTCCTCTCAGTACTTTTTAATACTTCTCCAAAAGTGTAAGTACTACTTGAAGTTCTTGGAGACGTGAAAAGCAGAGGTATGTTGGATTAGACACACAGTATTACAGGTTTTTCCTCAGCCAGGGATGCTCCTTTTATTTGCAAATGGAAGCTGAAATTTGGAGTAACAGTTCAGTCCCTAAAATGAGAGGGGCTGCCTGCCCCACTCAGGTCTTGCAGCATCCACGTTTGTGGGAAAGTTACTCCCTCACAAACACATTCCAGTCTAACCTTAAGCAGAGCTGTACCTTCATAAGTTCCTGACATATGAAACCAAAGCCTAAGAGCCAAAGTCTTTGCCTAGCATATACATGAAAGTCTGCTGAATTTCAAACAGATTGGATCTGCACTACAGCAGTTTTGGATCCTCTCAAAGGGTTACTGTTACTTCAGTGATGACTGTGAGGAACGTCATCTGCCCTGTACAGCAGACTGGAATTGAGAGCACTGTTTCATATAAAGAAATACTCAGAGAAAACCTTCTCCCAATAGTTTTAGCTTTGAAATGCCTACCTTATGTTTAAAGATGTATAATCTAATAAGTAGGCTAAAGGATTTCCAATTTTCTCTGCTGTTAATATATAATGTCTATTTTTTATGTTTTGCTTTGGACTTAACCAACTTTCTCTAAAACACATCCAAGGCAGATATACAACATCTAAGTTCATTTTGGGCATTGGAGGTTTACACTTCTTATATGCTAACTTAGAGAAACCCTGGTTACCAGAAGTTCTACAATTAGAGCTTGACTATTTCTGTGGGCACTGAACCAGACCCACTGCACTGATTCACTGCCCAGCAGTTTTCACACTGAAATACATAAGTTACTTGTTCATAAAAGAGACAAGAGAGAACAATCTGCTGGCTTTACATAAAATCACCATCAATTTACATTGAAACATGGGAGTTTGCGACTAGCTTGCTATTTGTTTTTGTACAAAGATAGCTGTGTATCTAACTGCTGAGTATACTGAACAATTGTTTTATTGTAATGCTTAAATTGCTCCTAGAGGCCTATTTTAGCCTGATAAAAATTATAAATGAATAAATTAAACTACCTTTCAATATTCAGCATTTTACTACTGCTAATAATTTAGGAGTTGATTTTCTTTGCCTATTTTATTAATGTATTTATAGTACACAAAGAATACACAGAGGTTTAATTACTTTTTATTTTCAGTGCTTACAGAAATTAAAATTCTGCACTGGACTAAATTCCACCCTCAGAACAGTATATGACTTAAGATATACCTTAGTGGTATCTGCAGGGTAAAGGTTTGAGCCTACTGTGATGATCCTGTTTTCTTATTTTGCTTTAATTTTTTTTAAGAAGCTGAATTGAAGAGTGTAAAATATTAAGTAATCCTTCAGGGTGTCTAACAAAATCTAAACAGTTTTTGGAGGAATGCAGATAAAGAAGAACATCTTGAAAATGTATTGGGTGTAGATGCCCTTTTAGACAGGCACAAAAAAAGACAACTAAAAACGAAAGAGTCAATTTGTCAAAACTAGCCTTGTTTGAAATATATGCAACACAAACTGCAGAAACTTCTTGTGTTACAGAGGAGAATAAGTGCTGAAGAGAAAAGGTTAGCTTTTATCATAGACATCACTTAAAACCATCTTTTATAGTGCCGTAGGTACACACTATACACACTTTACAGGGTTATAAAAAGTCCTGGTGGGTTTACAACCCACAACCATGTGCTTAAGTGCTTTGATGGATCAGGCCCTTAATAAGAACAAACTCGCAGTGAGATAAGGTAAGAACAGCATCTAGGGAGGACTGATGGGAGGTTATTAAATGGGAAGCAATGACACCGTATGTACACCCTGAGTAAGAGAGGGTCTCTGCCCCGGAGACCCACATCTGGAGGGCAGTCCTGCTGAGACACAGTGTATTCCATTTTTCTCATTCAAGTATCTTTTTGCTATTGAATGGTGCAAGGCTTCTTGCATTAAACATTCATCAAAAAGTAAAGGAAAAAAAAGTTTGTTCTGCAAACAGGGAAATACCTAGCTCAAGCAGAGATCAAGCACTGCAGAAGTAGGAAAACTAGACTTAGCTGAAAATAGGAAAAGTCCACAAAAATGACATATTTCGTGCTTTTTCAGATGTCAGAGGACAGAACTAATGCAGACCCAGTACAGCTTTTCATGCAGCGGACTATAAAATTGAAAATAGTGTTTTTGCACAATTTGCAAAGTGAAAAAAGCCACATAATTTTACCCGTGCTTCCACACACAGTAACACACTTTTCAACCATACTCTCTGTCCTCCAATCTGCTTTTCAACCAAGCAAAATAAGAGACCAAATACAAGGCTGAAGAGGACAGTTAATAATCAGCGAAGACAGGTCACCTGTGTGCTGTGACAGCCATAGCATGAATCATGTGCTGCCCAGCCTTTCTCCACACTGGGGGGAAATAATGTTCCAAACGGCAAATGGGCTTTTCAAGGATGTGCTCTCAAACTCAACCTGTGTCTCTCCAATCTCATTGTTCTGAAACCAAAAGACTAATATAAAATATATCAGTTTCTTGCTAAAATTCATGTTTTAGCAGTGAACAATAAAGGCACTAAGATGTGAGTGAAGTTATTTTGCAACTGTTTTCTCCAACAGGCAATTAATCTCCTGGGATTTCTCAGATAACACCTTGAGAGCACTAGGAATGTCATTTTTTTATAATATAGGAATATAATATAATGGAGCTGATCTGTGATGGAGATTTCCTCAGGTACCTAAATAAATCAAAGTGAAGAATAAAAGTGACTCCCAGCTTCACTATACACCTCAAGTCTCTCAGCAGAGTTCCTTCAGGCATCTGAAACTTACATGTAAACAGTTCCTTTTGCTGTCACCCACACGAGAGCTGAGGATCCAGGACTGTGAGAACAGCCTCTACAAGCAAATCATGGAAAAGAAAGTAGGAAAACTAGCATAATCAAATCATGTGCACGGCATGTCAAACCGCCAGAACAAAAAATGCTATCAATCACACAGCGAGTGAGTGATGGATATGTGTATTGGACCTTGTCAGAGCCCTGAGTCTGCCTACAGAGCCATTAACAAATTTGCTAGCTGAAACCATAGCTGTCGTAATTCAAAGCAAAGGAATTCACAAATCCTCTGGCTGTAAGTCCAAGAGGGATAACAGCCCTTTATAACAGCAGAGATCTGGTGTCTAGATTTTTTATGTTAATACACTGAGGGAATACATAAGAATAATATGGCTAGCTGTCCAATGTAACCCTTCCTCCTGAACACTCTTGGCTTTGCAGGTACCTGGTATTCTCTAGAATAGTGAATTTATATACAACTAGTCACTGTTCTGAAAGCATGTTATTGAACACAAAAGCAATTCAGAGACTGTAATGGCCCTAACACAAGCAATATTACCATTCACTCATGACTGGAGAATTTTTGGATCTCCAAACCTAGCATCTTACCAAAAGAAGAGGCTGTCCCATTACATGGAAACCAAGAACAGAGGATAATCTTGATGTGCTATCTGTTAGGCAGTACAATGAACCTCCTGGAGCATGTCAAAGTTGTGCCAGTAGATCAGGGAGCAGGAAATTTTTCCTATTCCTAACCATAGTCTTGCAACATGCATGGACTGTTTAGACTTCAAGGCAGGCCTAAAAGATATGTTTGCAGTGCTCAAACCATTGCCTGTCAGAAGATATGTTGACAATATCAACCTGTGTTTCAGTAAGATTCTTCCCATTAAATTGGCATGTATCTCATAAAGGTGATGATGAACTATCCTTTGATAGCCACAGGCAGAGAAATGGTATAAACAGAGCTTTTTACATAGTTGTGCAGGTCTGCATGGACACACACCACAGACACTCTCAGGCCAGGCTAAGTGATATTGTTGACACTCAACAGTGCTGCGCACAAGATGAACATAGCTTTCAACCTGGGGCAAACTTACAGGGATTTAAACATGAGTATCATTTACACAAGAGAAGAAAGAGGTAGTAACTGCCAGGAAAACATCACTATTGGAAGAGCACACAATAAAACAAAGTACCCCCAAATGTTCCAGCATCATCTATGGGACCAAATTCAGCACTGGCAGCTCATGGAGCTCTGCAGAAGGGTCTATGTTCAGTGTACATAGTTGATTATCATAGACCTGTAACTCTCAGTTTCCAGGTCAACTGAATGATAGATTGATGTTTACTGTTGGTTTTGTTTAATTTACTGTAATCCCAATATATATTTAATATTTTTCTGAAGCTAAATTTAACCCCCCTGTATAATTTTGGCAAAATGGCCACAAAGCTGCCTGTTAGCAAGGGTTATTCCTTCCCATGCTGTTGCAAGAGACTTTCATGAAAAGCCCTCAGCTCTGTAGTTCCTGCTCTCTGACGGTCCCTTAGCACTCAACTGCATCTCTGCACCAGACCATTTGCACACCCCTAGCCAGTTTTCAAATAGCTGGCTCCCAAGATTTGTATACCACACCCCTATTTGCAGAAGTGTCTGAGAAGCCTAATACTTCCAGCATATCTATCAAATGACGTGCAGAAAGACTTTCAGGTGGTTCTTATTCCAAAGAAAGGGGCATAATTTCACAGAAGCAGGCAATTTAGCTAAATTAAAATAACAGATCTTTTATGAATGATATCCAGTAGAGGAAATTCACATGGTGAATGGAAAGCAGAAAGAAAACAGATTTAATATCTCTTTGCCAGAAGAGCACTGTAACTTCAAGCCTTAATTAAACTAAATGCATGACTGAATTAAATATATTGTTCTGAATGATCCTCCAGGTCAATGAAATTATTAACTGATTGATCTGCAAAGTAGGACAGGTGATGAATCAACCCAAATTTACTCAGTTTTCACACACACCCCCCCCCATTGTAATTTGTTCTCGACAAACTGCGTAAGTAGATAAAAATGGATAAGTCATTCAGCGGATAGCCTGTAAAAGTGCTCCTTCTCTATGCGCTGATAGTGTCTAGGTGTTTCTCAGATTAATGCTGGGCCCTTTATTCGTGTATATTTTTGGGATACTGGGGAGGGGCATGTAAATGATTGCAAGAAAATAAGTAGATTGCAGAAGTTTTATTCAGGTAACCTAAGCTGTTAGCTGCAAGTAATGGGATGGTTACAGGGCAAACATCCCGGATTTCGCCATACTGCGGATTGATAGCCCCTTCAGTCAGTCACCGTTTAGAGGTTCAGAAGCTGTTTCAGAGGACCAAATATAGTATGACTATCCTTTTAATAATAAATCTAGCCAAAAAGAAACCCAAACAACCTCCCACACCAAATAATCCTACACACCCTGGAAAGATGAGACACAAAGGAGAATTACATCTGTATTTGCAATGTTTCCATTGCTTTTGTGCTAGCCACAATTACGTTTCTGTGATCAAATAGAAGGTGAAAGAAAACATACAGCAATACCTGATGCCATAAATAATGCATGAGTGGCTGTCTGAAACAGTGAAAAACAGTTAACAAACAGGCCAGTTTTGTGAAATGTAGTCCTGTAATGTTGCCAAAGACAACGTCTGCCTAGATTATCTGTGTTGTGAGGGTTGGCTGTGTAAACTACAGTCACCTGGGGACACGTTAAATTGTCCTCTTGAAGGTCTTAAAAATGTTCAAATGCTTTAAATCATAAATCAGCATCTTTTGATCACTTATTCCCCACTTTCTTGGTCTCTGAACTTGTCAAATTTCAAAAGCTAAGTGGGGACTGGAAAATGAAAGAACTTTTAACTAAGGCATAGGCCAGAAATGATGTCTTTTGTGAGTTTTGTTCTTCCTTGTGAATTGACACAAAATGACAGTTAATTAGGGAGAATGGTAGAATGCAACTAGTGGTGTCACTCTCTAGAATGAGGTTTAAGGCCACTGGGGTCACTAATGATCTCAGATTTATTTTCAAAATGACAGAGTGATTTAGGAATCTTGTGTTTTATTTTCAAAAGTGACTCTCTCCCGTAATGAGGTTTAGGTTCCTAGATCTCTTTTGAAGACATACTTATGCGCTTTACTGCATTTTGGGGTTCATGAATGTAGTTTTCATATTTTTAAAGCAAAGTGAAGTTAGGTGCCAAAATGCCTTTAAACATGTAACTCTAAATAGCTCTTGAGACGAGAAATTTAAGCTCCAGAGTCACTTCTTTTTTAAAGATTTTCCCTCACTTCACACCACATACGTTATGGTTTCTGAAGGGATTTACTTCCAGTTAAATCTAGATGAATATTAAAACCATTGTGAATACTCAGTGAAATTCTTTGGGTGCATTGACACAGCTAAACAAGTTCATTTTCAAGTTTTATGTCCCACAGATTCTACTTTGCAGGAAAGCACTACATAGAAACACTCCTTAGGTGTTCTTTGCAGAATAATCAGTCATATTTATTTGTACTGGAAAACTTACTAAATAATATTGCTTATGTACTGAGGCAGGGGATGCTACATCTATGTGCCACACTGAACATGACTCCATTCGAGATGGAAGACAGACCTCAGCCCTTGGCATCTTTTGTTAGGTCTGGCAGAGCAAAGGGAAAAACTAGAACTCTCGTCACTTTCTGGTGGCATCAAAAGCCTGCTTGTTCATGTGGTGGAGACAAGACAGCCCTGGCCACAAACCTGCCTGCCTGGGCAGAGCCCTCCACCCCATGTCCTGCAGAGCATCATTTGACAAAGGTTTAGCCATTCAGTCATCTGTGCTTCTCGGTAACTCATCCAGAGGACATGAGTGATGAGAGCATGCGAATTGCAGGCACCGGAGCAGATGTGAGCCATGTGCCAAGGACCAGGGAGGGTGCTGCTTCCAGGCTCTGTGCCTCTACGAGACAGGGAGACACTGCAGACACTCAGACACTGCTTCTGTGAGACCTTGGTAGGTCAGCCATATTCATAGCAGTATTTAGACTGTCCCAAGTTGTATGAGATACATGATGGAGAATTTAGAAATATCCATTGAAAAAAGGCTTATAAGTCTATTCTATCCTACCTTTTGCTTTGCTTATAACTCAGGTCAAGTATAGTAAGTACAGTAGTAAGTACAGCTTTTTTTTTTTTTTTAAATTTTAATTTTCTGTTTCTATGGTGTTAGGCCATAGCCTTTTGAACATGTCTGGTATGTTTAGCAGTTAAGTCAGAAACAAAATAGAAGTGCACTGCTGTTTTCTGGGCAACTCATGAAAACTGCTCTCACACTAGTAAGGGTTTCAGAAATTGGTGCTGCTCCTTGGTGTATGTACATAAACTGCCTCTTGGTGAAAAGGGCTGTGTGACATTTAGTTAAATGAGATTGATTGCATTAGATTATACAGATTCAATTAAATCATCTGTTATTCTGAAAGCAATGAATTCACACTGTTCATTAAGAATGTGAAAAACTGATGTTGTATCTGTCTTCCTTTATAACTTGCTGTGTTATAGTCTAGCAGGACGTGCTGAGCTGTAGCAGAGTACATTGGTTTGGATTACACTGAATACTAATATTCATCTCTATCTATTCTATTCTTCTATGGAAATGTAAGCCCTTCTGCAGCATTGTTGCAAAGCCAGAATGCTAAGGAGGCAGACTTATTTTCTTGGTTTTCCGTAACTACCACCCTTATTTACATCTTCATGGAAAAAATTCAGAGGAAAATTCTTGTTCCATCAACCATCAGATCAGGCCCGGAAAAGGCCTGCACAGTCGCTCTGTCATTCCAGTCCAAATTGCTTTGATCAGTCGCCCAGAATGCCAGCATGGGGACCAAAAGGAGAAAACTGTCAGCAGCACATCACCCTCAGTAATGCTGATAGTATCAAGGCAAATGGAAGCCCACGAAGCCACATAAGGAGAGGGGGCCTTGACTTTATTCCTGCAGCAAACTGACTAGGGTCACAAATTTCTCCCCAGGGTGGATCTTGGATTTCTTTACAGCCATGCAAGTACTCCAAAGATACCCATTATTACAAAGAAAATGTTTCTTTTCATCTGATCCAAAATCATCGTCCCTATCCAGTAGACAAATCTTTCCTGAATAATTCAATGAGCTAAAATCATTTATAGTGCAATTTTATGAGTCATTTAAAGGAAAAATATCTATCCTGTTTGCCTTTCAGAGTCATGTAAGATCCTTCTGGGGAGACTGCAGATAATATGCTTCTGTCTGTTGTATGTGATTTTGTAATGCACAGGGTCCAACTAGTGTCTGCTCAGAGGCATAACCTGAGTCTTAGAAATAAGTGTCTCTTTATACTGTAGATAAAATAATTGCTAGTGCCTTGATAAGGAAGATGATTGTAGCTGTGACGGAGCATGCTGCTGGTAGCTCTTTATTAAGCAAGAAGACAGCACACTAATTCCTCTTCAATCTTGGATAAACTCCACACTTATTTTCCTGGTGATGGTAACAATCATTGAGCTCTTGTGGCACTTCAGTGTCATACTACAAATAGGAAACCAATTAACTCTTTGCTTTGATGGCAGTATTTAATTCTGTATTATTAATTTAAACCTGACTGACTGTGGATTGCCACACACAGTTAGCTTTAAGATGCATGCTGAATCAGGCTCCAAGAAGGACACAGGCTGAGTTCCCTTAATATTTGCAGCTTTAATGCAGTCAATTAAAATGTGATCAAACGATAAATCACATTTGTGCATTTTGTTTGCTTTTCTAGGAAAAAAAATGCAACAGCTTGAATTTATGAATCAGATGATCCTTCTAGGGATTAGTTAACTCTGAGGTTGAAATCAAATCTTGATCACACTTTTAGGGCAAAAAATATAAATTATTAATCTATCTTTTTTTTTTTTTAACCCAGTTCCTTAGAATAAATGCTCAATATAGTAAAATGGAGCTCTGATGTTTAGAGCCCTGGTGTATATCAACTCTTACTGCCTTTTCATATAATGTGAAGTGCAGCAATCATTCTGTGGTGTCAAAAACTGTTTGGGCTGTAAGACAGATGAGACTTTCAAAATGAAATGTACCTATGACTGTTTGCTACTATATATATAAAACGTCTCATTTAGTCTCATCTGTGATTTTCCAAGAGGAAAATGTTACCACAAGTAATTTATCTCGGTCCCACAGGTTTGGATCGCTGAATGACCACCTCCAAACAGGTCTAGCAATTACATTGCTATTTTTTTTAATTAAACTTGGGCTTTTTGTCTGATTTATCACGAACACTTTCATGCTTTTAAGAACAAACAAAGAAAATTAGAATAACTACCTCGTAACACAGAATCAAACAAATATTTCCTCTTCCGCATTTTGTTGGTAGGGTGTTTTTTTTTTCAGACCTTAGTTTAGCAAGGTATATATGTAGCTTTAAACCCTTGAATCAAATTAATCAATATGATACATAGGGCATCTAGAAAATTGTAAGAATATATGTTTCAATATATAAAAGTTCAGAAAGGTCTTTGGTCAATAAGACAGACAGTTGACTACCCTGTCAGGTGCCTAGCTGAAACTCAGAGAAGGAAGGAAAGGAAGACAGGCTTACTGTTTCTGAGACTGATCTAAAAGGTGACACTTTTTTCCAGAGCTATTCATTACTGGCTCTGGGGATATTCACCTGAGGACTGAATCTTCTGTACCCCTTGATACAGCAACTTCAGCAAGTAACTTCACTGTTAATTCTCTTTGTAATGGAGTTAAGCAAAGAGGTTTGGTGTCTGAAAAACACTGAAAAAGGATGCTTGCTCATTTTAGAAGAAAATGGACTTTTCTCTGCCTCTTATATAACAAAGTCAAATATTTTTACAATAATGAGGACTAGGTGACATGGAATAAATATTGAAGATTTAATTTTGTTTTCATTTAAGCAAAGTGTATTTTATGATAAATTCTTTTTCATTATACCAATTCATTTAACAACTATTCACTTACTGACCTGCAGAGCATAAGGATCGTTTGCTAGAGGACATGGTTTCAGCGTCTGATTCTTAGGCAAGTGAGACACAGGAATCTTAAAAAACAAACAGAATACTGGAAGCATATAAATAATACAAGGACTTGTAGCACATTCGCTATATTGTAGTTAGTATAAAAATTCCTGCAGTGCTCATTTATGAATGGTAGATCTTGTGGTGTTTATAAATATTTTAATGAATGACTGTTGTCCTGTAAAATAGCGATTTTACTCTTTTAAATTATGTTTTATCTATCGTGTTCTTTCCTCTTTGTCTCCTCTCTGAAGTTATATTGTATTTTGTATTGAAGGATGTAATTTGTTGTTCTGCATTTTCATATTTAAACTTTTGCTTAAATACATTCTTCCACATGTTTGTTTAATTATTGTGTGGAGCTTCCCGCCTACGTTGATACTTACTCTTAGAATTTTAAATACAGTAATCCAACAAACAATGAATAAACCTAACTAAACTGCCTTTTTCTCACCATGAGGGCAGAAGAGGGTCTGACTGTAAAAGTATCTTCGCTATTACTGGGAAAAAAAATGTTTCTGGAAAATATCTAAGGGAAAAAAAGCAGCAGTCCCCAAGAGCTAATAAAGAAACATGTCCCACTGTCGATCTCTAACTGGCAGCCCCAGCTACTTCTGCTGACAGAAAGCTGCGCTCCAATTACAGTGGGAACACCAGCATGCCAGCCATGCAAGCAGTGCATGCACAGGATGAAGCATCGCTCCGAGAGCCTTGGATGAAGAGTGGGGTGTTGAGAGCTCTGTTCCCAGGTCTGTCAGGAATTGACTGGGACAAACCTGCCATCAAGACCAGTTGTAGAGGTCTGGAGCCAAAACAACAAGCCAAAGTGCCAGGGGGAAAAAATCAATTTACAAATGACAGTTTCCAGTGGTAGGGAAATAGAAAGAAATCACTCTCAAACAGTGATTAAAAGCTAGAGAGGATGTTTCAGAGCCAAAGGAGCATGAGCAACAGTGCTTTGTTTCCTTCTTTATGGTACAAGTTTCTCTTTGGACCACTTTGGAAATGGGTATTTTACAACAGTTAAGCCACAATCAAACTTCACAAAAATCAAAATAATTTCAGGCCAGGTTAGTGAATTTCTGGCTTGAGGAAGCATGGCTATACAGAAACATTGACTGCTTAATGTCATGACCTTCCCCTAAGCTGTTTCTCTTTGGTTCCTGAGCTGCACTTCTTTCTCTTTGCCTTCGTGCCCATGGCCCTGCACTGTGCCCGTGCCCCACCACGAAGCACAGTTCATTACAGGCCAAGGTCACGTTGCTGTGGAGGTCACAGGGTCACCAGAATTCACATTTCTTTGTAGTCACATGTCATTTCTCTCCTGGCATGGAAAAAGTAATTAGCTTTCCCTGTATACCCCCATACTGAGAACGGAGTTCTTCATTTCCTTTGAAAGGAAGGGTGCTGCTTCCTTTCTTTATTGGGTGAACATCAGCAAATGAAAATCATTACTGGGTTCACTCAATATATTTGTCAGGAGATATTTTAGCTGATTTTTTTAGGTGAAGGAAAATTCCTTTCACAGGACATTGGCTCACAAATACTCAGTCTGAATTTCAGAGGGAAAATGAAGTTGAAAATGATGGTTTTCACCAGCTGAGATAGGAGCCTTTTAAAGGCCAGATTCTGTAAGTAGCAGGGCAATTTATATTACAAGAGCGGTTCCGTTTATTTTTGCGCAAATGTCTTTATGCCGAAACAAATAGATCAAGGCTAAAGCTTTTTCCACTGCTTTCCACCAAAGCCATTATCCAGACTTCTTTCCCTTCTTGGACCTTCTTTTCCTACAAAATCAGCTATCTTCCATTGCCATCTCAGCCTCCTAAGACTGGATGAATTTTGAAGTGAAAATCCTGATTGTTTCCAACTCTAGCTGTTATTCCAGGTCTTATCTGAAGTGTTCAGCTCTGTGAAAATGACAATGGGGATGTTAATACACACAGGCTTCAAATACAGGCTGTTCATTAATCAACTCTATATATCTTTTTTATTTTTATGGTGTGACAATGTGACTACATCCACTCTATAATATTAATAGATAATTAGCAGAGAAAGTTTCTCTGACTCAGACATTTCCTCCTTCTTTACCGGAACAATGTGAGAATCTCCAAATCTAAGCATGCGGAGATGAACATTAGAAGTCATTAGCAGGGTGTCCTTGGCATAAATATCAGAGTGGTCAGGAATTCACCCTGTGCCTCTTTCCTATTTGACTAGTTGCCTTCTTTATTTCCTGTGAGATGGTCTTTACTAGCGTAATGTTACAAATAACAAAGACAAGTTTACATCACTGAAGAGTACTAAAGTGTTTAATTACACGTTTAGGATGAAAGGAGTGGAATCCATATTGAAGTGTTATGATAACAACCCTTATGAATGTGTTCTAGCACTGCTGTACAATACCTTCTGTAATTTGAACAGTGCTGCAGACTTTCCACAGTTAACTGGGATGTTTTCTTCCACTGATCAAAAGGCCATAACTTCCCATCTCATCTACTACTTTTCTTTTGAGATATGGCTATATCCACCTTTGAGGGATGACCTCCTCTTCAGACATAATAAGCCAGGCTATTGTACATCCAGCTGTTACTAAGAATTGCAAGGTACTGTCATTGGCCAAAATTCTTAGCTCAGTTACTCCACTAAATTTTCTTCATTTCCTTGAACAGAGTTAGTCTAATTCACACCACAGAGCAGAACTGATCATGTTTGCTGTTTGTGCTATTAACTCAGGGCTTGTAAATGCTCCAGGCAGAGTGCTGTTGTGCTTCATGCTTCTTATCACACTGATGGCACAACCCCTGGTTCACAGCAGCTTAGTATCAAAATCTCTGATGATGCAGACAGGTACACCTGCACTGAATTTATCATTTCCCTATGTAAAATCATTGCAACTACTTGCACAGTCAAAGTTGGGCAAACACTGCTTTGCCTAAAGCTGGTCACGGGTGAGTGGCTGTGCAGGCCAGGCAAGGATGGTCAGCATACCAGCGGTGAGATGATGCACCTGTATGACTTAATGAGATGGCAAGTGGGTAGCGGTAGCAACTCCTAAATGAAAGGCTGCATTGACATTCTAGAGTGTCTAGAAGGATGAGCAGAATAAAACTGCAACAGTATGTGCTTTTAGGTGTGCAAATGTACATTTTAAGAATATTTAAGGAAGTCAATGCAGTGTAAAATCATCTTTGCCATATTTTGTCTAAACTATAGATTGCACTGACTATTGAAGATCTACAAGGAAAGTGAAAATCAAGGAGCAATATACCAAGAATTGTTACCTTTATTAATCTCAGATCTATTATTTCAGTTCCAGATATGACCAGCCTTGCAAAGGCTTCAAGTAATTAACTTTCTATAACTGACCATGAACTAGAATGGTGTACTCCCTTCTGCAATGCTTAAACTTGGTATTTTGCTTTAAACATTCTGATAAGATACATTCAGTCTTTAGCTTTCTGGAAGAGCTAGGGATGAGAAAGGAAGCGGGATTCCTTTTTGTTTCTATCTGAGCCAAAGCTTCCCACAATGTAATTTAAAGAAGTGTAAGAACTGCTCAAAATAAATGGGTCCCCAATAATCAGCAAGCCTGCTGCACAGCTCTTTCCAGGATTATTTTGTTCTTCTCTCCTGTTTGGAAGAACAGGCACAGACCAGGGGGCATTTGCTGGATTCTGGGTTGTAAGGGCAGTTTCACTGCCAAGAACAGACTAGTTAAGGCCAGATTTAGGCATGCTTCCTTGTACAAAGTGTTATCCCCCCTTCCTGAGTAATTTCATTGATTTCAGCAAGGAATAATTGTGGACTGAAATGCTACTTGGCATTAACAAGACAGTGGAACCTGACTTTTCAGATCCTCTGCTTTTAATAGAGCTACTTTATTTTGCCTTATCCAACTATTTTTTTAAAAATTCTGACAGCTATGCTTTCCCTTATACACCTTTCAAAAGGCAGAGTGTTAAGCTAGCTGAAGAAAATGCTTCACAAATCTGACATGTTCAAACTACTCGCATCAAAAGATAACTTTTTTATCTTCAATTTATTCTGAAAAAGACTCTGGGGGGTTTATTTCAAAAAATGAAAAATGGGCCGGCAGAGACAGTGGTGTACAACTCCTATTTATCTGCTTTACAGCTATCAGTTTGATTGCTAGAGTAGCACTGGAGAAACTAGATGCTTTCTTGAACGTGGTATAACAAATATTCTATTAATACAAAGTGAAAATAAGTTAAAGGCAGAAAGATAAGCCTGAGATGCCAGGTATTTCATTTTATGGACAGTAAAAGATTTTACTCATGAGATCTCTTCAATTTAGCTGCAGAGGATACTGCTCCTGCAGCAAAGGAAGCAGAGTGGGTGTTTGAGTTGCTTTGTCTCACATCTAGGTATATGAATGCAACCTGCAGCTGATTTTGGTGTACGTCCATGCAGCTGGCTGTGCACTGTGGGGCTGAGGAGTGGGCACAGAGCTCACTGCTGCCCTGGCAGGGGTGTGGGCTGGAGGACAGTCTCTGCTCGCACAGGAGTGCTCTCACTCTTTTCCCCAACTTCCTCAGGCTAAATCGAATACCCACTCTAATGGACTGTTACCTGAATTATCTCATAAAAAATTCAACATGTTCTAGGCACCAGAAGCACAATTAAAAAGTCTTCTCTAATAGGAAATCAGGTATTTTTAACAGCTCATTTCTTTGATCACAACAGTTAATTTAACCGCTGCTGTCTGCTTCACATGGACTGTGATCATTGAAGCTGTTCTATTTTCTGAGCAAAATGGGAAGTGCATGGAGGTACCTCTGCTTCTGTTACAGACACGTTGGAACAGCTTGGGGAGAATTCAAATCTGTCTGATGATCAAATTACAAACCAGCAATAACAGGATAAAGAAACACATTTGATGCGTTATTGCAGTTAAGTGAGAGCAAGGGCAGTCATTAGAAGACGTGTATCCTGTCCTGCTACAGCTTTTAGAGAAATCAGAGATCACTTGAAGTTCATAAGACATCTACTTATTTTCTGATTTTTTTTTCCAACACTAGTTGTGTTTAAGGGATTGCCATCAGAAATAATCAGTGGGGATGTAAACAAACTCTAAAAGCAGCAAGTAAAACAGGACTTTTATGATATTTGAAAATTTCTCCTTTGTGGGAGAAACTCTAGACTGCACACATGGTGCCTTCAGGACACCAACTGAGAATAAAGCTGCTTTCAGAGGCAGTAAGCGATTTCATTCTATTAATGTCCAGGTGATTTGTGGTGCCCATTACAGCATCACTAATGTGATGGCAAACATTTCCTGGGCATGCCATGTTTTCAATGTTCTGCAGAACATAGTCGGCTCAAGTGCTTGTACAGTGCCTGATTGGAAAAGACAGCCCCTGGGGTTCATTCTTTTCATCAGTCAAGTACTAATTCTGAAACAAAAGAGGATCTTTTCATTTCCAAAGATGCTGAAATAAACCTGGTGTAAAGGAACAGAAGGACAGAGTAAAAGAGCCTGCAAAGCAGGTGTATAAGCGTCAACAGAAACGGTCACAGAAAATTTCCATGTGCTATTCTTTTCGTATAATTTTTGTCATACATTTGTTCCTTATTCTTCCTAGTTGAAAAATCAAGTAAGTGGTTAGGCTATATGTATACACCTATATCACCATGTAATTTAGAAAAGGCGTGAGCAAAATAATGAGATTTATACTTTGAGTGGAAAATGGAGATGAATGTAAATAATTATCCACACTGCAAACACAGCCTTCTAGGATCTCACTTGACCACTGTCCTTCTCCAGGGCAAGTAATTCAAACTTATCTGTTTAAAGCTGGATAAAACAGACGGTTAACCGATCAAAGTGCATATGTTCCTCATTGTTTTTTGCTCAATTGAGAGAACAAGGAAGTTATGCCCTATGGGACTGGAGAGAGTCAACTGGCTGCCGGAACCACAGTCTTCTCCGTGCCTCCCAGCTCTGGCGAGCACTGGGAGCCCTGCACCTCATTACAGTCCATCACCATTCTCTAGGTGATCCTGCTTGGCAGGGGGGTTGGACTGGATGATCTTCAGAGGTCCCTTCTAACCCTGCCCATTCTGTGATTCTGTGATTCTGTGACCAGGAGAAGCCTGTGCAGGGGGAGCAGACCAGGAGAGGAGAAACTCTCTGTGACTCAGCCTCTTCACACACAATAGCGTTAATACTTACAAAAGTGGCATGGCATCTCCAGGAGAAAATAACTGGATGTGTGTTGGCTTGTTGTGGTGGTATTACAGCTCCTGAAAGAACAGTGGAGCTTGAAAAGCCTGATGGAGCAGATGAGTAGATGGGATAGACAGATCCCTTGCATCTGCCTGTGATGCATGGAGCTGATCCAGAAGGCTGTTTTCTATGAGGGTTATATAGTAAAAGCTCCATGTAGGTCAGTGTGTTGAGTTTCCTGAGGTTTGCCTCTTGGGCATTACAGCAGCAGAGTAGGCTGCAGCTGTGGATGAGACATGGACTCAGTGATACAGTGAATGAAGCTCCGGAGCACAATGAAAACATGTGAAGGGATGAGCACAACTGCAGGTCACTGAACAATCCTGCTAATCAGCTGCCTTTCTCCCACTGCTTTTCACTAAGCTCACTTCCTACTAACAAAGTAAGATTTGTTTCATCTTTTCAGTTCTGTAACAGAAATAGCTATTGAGGAGCTGGAATAATTGTCTGACAGAATATGATTTTAGAATGAAAATATTATTGCTTTATAAACTCAGTCAAGATTTGGATTCTAAGTAAACCAAGAGAAACTTTAAAAAGGATGATAGGGTAAAATCAATATTGATTATTAGGAGTAAAAGTGCTATAATTGAGGCCATAAAACCTTTTAAGATCCATCTAAAATTTTCCAGTAAAACTACAATAAATTATTCCTAAAGAAGTAGAATATTTGCATGGAATTCAATGTCATTATATCAAAGCCTGTTTAATAAGAAAAGAGTATTACTAATTCTGCCATGAAGGCTATTATAAGAAGAGGATTAGCACAGTTATTTTGGCAAGTTACCTTTTTCTACTAATATTTCATTGCATTCTACAAGAGTCTGCTTTAAAAATCTCTACATGCTTTTAAGATCTCACTTTTCATAGCTGCTTGTTTTTCTGCTTCTTGGACCTTTCAAATCTGACATATTAGCTCCCTTATTATAGCTCAGCAAGAGCAAGCCCTTTTAATTTATGGAGGGCCCTAATTTTTATAATCTGATATCAGTACAGGCTGTAAATCTTTTTAATGATAAAATAAATGGAAATCTAACATGGCATTTTTGTCATCACTTCTTTAATAGTTTCTATCTCATTTTTTTTTCAGATTTGTGATAAGTAGAGTTATGTAAAGGAATAAAATCAAATAATATTTTGAATCTACATTTACGGTGCTTGGGAGGTGAATCACTCATGCATTATTCTGGGTCTACCCTAAAATAACATGGAGGTCGTGGATTTAACTGGTAGCATGTACTTGTTCCTCTCTGCTCAGTGGAAGGGTATCCCAGCACTTTTAACTGCTACCAAATGAGGAAGCAGCCATAACTAAAACCACTTGTATTTTTCACTTACATACAGCGAAAAGCTTGTGATTGTTTCTACAAAAACAGTCATTTTGACTATGCTTCCTTCAAGATCAAATAATGCAAAATCAGATCTTCCTGATACGGAGAGGAAATCATCCAGAAATTGAAGATGAAGGAGAGCAGAACATCTTGATGGTTCAGGGAGGCTTCCTCCTGCAAACTGACCACCAAACTATTAGACATACATGTAGGTTTCTGAGTGAAACTAAGGGCTTTGCTTTTAACCTAGAAAGCCCTGTGCTGCCCGAGTTCCAAATGCCTGAAAGATTGCTTCTCCTGCCTTTGCGCTAGTAAGATCAGCAAAAGCTTCCCTGTACAAAGGAGAAGAGCCCACAGGCTGAGCTGAGCATGGCTTCTGAACGCTTGCTTCTACCTCTTGTCTGCAGTAGCTTGTTTCTGATGGGCTTCACAGGACAAGGCAGAGCTCTTCAGGATGAGCTGTTGATGCTGTTAGATTAACTGCTAGCTTAGTTGTCATGAATTATCCTACTTCGGCAAGCTATGCTTACAAATATTACTTGATGCAGGCTTGTTACAATATCTAGATCATATGATTAATATTTACATTCACTTCAGTGAATTCCACTGTGCAAAGGTAATTATCACAGTGGTTGGTTTATGTTGCATAAACTTCAGATGTGTAAGAGTCCCCTGAAGGAGCATATTAGTATGATGTGTGTGTACCTGGCCTTGGAGGGGAGGAATTCTCTTTAGTCTTGGCCAAAGATCTGGGCTGCTTTATGGTGGTATTAGCCCTCTGCATCTCATGGATGTCTGCTGGTGCAGAAGGTTGAACAAGCCATGCCATGATGTGCCAAGTAAGCTGGCATGGCCTAGCTCCAGAGGAAGATGCTGTATATGAACTGTCTCCCAGCACACCTGTGTAAGCCTTTCCTCATATGCTGCTCCGTTTGCCTAAAGAGCAGTACCCATCCCGTTGTACTAGACCGCTCACTTGGTGATGAGCAGCAACTGCCAAGATGTGCAGAGCAATATGGGAAAGGAGGTGTTCATCACCTTGCAGACATGGGCTCCAGAAGAATCATCTGTTTCACTTAACAGTGACATTTGTGAGAAAAAGGCCTTTGTCTGAACACAGGACCTTCCTGCAGATGGGTCTGTGCATGGGAGTTTCTCAACATGGCATGCTGAGAGCGTGGAATTTTTCACATTGGGTTCTTGTGGTTTCACACCACGCGGTTTGAGCCTAACATGGTTCAGGAAAAAAGTTAGGATGGGAAACTGGTGGGTGGGTTTCATTAAATTAATTGGTGGTAAGACAGCCTTCTGCTCCACAGCTCCCACCATCTGGAACAGCCTTTCTTTATCTCTCTACCTCATTGACTCTCAATCTGATTTCAAATCTCAGCTGAAAACATCTCTCTTCTCCTGTGCATTATAGCCTGCATTTTCTCTTTCCTGTTATTATTTCTTGTTTAACTCTAGCATGTTTTCAAATGCAGCATTAGAGTTATGACACAGCATTAAGTGACACAGCACTGTTAGCCGATCTGCATCAGGCCAAGCAGCGACAATGAGCATTTTCCCCTGTAGAATGTTAATAGATTTAAAATACCCAGACGCATGTCAATCATGTCATTTAAAATGTACGTTTCAATTGCAGTTTTAATGAACGATTTTGTGGAGGCTTTTATTACTTTTACTTGCAGTATCCTCTATCTTTCCTCAAGCAGTTGCCTTAAAGAAATTAGAAACTATTCTGAGTGTTAAGGAATCCAGACACTATTGGATTTTTTGTGTCTCTTGTTTATAACAGTGTATCTCTACTACAATGAAAAATATGACTTTAGGTCATGCACATATCCCAAAATAGCATTAGTCTGAAAAATTTAGGTTGCTCAGATTATAGAGCTTGTAGGCTTCAGCACTCACTGTAAAAGTACCCTTACAAAGAGGGTTGAGCAGTGCATGTGCTAATGATGATTGCCCTTATATCTGCAGAGATTTCCAACCAGAATACATGGGAATTGGGGATGGAAAGAGGAAGGAGGTGAAAACAAGTATTCACATTGTACCTCATAATAAATCAACTGTCTCACATTAAATCAAGATATCTGTTGGAAGGCAACTCCTAATGGCCACTAAAACTGCAATAAACTGTATCATTTCAGTATCAAAAAAGCAAGGCCCTGATTACAGAACTATTTGTTGCTGTTCAGATGGGGCCAAATCCTGAATGATGGTCGTCTACCTAAGCGACATCGCTCTGGCTGGAATTTGCTGTTACAAGTATGTGAAAGTCAGAGCAGCAAGTTTATAGGGAGGAGTAATATTTTATTAGAGCTATTGCCATCACTGAGAAAAAAAAGACACTAAAACTTTTAAGTGCATAAACCCTCCTGGTCTAAAATCAAAGCTGTAAATGTCAAAGAGCAATAACACATACTACCCCCATGTTGCTTTTTTCTTGGGAAACTCATGGTCTCTCAAGAGACTGTCAGTGTAGACACCATAGTGTACGGATGGCTCCACTGATTTCCCTTTCCCTTGTTAACAATTTCCCTTCCCACAGTATATGACCATTTTCTGTAACTGGAACTTCATGGTAGGCAGTGAGTGTTCACACCTCCCCTGTGTATTTTAGATCTTCCACACAGCTGAGCCATTCAGATTAAGTTAAGCTCTTCTACCTTGGAAGCAAGAACAGAATTTAATGGCTTCTCTAATAACATCCATGATATTAAGATTTAGTTTGGAAGAAAGTGTGTATGCAAACCCCTGTTGACTCCCTTGTCTCCTGGAGATAGTGGTAACTTCTAGGCAGAAGACCTTTGAAAGTGTCAAGGTGTATAAGCTTATTACTAAATGGGCCATGAACAGATGTTAGGACATTTTGTTATTTCTGTATAAAGTAGTCTTTGTGCAAGACCTGTGAACGTGTTTCCTAATCTGGGATTGTCCCAAGCAGTTCAGGACACGTGGTGGGGTAATGTGCAGTGGACTGAAATCACTGATCATAAACCATCTTGAAAAGAAAAATATGTGTGTTTACTGCCAGAGATTACCAAGAGTAAAAAACCTGTTTTAAATCAAGAACTGGAGCCATTTCAATTCCTTAAACTAGCTTTGTTTTAGCCTGGAAGTTAGAACTGCTTTTAAATCTCAAGCATCAGATTTAGCCCTCTGTAAAAGCAAAGTAGCACAGTAATTGAAGTATAACCTTGTTTATGTACTTCTTGAACATGGCCATTCACACTGTAGGATTATACCTTTTATATCATATATTTATTTGCTTGAAATGTAACTAAAATATGCTAATAGCAATTGGGGGCCCAATCCTACACATTACCTGCTCTCTTTCAGATGATTCAAATAGGAATTGAGGGCTCTGCCTTGCTAAGCTTCAGGGTCCATTTACTGCAATTTTCTTCCCTACTGTTCTCTTGAACCTTCTATCTACAGAAGGTAAAAAAGGGAATTCAACAGCCGGATGGTCACCTTTAAAGTGCAGTCATCTTGGATGATAGCTACTCTTTAAAAAAACTCACTGTCTGAACTCTTTAATTATTTCTAAGCATGTCATTTAGATCCTCCTTAGAAGGTAATGGATTTCTGAGAATATTGTACACTAATCTGTTAATTAGCCTCCTGATCATCCCTGATCAAGGAAACATTGCAAGTTGTATTTTACAGAGCATTATTTTAGCAATGTTTTGTCATGCTTGGTCATTTCCTAATACTTAGAAGTGCTTCAGTCAATAACTGTGGGGATATGTCTGCTGTGAAGAGACATCTGTTTACTCAATAGATCTTTTTATTTAATTTTTAATAGAGCTTTTCTTATTTTACATGACCATTTGTTGTTAATGTATTTATAATGATTACAGTAGCTATAATTCATAACTAATGATTTTTTCTAAATCTATAAATATTATTTATTAAAAGATAAAAAGTCAATATTGTAGCAGCCATCACAAAAAGTCAGCTGTTGCAAAATGAAATAAATATATTTCACGCCTGTACTGCAACAGATCAAAAAGATAAACCTACAGAAGCACTTTTGATACCAATGGATTTATGTTATATAGCTACCCAAATAATGGAGTGTAGAATTTGGCCCTTACTGTATTCTGTTGCAGCACAGTTAAACTTCTGCACTGCATATTAAAAAAACACTACATTTTAATAGTTTGTAAAAAAAAAATCTATAAAAGTGTAGTTGATTTTATCGGTTTTATAAAACAGCTTGATATAGAAGGAGCCAGATTCTGCTGTCTGCTAGCCTGATGTAGTTCAGTGGTTAGAATAGTGGTCTATAAGAAGGTATGGGATGAATTCTGCTGTCAATTACACATTTGTACATTTGGAGTAAGTCTAAGGAAGTTAGCGCAATTTAAAACTGCAAATAAATATAGGCTCAAAATCAATTTCTTCACTTACCTGCCAAAATTGAGTTCAGGGTTCAACATACACAGCACTTTTTCCATCTGAAGAATTCATAGCACTTTAGAAAGGTGAATTAGTATTATCCCCACTTAAAAAGCTGAGCAACTAAGACAGAGAAGTGCATTGGACAGAATCCATGGCAGATGGGGCTAGAGATTGAAGCTCCTGTTTTTTCAGATCAATGATTTGTCTGCTCATTCCTGTACCTGAATTTTGAAGCAACATTGTGAAAATTAAGAAGAGATACCTATCTATGCGGATGTTATCCTACTTTTCTTAGCATGAGATTTTTTTAATGGCTTTTATACAAAAGGAGAATAAGCCTGTGCCTTATTCACCCAAATAATCTTTTGTCTTTATAGATACTTTGGGATAAAGCCCCAGTAGTCATTCCCAGGGTGCTGAGCTCACAGCTGCTAGTTGGTCAGTGATGAACTACAGCCTAGTTTGGTAGTAGACTTAATTACCAGGCAGTTTGCAAGTAAATTTAATTTTGCCCTGAGTCAACTTGTACTCCCGAGCCCTATTCTGTCAGCAGAACCAGCTAGAAAGCAGGCAGCTTGATGGAAGCCTGTTTGCTGTGGACTGATGGAAAGTCCAATGGGGGCTGCTACGTCTTGCTGTGTGGGTCCTGTGATTTCTGCCCATTACATGGTCAGTCTCCTCTGAAGGCTGTCAGAAAAGGGCAGTCTCAAAGTGGTTTTACCCTGCAGAGTGCATTTACTTACATCAGACCTGTTCTTAGGTGAAGACTTCTCCATCCCGTGTGACATTTTGGTTGGTAGACCTGGTCGAGACATTCCTCTCCTTTTTCAAAATTCCCTAACTACTATCTGCGAACAAGGCAAACACCATGCCCTCTAAGCCACCAGTCGACATGGTTGTTCTGAGTCCATCCATCGAGAAGTCAGACACTAGTCAGGTATAAAGCACAGCTCTACAAGATGAGCAGTTCTTGTAGATTACAGTTTTATGTATCAGTATCAATACGTCAGCATGTAATATTTTTTATTTTCAGTAATTTCACTTGTTATTTTTCTGTATTAGTTTAGTTTTTCCAGTAGATTGCTAATTTGATTACTCCCATATTAAAAAGGACAGGTGCAGAGATTATTCTGTTTTATATTAAACAAAGTTCTAATGCAAACTGTGCTTTTCCTGGCCATTGTTAGTTAAGCAGTAGAGCAACTACACAGGGATCTCCATAACTTACATGCAATAGAAAATGCCTTTGTTCAAATCAGCCTCAGATACCAGCCTCAGAGAACCTTGCCTCCGCTAAGTGTCAGTTGCCTATTACCAACACAGATGTTCAGATAGCTCTGCCCATCACAGATAATCATTAACAAATATTTTTGCTAGCTGGTTGTTCAAGACTAGTTATACCACTGAGCACCTCACTGCAAAGGAAATGCATGAATTCTCACAGGTTCAGGAGGAGTTCTGCAACAGGTGACCACTCAAACATACAGCAGTCTGCACTAGGTAGCTGACTGTGCAGGGAGAATTGACTTTACCTTCTATTTTATTTTAATGCACACTAACGGATGGATTAGAAAACATATCCTAAGGTCTAATTCCCTTGCACCTTAGAAAATAAAAAAAACATACCTGATATTTATGAAATTATACCAAAATAATTATTGAATTTTATAACAATATTCTTAAAGCTACACAGCCATCATTCACTTGACCAATTGGTTAAGCCATTCTTCCTTAATGAGTGCTACCATGCATGAAACAATAAAAACAAGACACTGAACATATCTGAGGACTGCTTTAGGCCAGTGGAGAAGCACTGAGTAGTGACTCAGAGCAGGTCAGAGCAAAGGAACAGATCTAGGCAGCTGTAAGGCATGAGAGCAAGCAGGGCAGAAAGAAGGGAGAGGGCTGGTAGGGCCAGGAGTAGTAACAGCAGAGGCTGTGGCAGCACAAATCCACAGCTCTACAAAAATGGCCAAGAGAGGAACTTTTATTGGACTTTTTATGAATTCAGTCATGCTTACACCATTTTGCATTTTCTCCCTATGGTCATTTTTTGCAGTTGATTTGCCCTGACAGGAAGAAAACTCTGTGTGCAGACCTTCATAGCAACTTCATGATTCCTTCACACTAGAAATCAGGAAAAGGATTAGCATCATATGACATAGCGTACTAAAGCCAAATGCAGCTCAGCTATTAGTTTCTTGCCAATATTAATCCACAAATTGAAAAATTCTTGAAAAATTGCTGTCATTACAAGAGACACGTATGACTGACTGGAATGTATTTAGCCTACGGAACAGCCCCAAACAGGTAAAAAGATTTTGTTTTTCTTTGCTCAGCTGAAATAGGGAAGCAGAACATAAGGTACTGAAAACAAGAAACCAGCTGCAGATCTTGTGAGAAAGAAAAATTATTTCAGAAGAACTAAAACCACCCAACAAATTTGCTATTGGCACCTGAAAAGGGCAGCAATTTCAAGTAAGCGAAAGCAAACTTTGAATGAATAAAAAAACAACTCAGCTGTAAAACCATAGAAATGAGATGAGGGGCAAAATAAAATTCTGGGACACCGTTCATGGTCTTGCTTTTTGCCTTTAAGTTTAATGTAGACTAAAAAAAAAAAAAAAAAAGGAAAATGGAGCTTAGGCTTTTCTTACTTTGTTAAGGAAGTTATGTGACAAGCATTTATTCTTTAGTAATCCTAAGAAACTCAGTTTCATTTAGCTATTGTTTGTTGCAAGGTTTATGAAATAACATAATTCGTCTCAAGACAATAACTAATTATTACTGATTACTAAGAAAGAAGTCAACAAAGATATTTTCCTGTTTACATTCTTATCAGACTGTATCAAGACCATCTGTATTTTCAAGTCCTTTATCCCAAGGGATAAATAGTTTCTGTTGTTCATTGAGTATACACATGCAAACACGTCATTTGGATTTGATGCACATTTACGAAGCCAGACCTAAAGAACTTAAATGGGGAAACAAGCATTAATATACAAGAAGAAAAGCTTCAATGTGTAGTCACAGCTGATAGAAAAGTAAATACCTCAGTGAAATGATTCTGCAAAACTATTGTAGTGATTGTATTGCATCAGAGTTTGCATTTGGGGACTGTTCTAGGTGTTATCATTTCTATTTGCTGCTGATATTTTTGCAGATGCCCACCACAAGAGCGTGTGTGTGTTCATGTGAGAAGTGCTTTGCTCACAGCAGTCACAAATTGCCTGAGCTGCAGAATTCAAATCTAGATTTGGGAAGGGAATGAACAGCTACAGAAACTGGACACTGGAAATTTTAGAGGCTGCTTATGCTTAAAGGCCTAAAGCTGATGAATGGGAATATGCTTGCTCTCTGTGCCCCCCATTGGCGTCAGCAAGCAGACTGGTCTCATTTCCACTTCTTTCAGTCTCCATCCCTTTAAACACTGCTCTTTGCTGAACCTTTTGCCACAACTGGAAGGATTTTGTCCTTCCCAGCAGGCTGGGATTCTCGAACTCCGAGCTCATTTCCTCTCTGCCGCTGTTTTCACATCCCACACTTGTGCCTTTGCTCTCACATATTGCTGGAACGATGGTGGTAGTGATGTGAACACTTTCTCATGCAGCTCTGGCTTTTTTTCTCCCTTTCCTTTCCCTAATTTTCCTGGCTTCAGATATGGATGGCTCAGGAAAAGGCAGGGCGTGCTGGGGGCCAGATGAGTGGGAAGAGAGGTTACCTAGCAAAGGCAGGCAGAGCTACTGGGGGCCAAGCCTTGCCCCACCCCACGCCAGGCAGGAGCTGCACCTTCCCTGAGCACACAGGGCTCCCCTGTTTCCCCTTAACCTTTGGAAATGACATCCCCATCCTGCTAGTCAGCGGAGTGCCAAGTCTTCACTCTGCAAAAGAGACTGCAAAATAATTTTCAAGACCATCCCCTTAGCAAGAGTCAGACGTGTGAGAGGCCACTGAAGGTTACTGTGCTTTCTTTTCATTTATTTTTGCTCTGTCTGTGGCTTTATAGTGATCTTTTTTTTTGTGGCTACATTTTAAATTTTTCAGTCTCCTAGCACAATAGGGCCTGCCATCTATTGTCACTACCCAGTACAAAATAGTAGCTAATAAACTGCTCGGACTGGACCGGAGACTGTCTATACTCATGCCTTTGTATATGACAGCCCCCCATGCCCATGGGGATGCAGTCACGGTTCTCTAGGAGCCAGCAGAGATGACTTGTTTTTGTCTGCTGATCTTTAGTTTGATGACAGTGTTCATCTCTTAAATGAAATCACAGTGCCTGTGAAACTTAGATAGGAAATGGCAAAGTATGTCTTTTCACCACCACAGTGCCCAAAATATAAGAACTATGCTTGAGTTGTGCCTTATGTGAGCTACATTATGTTAAAAACACACCTCATTCAAATGGAGTGAAATACCCTTTTTAGCTGGTGGGGCAATACGGCTCGGTTGAGTAAAAACCCTTGGAGGGCTAGTGGGAGATTATGTGTCCTGAAGAAGTAACAGGCTTCCTTGTGGCAGTGAGAGTGAGTGTGCTGATCACTGCAAAGGCTTGATTAATGGAGTGATTAAAGCAGCAGAGGGTTAGTGCTCTGGCAGCTGGGGCATAGGAAATGGGCATGGAAACTACTGGGAGAGGGGAAATACACAGCTCCAGAATCACAGGGCTGACTTGCCCTAGCAAACACTTTGATGTCAGAGGTGGGGAAGGATGAAACACATCAGGCAAAAAGGAAAAAAAAAAACCTCCCACCCTCCCAGCCCCCTTCCCAGCCTTGTGCTTACAAGGGAAAGCCCCTGACTTTTGGCTCACTTAGCAGAAGGCAATAAAGCTTCCTATTACGAGGCTTCCTCTGATGTATCGTAACTGGTCTCAGGCTCCAGAAATCTGATCCCTTGGAACAAAACTTACAGTAGATGCTAATAGATTCTCTAGCCCAGCAATGCTATACAACACCCTCCATGGGCCCAGAAAAACTTCATATTCAGTCTCATCCTTTATTCTTCATCTTTCCAACTCCTGGCCTGTTTCTTTTTCTTGGGTTACTCCACTTTTAAACAGAGATGAGCCAAACTCAGACTGCTTGTGCTCAAGGAATGATTTCCCCCAAAGCTACAGGCTGAGCGCCAGCTTATTTCATTGGGTCCTTTACAATGGCAACAAATCTATGTGTGGCTGTTTGAGCTGGTCCCATTAAAGATAAGGATCATCTGTGAGCTGGAACCTGCATCTGGAGTCAAAATTCCCAAGGCTCAAAGGGTTTAGATCAGATGTCTGGGAATGGAGCCCTCCTTCTTCGCCTTAGACATCTGATCTAAAACAACTTCAAACTTGTAACTTCTTTCAGATTAACCTCAGCTGTGAGAGGCCTGGGGATTCACATTCTTGGCTTACTAGTATGACTTCTCCATGCCTCACATCACCACAGTTGATTAGAAATACTTTCTTTATTAACTTACAGCTCCTGTCTCATGCATGAAGGTTAATAGCCAAGAATATCCTTAGAGAAGGTACCTTGTATTTAATAAATGAAGACCAGGATGGGGCATGAAAAAGGGAATAAAATTCTCCATCAGTCCACTAGAGGGTAGCTGCCTCCAGATGACAGCTGAAACCCTTCAGGCCAGCCCCAGACACAGTGTACTGCTCTTGCCTGCGCTTTGCTTGACATGACAAAGCAGCGTTAACGGGCTTTCTCTCCTCCTGTTACCTTCAGTGAGCTCTAATTTCTAATTTAATAACCACAGCAAAAACATCAAAATTCTTTAATGATTCTCCTAGAGAAAGATAGGAAAATTGGCACCAGAGAACAGTTTGCATCTGAAATTGCTAGACCTTTAAACAATGGATAAGTTGCCACTAAACAATGGAATTCTAATATATAACCTGCATTAACAAGTTTAAGCCTCCTAATTTTATATCCCTGGTATATTATTTAGTGGTATTTGTGGGCTACAGGAATTGATGTGAATTGGATAGTTCATGTGCATTATGTGGAAAGAATCTACATTATATATAATGCATAAAAAAATCTACACAGCCTTCAGCATGCCAGCTGTTTCTGTTTATGACACTGAGTTATTCATGAAATCCAGGAAGACATTTTGTAGTAAAATATGCTACCTGCTTGCATTTAAACTGCTGGAGTTGTCTGTCCAGCTAGCTAAATAATTAAGGGAGTGATGTGAAATTAAATATCACATTTGAATCCACCTTTTCCCTTCATCAATTCTTTCTTGTAAGAGGAGCCAAGAACTAGAGAAAAATATGACTCGCAGGAGCTGTTTAGATGTTGCTATCGTATGTACAGAAGGTAAAGAGAATGATAATATGCCTTTCCTGTCTGTAATAGTGTTCACTGTAGCAAACCTTTCTGCTTGTTACAGTAGAGTAAATGGGGTGTTTAATTTGGGATTCAGTGTAGTCCGGAGTCAAGGTGCAGCAGTTTTATTACAGAATACAATTTTATTGGAGACTGAAGATTTAAATTCCACTATACGTACATCTACACATGGAAGTTCTGCTTTGCAGCTACAAGCTGCATATACACACACGGAGTTCTTGTATGTTAAACATACTCTCTTATTTTTGAGTCTGAAGGAACCAGGGAATTATGATATGTTTCTGCATGTTCTAATGCACTGAAAACCCTTGTTAAAATGCAGCCTCCTTTCCTCCAGCCATCAAGAAAAGAAAACACCACGCACGCATTCAAAAGGAGCAAGTGCTATTTTTCATTTCCTCTTTAGATTTTTGACAGTACCCGCAATGTCTCCAGTTCATGACCCCCAGAAAGAAGCTTTTGGTTTTGGAAAATGCTTTCTTTGTTTATCTTTTTTTGCAGCGAACAGCAGCATACCCCCCCATCCCTTCCCCAGAAAGGTGTTTAGATCATGTAATCACTTCTCCTTTATTTAGTCTAAATCTTAAGACAGAAGTCTTTCAATAGAATGATTTTCTGGCAAGGCCACAATATGATGTATATATTTGGAAATCAAATTATTTAGAATTATGACCATGTCATCAAAATAAGCCATTTTGAAATGCACTGCTGGCTCTCCAAACAGATTGTATGGGAAAAATTGGATAACACTTGGCTTGAGCGCTTAGAAGTCAGTAAAACCAAAACACTGGGGACCGTTTCATTTCATTTTCGTCAAAATACAAATCCATCTACGTGTGCGGGGGCTGCTGGTGGGGGGGACCTGCAGCGGGGGCCCCAGCCCCGCACTCCGCACCGCGCCAGCCGGCAGGTGGTGCCCGCAGTTTAAGGACATCTGTCTGCTTCCTTCCTTCCCCAAGATTCAGAGATAAATAACGTCCAAGCAGGAATCCTGGCTCAGACGGGATATTTAACACCCGCAGATCAAAAAATGTAAAGCTTTTACCTACCCTGGTACAATAAACCTGGCTCTAAGTGCCTAGTTATTCCTAGATTTAATAGCTTAGCCTCTTTTTTTTTTTTCTATTTACAACCCTTGCAAACCAAAGAGAGAAAACAGTATTGTTGTGTAGACCATAAATATTGTTGCTGTGGATCTATTTTATACCAGGGGAAACTACACAAAGGTTCTGAACTGCTAGTATATTTTTGTATCATCCCTGTTTGCTGACACGCTGTGAAGCTGCTTTTTCTAACGTAGCACAGTAGCTGTGTACCTGGGTGAAAGGAAATTATTTCTTCACAGGCAAAAGAGGATGCTCATCCTGCTGTGGGTAATCACAGACAATTTCCATTTAGTTAGCATTTTCCTAACCCTCTTTTGTGGTGCTCTTTGATATCTAGCTAGTGGTAGCCCAAGGTCATTGCTTGCTTGGGCTGCTATTTTGCCAGCAGTGTATTTACACTGATGTGTGGGATGAACTGTTTGTATCCAGCTATTTGAAAAAAAATTAGGCTGAACACATCCCTTATGAAAGGGAGATGCTGACAGTCCAAGTATTGACTCCTTTATTCATATGTGCACATAGCTTTAGAGTGAGCTAACACCTAGTTCTTGCCAATGACCTCAACCTTGATCTGGAGGGACCATTTATTCACCAGCAAAACATTCATTCTCCGTACAAACTGGTCCTGGGACTGCTGCCTGTGTGACATTTGGTCCTCTATTAATAAACACACAAGACATAAAATTACTGTGATTTTGTCCTCTCAACATTTGGGGTTGTATGTCACGCACGCAGCACCATGGCTAGTCCTGAGGAACTTCAAATTAGAAATCAGTGTTCAGTGGCTTTGCAGATCTCTTAGGAATTACGGGCAGTCCCAAGGCGAGCGAGGGCTGTGAAAGCACCGAGACAGACACAAAGGCAAGCACAGGCAAGAGAAGCTGGTCTTCTTTTAGCTGGGGCAAGGGCATTTTTCATGACCACGCAAGGAGCATATTAAAGGTCCCTGTTCATCAAAGCCTAGGAACCACCATTTTGCAGTTGCAACAGTGATAAAATGGTGGTTCGGATGGGCGTGCACACCCACCTTGGCACCAGAGTTCCTTTGCTCAATCAGCAGCCTAGCTCTTTTTCTAATTATTATGAAATGGCAATAGATTTTAGATTAGGAATGAGACAGGAAATGAGGGGAAAATCCTGTGTGCATCTGGAAAACACACAGGGTAAAAATTAACCTTGAAGCTCAAAGCAAACAACATATGTATACACGTGAAAGCAGTCTCCGTATGAATTTTCTAATAACTGGAGGTGTACCTCCATCTTAAAATTTGTGATTTTAAAATCTAACACAATACGTGCCATTTTGATGCTGTAGATGCCAATGAAGTATTTTTAAAAATAAAACCATATAGCAGAAATAATTGCATCCAACTCTGAGCAGGAATTAGCCTGGTACTGCAAATGATGAACCTTGCTTTATAAGAAAGGAGCTTTATAATATGATGATTTGGCAATTTGGAGGGATGGTTATTTTCATTTTAACAGGCCTCTGCTTAATATATGTCCCCTTGGGGATGTAATGAAGGTTAACAACTTACATGTGGGAAGAAGGGATTTTAGTGATTAGGGGAATTGCCGGCTCCAGTTTGTGAGAGTGTGCATGTGGCAGAGACAGAGAGCGCTTCCTCCCCATTTGTGACACTGCTGCACAAAATGTGTGTAAATGAAACATTTCTGGGGAAAACCTGTATGTAATAGAGAACACAGTCCACCAGGGGCTGAGCTGAAGCGGTGAATACTGGCCTCTGGACTGAAGCTGGTGTTAGATCAGGTGTCAGAGGGGGAGACGGATAGTTCGGCTCTAAGGGTGCATCAGCATCTTAGCAAAATTCTTGCCTTGACAAGACAATGCAGATCACATATTGGGCTCAAGCAGTCAGACTCGCAGCTCAAAGAAGCAGAACAAATCGTGTTTTTTGTCTCTAATGCAGCAGTGGTTTTCAACCAAACTTCCTATGTACTCTACGCAATCTGAATTCAAAGCTCAAAAGAGACTCCAGCTCAATTTTTCTCTATAGTGTTTCACTTTATAAGATTTGTTATTAAATTACTTTATAATTGATTTGGTATTTTACAGCAAATCAGAACTCTGCTTTCAACCAAAACCAGCTGTCCACTTACATTTCTGTGCATTCTTGACCCAGTGTGACAATTACCAGGGGAAAAACATCCCTTTACAATATTGAATGCAGTCCTGCGCCTGGACATTCAACAATATTCATTGGCCCATATAACTTAAACAAGAGCAGTTTGTTAGCCTAATAAATCCAAGATTTGGGCTGAGAAATAAAGGTGCTGTCAATAACCCTTTAGCCAGATAATAGAAAGGGGATTATGTGATTATTCTGTCAAAAAATTAGGTTTTGTGTTTTTAATTGGCATCATATCCTGTCATGAGGCTGTAGGGTTTAAATCACAGTCAACCATGTTCGAGTCAGAAGGAAACCTAACAGTAAATCCTTTCATCCCAGAGCCTGTAGGGTTTTTATGTGAAGTCCTAATTTCTGTTAAAATACTTCCAGAGAAAGACAACAGGAAACAGTAAACATGGCAACACCACAAAAATACTTTTCTGATGCACTATTTCTGTCAGTGTTCAAAGAATAAGTTGTACAGGCTGGAAAGCAAACTGCTGTATCATTAAAACCCGAGCAGGCTAAAACAGCCGCCCTTTTGTAAAATGGCCCCCCTCCCCACCATCTCTCATAAATCTTGTTTCAAACTAGGCTAAAGCCATGGATTGACTTTGCCTCTTGCAGTAATGGCTTGAAACTGTTGTGCATCACAGTTCTGCGTTCAAAGGGAATCAAGAGTATTTAAAAACAACTTCTGGTGCAGGACGCAATTATAACTGACAGCCAGATGTCTGCCCTGTCTGGTACAGCAAGCTGAGGAGAGATTGCAAATGGTCTTGAGACCTTTGGATCTAAACAGTGCGTCCGAGTGAGTGATACACAGATAAACAACAATACCACAAATCACTGACACCAACCGAGGGGTTGCTGGTACTGATAAAGATTTTAGATGCCGGGCAGCAGCTGACCCTTCCACCCTCTCCTCTCTGATTTTTTACTGGGCCACAAACAAAGCATGTTAGTGGAAAAGGACTCGGCCCACAAAGTGTGTTTATGTA
This sequence comes from Chauna torquata, assembly GCA_013399475.1. Taxonomy (NCBI): domain Eukaryota; kingdom Metazoa; phylum Chordata; class Aves; order Anseriformes; family Anhimidae; genus Chauna; species Chauna torquata. The sequence goes on from VXAL01004931.1 coordinate 243,473, forward strand.
TCCACTGCCAGAAGTCCATCTTCAAGGAAAGTCTCATGAGTATTTGTTTAGTTTACAAAGGTTAACTGGACTGCAGTGAAAGGTATTTGATATTTTGATTAAATTATATGTCTGGAACGTTTGTAACAAATTCTGTAGTACAGGGGGTTCCCCCCAGGTGTCTTACTTACCAAAAACGTTTAAGAATGGACTAACACTAAAAATGGACCCTCTTTTCTCCACAGTCTGATTTGATTATGATGCATTCAAGGCATTGCTTTCATGTCAAATTATGTTTCTTATGGAACTATGAGCAATTTTTAGAGATTTCTCTCTCTTCTCAAAGCATCCTATCTTATGAGTCCTTTGTGAGGCATATACACACACCTACTGACTTTCTGAGCACAGGCCTACATGGGAGTACTATGAAAATTACACAAAGCTTGTGGGAAGTCAGCAGACACCACTCATCTTCATATCCTTCGCTAATATTCACTATGAGACCAACCAACTCAAAGGCTTTAGAAGTAACTGAAAAGCTTTTATTGGTTTTCTGTGGGAAGTGCCCTATCTGGCTTTGGTGACATTTTTAAAAGAATGTTTTGTTAAACTGACATACGTTCACCATACCAATGTTAGCCTACAGGGAAGTGGCTGAAAAGTGTTTGGACAGTAACAGTTTGAAAGAGTGAAGACATGCAAATGGAAGCTAATTTTTCGAAGACTTTTAAAATGTGCTATATTTGATTTGCCTTTAAGATCACCTTCTCCCTGTGATACTGTTACTGTCTTTTTAAAGTATCTTACTGATAAAAATTTTATCTGCTTTGAATTATCTTCTGTTTTGCAACAGGATTTTGTAGAATAAAAAAAAAAAAAAAATGCCACCCCAACAACAACAACAACAGCAACAACATATGATGTCTAGGAGATATCTTATTCTTAAGTCCCAGTGAGAAAATTCACTGCATTGCTTTATCACAGGTCTTCAGTGTGTTACAAAGACAGGTCTATGCAATATCATTAGAATGAAAGATAAGGGACTCCATAATACAAAGATGTCATCAGTGATGGGAAAATTCCAATTCTGAAAGAAGATCCCATTCCAAATATCAAGCTTGAAGGATTTAGTATCTTGAAACATTTTTCAGGTTGGTTCAATGTCATTGTGATAAAAAGGATGTCACTTAAATCACAGCAACCTGGTGTGCAAAGTTGTCCTGCTGGATGAATTGCCAAAACTTTTATTCACAGAAGACTCAGTTCAGCTCTGACCAAAAAAAACCTGACCAAACCCTTGCCTTTCCTTCAGCCAAACTTACTTTGTGGAGGGGTGAAAGATGACTAGGAACCTTTCTTTGTAACCTTTGCTTTCTTGCTGGCTCTTTACCCCTCCTGCTTGACTCCCATTCCTACAACAGGCACTGCTTGTTTAGACATCACCATTTAGGCCTCTACTGCACTTGACATGTTCAACACATACTGCTGTAAACTTTTCTCTTCATGGGCAACAATTTTGCCCATAATAATTTTTTATATTGTTGCTTACCCCTCGGGCATGAGAAGCTTGGGATAAGATGTGTGAACAAACTGTGAAATTAGGACCACAGTTTTTCTCTGAAGTTTCTGTAAAAGGTGGAGATACATCTTGATTATGTTCATTCAGCAAAATGACAATTTTCCCCGACAAGAAGCTGCTGTAGCAAAGCCATGCTGTGTGATGCTAGCTCAGGTACTGTTGCAGCATACTGCAGGTTGTGCTGCAGATGCGCCCTAGCAGACCTGCACGCTAAGAGAAAAGGCCCCGAGCTTATGCTTTGCAGCAAGAAAAGGCTGCATTACTAGAAGTGTTACAGCACTGCAAACCAAATCTTTTTTAAGTGTGAATGAAGATAAAGGCCCTAGATTTCCCCAAGGAAAATAGAGTTGCCAAGAGTACGGGTGTGAAAAGAAAGATTGTCAGTTTTGAATCTTCTGTGAAAAGACAGATCACACTGAGGGAGAGAACTGGGGCCAAGTGATAGCCATGCTTTGGCCAGCATTGGAGTCTGGGGAATAACTCATGAAAGGCTCAAGAAAGCCTCTGGAGTTTTTTTTGTTTTTTTTTTTTTTAAATCAAACTAGCACAAGAACACGTGCTGAGTTTTAAGCATTCCTGCTTCTTCTTCAAGTTTGTCATTTTAATAAGCTTTGAATGGTCACATAGCCCAAATCCATTTTGATGTGGTGAATTTTATTTTATTTGTAATAATTTTTAAAGCTAATGATTGCTGTGTAATATTATGCATGGGACTCTTCTTGGAGACAGTCTTTGTTTACATGAGAAACATTTAAATAGCTATTGCAGTGTAACATATTNAAAACTACGTAAAAGCTCAAAAAAAGCTCTTGAATTTTTTTTTTTTTTTTTTTTTAAATCAAACTAGCACAAGAACACGTGCTGAGTTTTAAGCATTCCTGCTTCTTCTTCAAGTTTGTCATTTTAATAAGCTTTGAATGGTCACATAGCCCAAATCCATTTTGATGTGGTGAATTTTATTTTATTTGTAATAATTTTTAAAGCTAATGATTGCTGTGTAATATTATGCATGGGACTCTTCTTGGAGACAGTCTTTGTTTACATGAGAAACTTTTAAATAGCTATTGCAGTGTAACATATTCCTTGCTACAGCACTTCTAAATGGTATTTTAAGATCCTGGTAATTCTCATCTATATGGGAGATATAAATATCTCCTCACCCTTGCCTCAGAGTGCATCAGGAAAGCAGTGCACACTGGTGGTCACAAGGGAGAAGAAAGCCTGCATGTGGTAGCAGCCTCCCTCTCCCCTGTGAACCACCGCAGCAGCATGGCAGTGAGTGGGAAAAGGAGAGAAGGAGACACAACATGGTCTGAGACCAGGGTGGGCTACCAACAGTCTTCATCGTGCTCCCTTAAAGGCAGAATTTGGGTCAATACGATGATGCTTGAAATTTCTCCTGTCCCCAGCTATCCAGAGGATGGCAGAGCTGCCTCTCCAGCACAGAGCCAAAGGGAAGGCTGTGCCTCACACACAGGAAGCACAGGGAAGGTACAGGGGTAAATCCCTAAATGCTCAGCAGGGTGAATACAGCAGTCTGGTAAAGGTTTCCAACATAAGGTGGGAAGTTCTCCAGCTGGGTTTTCTGCTTATAATTCCTATGGCTAAGAACTGAGCCTCTGTAGTTATGCTGAGTCGGGTGTTTCAAGGCAGTCATGTTAGACTGTTTCTGTATTACCATGGTCACCATTTATAAAGTTGTTTCTGTAAGTTACCAGGAAACAGACACTAAAGAAATGTTACCATTTCCTTGAGAACTAGTAACGAGATACATACATATAAATATATATATATATCTCACAAGTAAAGGAAAAGAAAAATGGGACAAAGCCAAAATAATAAAGAATGAAATGATTCCATAACCACCTCTCAGCTTAAGAACTTAAACTACATTGCATTATAAATGATAACTATGCTCCTACGCAAGAAGGAAAACCCCAAGCTGTGTCTTGAGAACCATAAATGCTATCCCTTTCTGGTCTCGGACAGAAAACCCGTAGTCTGGAGCTACTGCTTACTCCCTGGGAAAGGTTTCTGGACATTCAAAACTACCTCACTCATCGGAGGAATTTGGGATCCAGCTTGTGCTTTAGATTAGAATTCAGAAAGAAAATCCAACGACGTGGGTAGTATTGAGTTAGATAGGAGTTACACTGATTGAATAATCTATAGCTGCAGAAACTACAGCTATTTTTCTACTGAGTTTCACTTATCTGACTTTCTTCTCAGGAAAGCTTTTATGGGGTTCATCTATCAGTTTGGACACAGAGGTGCAATGCTCATTGGTGTATGCCCATTAAACTGTAATAAAACTACACTGCAGGTAGCATTTCAACTGTCTTATTTTTATATATGTTAAGTTTATATCATTATGTTCATGTAGCTTTGTCCTCTCATACATCTGCAGTGTAATAATCTCTGTAGCAGATGACTACATAGGAAAGAAAAGCTTAAAGTTTTAATAGGAATGTGCATTTTTTGCAATTTGATGACCTAGTCAGCAGCTCCAGCCTCACTCCCCAGCAATGTAGCCCCCAAACTTCAGACATTTTGATAAAAAATCATGGGACAGGTTATTTAAACTTTGCTGTGGTTTTCTCTCTTCCCTTGGGCACTCCCTGGAGAGCCCTCACTGGAAGGCCTGTCTTGCCAAGACCCCATCGCCTAGGCATTGGGCAGTCATTTGGGAGGTCGCAGATGTGGGTCCAGCCCATACCTGAACCTACAGAAAACAGTTTGGCTTATGGTCCCCTGAATATCAGGGGAGCATACTGTTATCTAATCTATATGAACCAGGCCTTCCTTCTCAAGTAATCGTAACCAAGTCCCTCGAAACGTTTTCATTGCTTTGAGGGACCCATATTTTTTGTTACATTTTCACCTGACTCGTGAAATGGCAGATTTCAACAAATAAATGGTTTCCCAAACAAAAAAAAAAATAAAGTAAAATAAAATAAAATAAAATAGCACCAAAAAAGTACTTATCACTTGTTTTGCTGGCAGTTTTGGGAAAAGAAAATTAGAGTCCTGACTGATGTTCCTTTAATAGATTTCAGAAGGGAGTGCACTTGACTTTGTGACTTCGTCATCATCCTTAAATTTATTTTCAGAAAGCTGAATGGAATTTAGCTGCACAAATCCAACTCTAACCAATAAGAGTTCTGTGGCTAAAACCCAAACAACTCTCACAGAGCATCTTGTCTTCTTTAACTAAAGACTTCTGGATTGATTTTCGTAATTTATTGTTTTCACAGTTGTTTTATAAAACTGGTTGTGGTAAATATGCATACGATAAAGTGTTAAATTACTATTAATCATTCCATCAGTCCATAGCATACCATAGTGCAGGTTTGTGCTTGTTGATATTACAAAGTCACTACAAAGCTCATAGGAAAATGCCTATTAAAAACTAAAAACGAATAACTTGGCTGCACTTCTGGTCTCATTGTAGACAATGGCAAAAGTTCCACCAACCTGAACAGATCTAGGATTTGGCCTGTTGCAATGATCAATATGTATCTTCTCATTTCCACCCGATCGTCAGTGGATTCAGCATGTGCTATGTGCCTGGAGTATGCTGCGTTTCACAGGTGCGGCCTGCTTGATGGCCTATTAAAGAGAGTGACAGGGACATGAAGAGAGGTTATGTGTAAACACAGTAACAGAGTGGCTGCAGTCTTCCCCCTCTGCCCACATTCTCCATGTCTCTATCGCATCTTCTGGCCATCCTCTGTGGAGGGAGGGGAACGTTCCTTCCCACAGAACTGACCTGATGGTGCCCGTTGGGGCTGAGGGACCTCTCCTGGGGCTGGCTTTTGTCCCTCAGGGGGATAGGAATGTCCCTAGTCGTGCTGCTCCCTTACATTACTCCACCCAGGTTGCCCTCTTTCAGCCAGGACAATCCTGCCAGCCTTGCACACCTCACCTAGCTGCCAGCCAAGGCCCGGTCACTGAATCCTGCCCTGCTGCTTCTTTGTCTCTGTGACGATGGGAATGGCGTACTTGCTTCCTCAGGCCATTTCTGCTGGCTAAGAAGAAAACTCAATCACCTAGGAAAGGGTTAAATTGGATAGGTGCTTCATTGATTAGGCAATCTGTAGCATGTTTACATATTTATATGCAAGGAGTTTCTCTGTTTTTTCTTTCTCTCCGAAGAACAATTGCAAATGCTCCTCTTCCAAGGTTAACAATTTCCAGTCCATCACCTCTTTCACCACATCATTTCATCCTGCAGGTTTCTGATTTGGTGGCTGTTAAAGGTTTAAAAAGTTTAAATTGACCTTGACCTGCAAACATATGATTTACAGTAGATGATATTGTTCTGGAAAAACAAAACTTCTGTCCTGAAGCAACACTGCATTAAATGATTTATATTACTTCTCCTGGGTCAGGTTCTGGTATATTTACTAACACTGTACATTATTTTAATTCCTCCAGACGCCTCATTGCTTTTGAAGGCACTCTTCCAAGAGTGAGGCAGAATCACAATATGAATAAATATATCAACATGTGGTCTACCAATATATTGTCATGATTTTGAAGGTAAATTCTTTGATCGCTTCAAACTTTGTCTTCAGGTCTGTTTGTAAAGTCCCTGCGAATTCTTCAAATGTATTTTAAAAATATGCAGACAGTACCTGTTTTCTTCAAAAGAAATCCCTACTGGCAGTATCATGAGTTACCTTGAAATATGCTACATATGTTTGCATTGGAAGAAAAAAGTCCTCGTGCTACCTTAGAAATTTGGAAATACATTCTAGTTGCAGGCTTTTGTGGGGCAGGTTTTAAATCACAGTGCATTAAACAATTAATTGTGGAATGATGAAAGAATGTCTTTCTGGTGTCCCTGTGAAGCTTGAAAGTCTGGAACAATATGTGTTAAAGAAACAAGACTGGCATTGAAGTGTTCCTGGTATCATTGCTCCCTTTTATCTTTTCTGGCATGCTCTTTAGGAAACAGTGGAGAAAGAAAAATATGAAATTGAACACAGCAAATTTAATTATAAAACAAAGCCACCCACCTTGCTTTCAGGGTCAGGAAGTATAATCGCCTCCTTTTGACGCAAGAATGAGTTTAACAACATATGTTAAATGAACAATTATTTAAAATAAAAGGAAATGACCTTAAAAACAGCTGCAGTATCTCAGGCTATAGCACAGACAGCAGTGCAGAAAAACAGCCCATTGTGGAATGAGGGCACATGCACAAATGAGAGTGCTCCCGCAACTGTACCCTTTCAAAGACAAAACAAAAAGCAATCATTTCACAGAAGACTGCAAAACTTCTTTCTGGTATTTGATCTCACCAGCTTGTTCTGTCTCTGCTTTTTTATTTATGTTTATTATTTTTGGTGTTTCTTTTTCTTTTTTTTTTTTTTTTATTATTTTGGCTGCAAGACCAAATCCTAGTGCCCAAAGCCACTGTTTACCGCACAATGGCACTATGACATTGGATTTTTTCCAGCAAATTGTATTTTAATGAATGTTGCAAGCAGTGGAAACACCAGAGCAAGCACATCAGCACTAAACGCATAACTAAGAAGAATAAAAAGAAAACGGCTTTTTGCAACAGAATAAATCCATTTTTATTGAAACCGCCCGCAGTCACATGACCACACGTGCAGCCTTTAGGACAGCACAGAACTAGCCTGAAATGGTAAAGAAATTAAGCAGGTCTGCCTCCTCCTCACACAAGCTTTTTAGCCTGTCGACGCATTGCCTGTCCGTATCCCTCACAGCGCATCTGTAGAGCTATTAAATTGGATAATCCCTCTGGCCTTTGATACATTTCTGGACATGATTATTTCATTACTCGCAGTATATCAGTAGGATCATAATAAAAAGGACTTCTGACAACCTGCCAAGAGTTTTGTGGCCTTGTAAACACAAAAGTGCTCTAATAAAATTTTATTAAGTGTTAAAAAGTCATAAAAAGTGAAATAACATAAACTACAAAATTTACTGTCCTCAGCAAATGCTGAAAATATCGTCCATAGTAAAATTAAATTAGCATGTAATAGACAGAGAAGCAGTGTGGAGTGGGTTTAAAG
>VXAL01004931.1:251646-265741 GCA_013399475.1 Chauna torquata
CTGGGTGGCATCTCCCGCCCGCTCGGCGTCGCCGCAGCCGGGTGCTGCGCCAGGATTCACCTTCGTTCCGCCAGGAAGGAAGCGAACATGTTCCAGGCACATGGAGCCGCTTGGCAAAGCCGCCCGAAACTTAGCGCGGGAGGGGGGGGGGTTGCGGGGGGAGGATAAAATGAGAATATTAAAACGGGGAAATTGACTTCAGATTTGCAGGTAGAAAATACTTTAAGTTTCATTTTATTCAGGTGAAGAGGATAACTGATTCTCATGTGGCAAGGCTGATGTTCAAGGCCAACTCCCGTACGGAAACTAATGGCTCGCTGCCTACGCCTGGCTTGTCTTTGAGCCGGGCTGGAGCACGCTGGAAACGGGGACCAGAAGTCCCGGACCAGCCCCGACCGGGAACGGGCAGGTTTTAGGCAAAAACTGGCTAAAGGATATGTGGTACGAGCAGGGACAAAGAGCATCGTTCTCACTAAGGGGGGGAAAAATAGCATGAAGTTATTTTTAGTAGAAATTCTAAAATTCTGTAAGTAAATTGCGTTTTAGTAGTTTTGGATTCATACACTGTGTGTTAAGGTAGGGTTAAAGAGAAAAGCCATAAACAGTATTGTGCTCTATTTTGAGTCACATGAACGAACAAAGTTGTAGGTATAGCGCTAAGTAGTGCTTACTTTAGCTTGAATGTCTTAAATTAAGCGTGGTTTCTAAAAATAGGCATTTCTGTTTGTATATAAAGTTGGCAAGACCTGTGTGCATATGCAGACCATACAGCCATAAAATGTATCTTTATCTCACTGATTCAAATCTTGTAGTGTTTTATATACCCTTGTGTTCATCACCCCTGATTAAAAGAATGAGGATATTACTGTATAATTCATACATATATTTGCTGGCAAATTACAGAAATAAAATATTACAGAAATAAATAGCAAAAAAACTTTGCTTTTTTTCATCTCAGATTTTTGTATAAAACTTCGATAATCTTACAGAGATGACTGCAACTAGTAATGTTCACAGGAAGGAGTTGCGCTTTTAAAGCTGAAGAAAAATACCACATCACATTGTCTACTGCATTTTAAAAAATCTGAGTTCTAAACCATCTATGAAAACGCACAGGTTTTCAATGAGAGCTAAATAATGATTTTCTCTGCCCTCTAATGAAATTTTCAGTTTTCTGTCACCAGATATAATGTAAAGACTGCAAAAATGCAAGCAGAAAGTGTAGCAGTAGTGTGATCAAAGCTTTGAACTTATATGAATTAAAAAGTCGGCGAAGCATTACAGAGTTCCACATGCATGTGGCTAAGGTGTGTGAACACCTACATAACTTTGGAGAGTTTTAAATGAAACGAAGGGGTTTAGGAGTTACTTTGCATTACTGAACGACTCTTCAGGATCAGCTGTAATTTTTGCTGGCTTTTGGAAACACTCGTAAGAAGTCCTTCTTTATGCTGTGGTGTGCAGAGCCACACCACCTTTATGTTTAAATCCACTCTTTAAAAACCTCTGTCACCCAGTGCATCAGCTGTTTGTTATTTCGTGCTGCGCTCTGCCTGAACAAGTACGTGTGCAATATCACTGTGTGAACAAGCCCATTTGTTCCGTGGGGTTCATGGACATGAGTCAGATTATGTGCTTGTGTGTGTGGGATCCAGGTTTCAGTGGTGAGAGAAACATACATTTTTTTTCTAAATTGAGCCTTCTAATTTATGGTGGGCGGTGTGGAGCGTGTGGCATTACTTCAGCAACCGAATTTTTATATCAGCTTCATGTGATGCAACATTCCGACAAAAAGACACAACAGGCAGTATATGTTGTATTTAAACGGACACAATAAAGGCTCAATGGCAAAGTGTCTGATTCTGCATCGGGGCGTCGCTGGAGCTCACATTGTTTACACCCAGTTTCAGCCCCGCTCATTTCAATGTCCCACATTGTGAGCTGCACCCCCAGCTGTGACCGGCAATCGCACAAGCCCTGCCTAGGAAAGTTTGCAGTCTGCCTGTCAGAAGGGCCTCAAAGGGTGAGGGAGAAGAGCACAGCTACAGCAGATCACGATGCTTACAGCAGGCAGGATGGATGTTGTCTGGGCTCAGGGACAAGGGCTGCACATGTGTCACTTCTTTTGCAGGGCTTCTTTAAGTGCTTGCAGAATTTAAAGGCACGCACCATCCAACAGAGGCCTATCTTGCAATACATTAACCAGATCTTTCTGAGTTGATTAATGGCTTCAGGCTTTTGTTGTTGGATTTTTTACTTTTATTATTTTTACTGTAATACAGCTGGGCCCTACGCTACAGAAATAGATAATGTATGAAATCTTGGCTCTCCTGAAGTCAGTCACAAAACTCATTGACTTCATTGGAGTCACGTTTTCATCGACTGCGTCGTAATATTTGGTATCAACCATATGGGAGAGATTTAATATTGCTTTTAGAAGAAATAGAATTAGCTCCTCTACAAATGATTTGCATGGGCTGTTATCTGTTTATTTCTCCAGGTAATATAAATGGCAACACAAAGCATAAAATAAACTAATAGCTGTAGAACATTTTGATTTCCTGTAACTACAGCATAACTCAACTGAAATCTTAACTTCAGATCAGCAAACTTGGATTACTGTATGTAAGACCACCAGGTCTGATCTGGTCCATGTGAGGGCATGGGAAGACGTTCAAAGGCAAAACTGGCTATTTACAGTTCATGACACTCTTTAGGACCATGGAGATGTGAAACTGTACGTCAAAGATGCATTAATACAAGAGTCAGTTAGTTAAACAGGAGAGGCAGTATTAATTTGCAGCCCTCACCCTTGTACATTTAGTGTTATTGAATTGTGCTTCCCCTTGATATTTTAAACAGATGCATCATAATGGACTCCTTAAAATCTGATTTAAACCATAACACCAGGATGTACAGTTCTGTTAAAAAAGGGGGGGGGGGGGGGNCACAGTCGTCTTTTCACAGACAGTTTTTTCTCATCTATTAGCCTGCCAGACAAAGATGGCATCTATCCAGTGTAAATATTACATTCTCAACATTTGGATGGCATTTTGAGCAATATTTCTCATCCCCTGAGAACGTATTCTTTATAAATACAATATTATCTGCAGTTCAGAGTTAGATTGTGGTAGGATGTGACTTCATAATGCAAAAAGTATTTAAAGAACTCTGTGTATGGACCCACTCTAGAATAAAACTTCTTCCTTTCAGTTATTTTAATTTACAGTGAACATGATTTAAGCACAGCATCAAACACACGTTTCTTCTGGAATAGGGAGGATCAAGGCATGATTTTGGATGAATAACTCCATGTGTAGACGAGATCTGTTGCTACTGTTTAGCAGCATAATCTGCACTGTGCATATCTTAAAGTGGAAAGCCACACTAGCATCTTTGGGACTTAATATCCTCATTGGACTAAATTCTTCACTGTGTATATTCCAGTAATATCCCTCTGACAGTGCCAGATGCTGACAGAACTCCACATTGGAAATAATTATGAAAATGAGTTGATCTACATCCATAGCAAGTAGTGGATATTCTTAGAGAAAGAACTTGTTCTGAAATTCTCATCTTTCTTTTAAATCCTTCTCTTTCTTGTCAAAGGGAAAATGGGCAATATTTGAACTGAGACCAAATAAGTTTCTTTTTACTCACAGTTCTTTAACTAAAACCAACTTGGCTGCTTTGTACAGTCTTGTGTAGGGGAGGAGGAACCACACCCAGCATGGCAGTTGGATTGCAACCTTCACGCTGGTGTGGATTTACACGACTGAATTATATGCCCTGAAAATTTGTCATTACAATGAAAAAAATCTGACCCATCTTTAACTACAGAAGCATTGCTTAGGACTGTTTTAATATTTACCAGATACAGTCCATTAAACTGGAGCAAATATAATCCTGAAAATACTAGCTTCACGTTTTCCTGGTTGTAGGTAATTCTCCATACTCGTAACCTGCTGTTGTGAAAGAATGTCCTTATTTCCTGGCGTTGAAGTACAGCTTCCCCACCTTCCCTTCAGTTTGTGCCTCACAACACTTTGTGTCTTGAGTCCTGTGTTTGCCCAAGCCAAATAAAATGTTATCAGCTGCTGTGTGATTCTCGTTTGCAAGTTCCTGCCCGCAGACACCCAACTTGTCGTTCTGGTCGCACTGTAACGCCTGGGTGGCGGGGCCCCAGCAGAAGGAGCCCGATACTCCCCTGGCTATGGAAAGAAAAAAAATTGGAGATTTTTATAATGAAAAGCTGCATGAGAAAAATCATGGCTTTCAAACTGGCAGAAGTGTTTTACCATTGACCTGAAGGAGCGACATATCAGCGTGGCTGGCCAGCCTCTGGCTCATAAGCGGAGCTGGGCCGAGTCCCTGGCCAGGCAGCCAGGATTTTCTCCCGAGCCCATCCGCAGCCAGGATGGGTGCCGCGGCACGCAGGCGTGCGGCCCTGCGCCAGCTCTTCCTGGCAGAGAACTTGGCCTTGCATTTCCAGCCTTTGTAGCTGCAAAAATAGCTGCAAATGCGAAGCCTGAGTAAGGAGCTTGCAGGAAGCTTGAAATAATGGTTCTGAGAAGTGTGAACTGTGCCCATCCAATGTGATACCTTAGAGGCCTGATAACAATGCATTCAGTGCAAGGCAGTATTAACTATTAAACGGCAAGCCATGCCAGCACAAATAGCTGGCTAAAGTGCGTGTCCTGCAGGTAGAGCCAGTCCACATGCAGACGAAATGCAAATTTCTCAGGTCTTCTTGCTGTGGAAAGGGAACGTCACAGTTTAGCGCTGGGGCATCTCGCTCCTGTCCCTCTGCTCCCTGGTGCTGCACTGTGCATGGAGCTGAAGCAGAACACCTTTGCTGTGCCCAGGGAGGGAGGTGGGGTGAGCGACAAGCTGGAGGAATATGGGTTGATCTACTGCTTCTCTTTCACTGGATAATCTGGTTTTGCCCACATCAGAATAAAGCAACACAAGATGATGTGGAGTGCTATGGGAAGATGACTGATAACTTGCAGCAAAAGAGTTGGGCTACCTATATGGTAGTGTGAGTGAGATACTGAGTGACAGAAACCTGCATTGGCCTTGTCCTAGTATGGGCAATGGTGAGGCCAGACCATAGCTTGGTCTGAAGCAAAGCCTCAGAAGCAAAGAGCTGCTTGGAGCAGGAGCATCAGTCTAATTTTTTTCTAACAGCAACTGGAATATTTTGTCAGTGGAGAGTTTTGTCTGGGAGTTTTCTTACACAAACCATACAGGGAGTTACATCAGGGTACCTGGCAATCTAAGGCAGAAATTAAGTTAAATGTACGAAGTCCTGGTCATTCTGAACAGCAAAGTCTGCTCTTGTGTCACTGCGCCTGTGAAAGATGAGGCTCTTTAGCTCCTCCTGAAACGCAGAAAGTGGAGCCTCTCTGCTACCCTGCACTTCAGCCTCGCTCAGGGCTCTTCAGCGGCACCACCAGCGCACAGCCCTCCTCTGCTTCATGGTTAATACCTGCAGTCCGTTAACCAGGGAAGCGTCCTGGTCACCTCAAAGCTCGCGTCACTGCGGTGTGAGCAGAGCCGGCAGAACTCTGAAATCAGATTAGAAGTCATGTCCCTCTGGGTATGTACTTACACCAAAGTTTTACTGTGTGACCAAAGTGTCATCCATTCTCTGCTTAACATTGTTTAGCGTGTCCAGCATGTGAAAGCCAGAGCTGCTGGAGTAGGAAGAACAGCTGAAATATCTCTAATGACATCCAGTGCTAGAAAGCGTTTTGAAGTTGTATAGCTGCTCTTTCTTTACTATGATATCCAAATGCAGAATCGGGAAAAAAAAAAAAAAAAAAAATATCAATGTTAAAAGCATCAGTCCATCTATTTAATTGGACAACAGTTGCCTATGTCATTTCTTTTCTTCTTATGATGAACTGAAGCGAAGAGGAGAAAGCAGAGGATTTTCTTAATGGTCATGAAACATTCGTTATTTACTTGTGAGGCCAAAAAACCTACATAGTATTTACCAAAGGCCAAAGGCCAACATCTTTAGGTATTTCAAAAAGTTAATTTTTACCTAGTTCTGTGGCTCTTGATGGTGATCCTGGCTGTGATGTGGATCTCTGAAGGCCTCTGGAGTACCACCACCGGTTTTTATCATCGTCATTCTTTTAATTTAATCCCATTCCTATCAGATGGATATTTTCCCCTTACAAGACAGAGAGAGAAGGACTCACGGAGAGATGCCTCGGTGAACTGACTCCTCAGGCATTGCTAGTATGCTGGGGACTGCAAGTTGCTGTTACCTCTTTTAAGGAGGCAAGTATAGTCTTTGGTGATCCGCTTGGCCAGTTTTGCCACCCAGCATAAGAAAATACCACTTTGGATGAGTTTCAGATTTCTCGGCTCTGAGGATCGAGCCCCAAGGCTGCAGATGCCCTTCTGAGCTGCTTGCTCTGAGCACTGCACACAAGTTCCTCCTGAATACCAGTAAATGCTGACACAAGATACCTCCTGCAGTGCATGCCCAATGCTGCGTTCTCCGACGTACTGCGACTGGACCTTGTAACAATGACATTGACTCCATGACTATAGTTTAATGTGTTTTAGTGTGCATTTTAGATTGTGTCTTACTTCATGGAAAATGGCAAGACTATCTGCCAAAGGCCATATTCTGTTCTCTTGACATAAATAAGCAGGTTCTTCAATTGATTGCAGTAGGAAAGGTATTCTAAAGCCTGAGCAGACCCAGGAGACCATGAAACCCTGGTCCTGCACTTAGTTCTACAAGCTCCAGTGAACACAGGGAGGCTGTGCATGGCCACTAGTTCCCATCAAAGGACTGGGGTAGATATCAGTACGTGCCCTGGCATGTGCTGTAGCTGAAACAGTAGGTTTTACTTTAGCACTGAAACTACTTTGCGGCTTTATTCCGTTACTGGCCCACATTTCCCATGTCTTGTATATACAACAGCGGGTTTAAAACATACTGTATAAGCCAATAAATTGGAAATCAAAGGCATAACTGCAAGAAACTGTAACAGCATAGTAGGTGGGTAAGAACTACAAATCTCACCTGTTATTCTGCCCAATGACCCAGAGAAGAGAAAGAAAATAGAAAGGAAACTGCTGACAGTGGTATGACCACATAAAAATATTAAAATACAGAGCTGTTTATGAGCATTTCGTAATAAAATGCTATCCTGATAATAGTTTTCATTTTAATTTTGTACGTCTATGTGACTTTAATGAATCCAAACCATTTTCATTCATTGTTAAAGACGTATTTCCTCTTGTGATTACATCTAGGTACAACAAAATTAAAGCTTTCTAAAATATAATTGCCTGGAAGAGGGGACTGCTGATACACTTTTAAGTGTAGCCCCATGACTGACATCTCTGGCACATTGAAATAAACACACAAATAAAGGTAATTGCTACATTGCTTGAGCAGTAGAGGAATTGCCATTTTATATGACTACATTACAACGTTTAGATAAATTGCTTGATGTAGGTCAGTAAAGTGGGACCAATTAACTTTTGTCTGTCTTAGAAAGGCCTCAAGGAAGCATCATTCCTCATCAAACACCCACTGAAAAGACACCTCGCTGTAATACACTGAGATAAAGAATGGGTGCAGGAGGGAAATGTGCTTCCTTATCAGGTGGGTCCTAATTGTCCTTGACAGCCAATGAAAAGTCACAGAAAGTTTACATTAATTGATTTTGTTGTTAATTTGCTTAAAATTTTGTCAGCCAAAAGGAAAGAAGAACTGAAATACACACAATCGCCCGCTTTATATAGGGTTTAGCTCTACAAAAATGCTGTTCTTTGAGACACCCCATCAGCAGAAAGCTGCAGAATACTTTTGCAAGTTTTTGTCCTACATGGGCTTGCTGTACTCTTCCTGTCATCCCCCCCCTTTACCACAGAGGGTTTTCTTCAGTCTAGAGCCACACAAACTGTCCATATTTCAGTGTTGCCTCTAACATTTATATTTCATGACTGTGGGCTGCAATGTCGCATTACTCTGGTGCCAGGCCTACCCACCCCTGACAACACCCCTCATGATGCATTTTCTCCCAGCAGTGCTGGAGATGGCCTGTAACAAAAAATGCTTTCTCAGTACAGGAGGATGCT
Organism: Chauna torquata; assembly: GCA_013399475.1. Lineage (NCBI taxonomy): Eukaryota > Metazoa > Chordata > Aves > Anseriformes > Anhimidae > Chauna > Chauna torquata. The sequence goes on from VXAL01004931.1 coordinate 259,762, forward strand.
GGCGCAGGAGGTTTCGGTGCAAAGCTATACAAAAAAAGCCCTTACTATTGCTGTATGTTTATGTGCATTTCATTAGCAACAAGGGGAAACTACGATGGGAAGGAAATCTACCAAGAGGAAACTTTGGTAGTTTTCTTAACTTCTTTTCTGGATGACTGGTGTTAGAAGTAGTGTGATTACTGGGGTAAATTCTACCTGATTGCCACTTTAACCTTATTCCTCTCCACATAGCTGTCAATAATATATATCCAAATATTCAGCAATGTATGATGTTAGCTGTGTTCTAGAATTAAATATTACATGCTTATAAAAGGTTTCAGTGATACAGCATTTCTACCAGAGGTGGGCAAAATGCTTTTGCCAAGTATTTTATTTACCTAGAAATTTGCCTAAACAAATATATTTTTAATAATTCCCCAAATGCAATAAAACCGTTTTTTGGTTGTTGTTGTTTTTTTTTTTTCTGAGAACACTCCCCCAAATGCTCTGCTCTGCCTGTTCTTTCTTTTCTTTTTTTCATTTAGATTCAATCCTAAAAGGTCAGTCCAGACACTTCTAATTGTACAACATTTCTGAATACCTAGTATCGATTTCAGTGTTTGCAGTGTATAGCTAGAGTCAGATTTGCTTGTACTAGTTGCCAAGAATAGAGGCAGGGATCGTTTCCTCAACAGCAAACTTGGTTTCAGAGTGATTTGGAGTGAGCCGTGTCCAGTCCTGCGATGAAATTGTTCCACTGTGTTGCACTAACCCATCAAAACAGGTTAATGCACTTGTAGCCCGTGGCCATCCCTACTACAAGAGTAACATTTTAAAATGAAAGGTCCTGACAATTCAGAGAGGGGGATGAAATCCCATCATAGAAAGGAGCTTTTCTTTGCTCACTCCTGTTAAGTTTCCCAGTTCATTGAGGACAGACATTCACTGCATGCACACATCTGGCCCAGCCTCTCTGCATGTAACATCATTCATCACGATCTGTCATGCTAGTGTTGCTGCCCGCATTCCCCCAGCATGCCACAGAAAACTTTCCTCTCTCAGCACCTTACATTTCACTCCCTCGTAGGCATCCTTTGTTCATTTTAACAACAAAATGGTGCCATTCAGGAGCTGTAGCAACATAATTGGTAATTATACAGCACACTCCTTCAGTCGTTGAGAGGTCTGCGAGTGCAGAATCATGCTAGGATTCCTGTACTGTCATGAACTGCTCCAAAAAAGAGATGTAAACTAATATTTTGATCATGCTTTTTGGCCCAGTGACTTCAAGAATGCTTTCTAAATATTAGTTCTCTCCACGTACCTGCTAGTTGACACCAGTCTGCAGAATGATAAACTGAAACAAAGTATGGCCTTGCCTTTACACAGCAATCAGCAGTGAAACTCAGTTTCTTCATTTTAAGTCCATTGTACTCAAGTGCAACAACTTCCAAAAACGCTGATCTCCCCATACTGATTAAATATTAAACATTTTAATTTTTGTATGCTAGTAAAAAATATAGGGAAGCTGGAATAAATGAATGAATCTGAAAACTAATGAAATAAGAAAAATGTTGGTTATTTATTGATTGGTAGGGCAACGTGCTAGGAAGTATTAAGTCTCTGTGGATTATGAGAGTAAAAAACGTAATTACTTTTGTTTCATTGCTGCTGTATAGTTGCTGTGAACCCTGGTGGTCCAAAACACTATTTCTGCGCAATGAACATAATTTCAGAGTTTTCCATTTCATACTCCAGCCCTGCCAGCCAGTAGGTCAGTTCATTGCAAGTTTATGATTACTGAGACCAGAATCATACAGACGGAGGTGTCCTGCTGTCTGTGAAAAGGGAGGCTACAAGGGCAATGCCTCCCAGGTACGACCACCAGGCAGCCCATGCCACTGATAAGTTCTCCACACGAGACTGATGGACGAGCTGAATTTCTGGCTGACCTTGCTTTGCCACTCCACAGCATGCAGTAGTAGCCTGACATTGTGCACCAGCATGCCGTTTCTGAGAGGGGCTGGTTGTCTGTTGTAGGCTCTGCCTCCATGTGGAGTACAGTTGTGCTAGGCCACTGCTCAAAGACTGATGTTTTAACTTTGTTTTTATTCCATTTTCTACTTCTGAGGATCCGCCTTAGACCATTTGCAAAGAGGCTTCCATTGCTCATGCTTAGCTCATGATCAGAGAGGAAGAAGCTCCTTATTCATGTACTTTAATGCACACTCCAAGCAGTTCGTGAGTAGGCAGATATGGGAAATTTGATGTACTTGCAGTCTGCTAATCCCTTTTACCCCATCGTGGCTCTTTATATTCTTCTTTTTTCCCCACACTTCTCTCTTTTTCAACTCCATCTTCTCCAGCTGCCCCCCAAAGCCTGTTTTTTGCCTCTTTGTCTTACCCAGCAGCCCTGCCCCTGCTATTTTCTCTGCTGTCTGCTCTAGATGACTGCATTAGACTGTCATTCTCCAAAACAAAAGTATGTTATTTTTCCTCTTAATTTTCTCCATCACATCCTGTCTGTCTTCTCAGCCATCTCAACTCTCTTATCTATCAGGCTCAAAACCTTGGCACCATCATTAGGGATTTGCTTTCTTTTGCCAGTCTGTATTCCACTGCTCAGTATTACAGATAACCTTTCTGTAGTACATCAGTTTTTCATCTCTTTCTGTACATCTTCTTTTCTCTGTCCAGACTAGGGAGTGACTCTACTTCATGTGCCTTCACATGGCTCTGTGTGTATGTGTTTAAATGGGATTCATCTCAAGTAGTCATTTAAAAGTTAGGCATATAAACAGATATGCCTGACAGACCAACTTGTGTTCCCAAAGCAAGGGACCAAGACAGAAGAATATGGCCTTTTTTTGGGCTGATAGCTACACACACTCGGGCTTTGTGAGAGTCCATGAAATTGGATGCAAAACCTGGGCCATGATGCCAGCTGTGGTTTTGACCTGCACCCTGGATTAATGGGCAATACAGTTACTTGGAAGGAGCTGATTTTTATCAGCGACTCGTCACTGGAGAAGTGCCCCACAGGTGCATGCTGCACCTAGCTCCTTGTGCCAGTACAGTCAGCAACGCAGGGAAATCCAGGACCAAAAAAAAAGAAGAAACGCAGGGCTTCCAGGAGGAAAGTACAGAAACGTAATTGCAATTTCTATTTCAGTTCTCTTGCCCATCACGGGCTAAAAAACTGCTCATAAGTAGCTGTTTTATAGCCCCTCTTTTCCCAGCACAAGAGGATCAGATGCTGGCAATGGTATGACCAACTTCCCTGGCTGTTGGACTGAACATACCAAAAGCCCAGCACACCAAGCCCTTAGTTCACAACTCAGCTCTACTGTCATATATCCACTGCTGCCTCCCCTTTCTTTTTCCCAGCTGTTTTATTTCAGTTATTTAGGGCAAGGGGTTTTTTGTTTGTTTGGTTGGTTGGTTGGTTTTGTTTGGTTTGGTTTGGTTTCATTTTTCTATTGCAGCCTGCTGATCACTTGGATCACTCTTGGACTTGGGCAAATAGCAGTTAACTCAAAAATAATAAGCTGTTCAGGTTTACTAACACAGCACCAGCCAGTTCTGCCAGCACTACACTGTAGACTAACACAGCATTTGTTTATTCACAAATACCAAATTCACCTACAAACTTCAGAAGAAAGACTATTTGGTAAGAATCTAGGTTCTTTCCTTGATGTTTGACATGCAACAGCAATTGTATCACTGTGCCCTGAATATCTTGCTGCTGGACTGTGACACAGTCCATGAGGCACAACTGTGATGAAATTTGGATCCTTCCAAGACATTTTATGCTTGTCAGGTTGGCAACAGATTTGTGCTGGTGATGAGACTTGTCTGAGTCGCTAAGCATCGCAGGCCTGTTTCTGTTTACCTTGCCAGCCCATTTGCAGCCAGCTGTTCTCCAGCAGGAGGCAATGTTAAAGCAAACACGCACATGGAAATTGTCCATAATAATTAAGATCCCAAGGCAGCAAGTCCCTTAAACATGTGCTTAACTTTGTTTAATCAGGTGACTGGTGTAAAGTGTCTCCTGAAATGTCTTCTTACAGTTGTCCAACCTATTAAAATGTCCTCAAGCTGATAAAAAAGTAATTATTTTGGTCTTCGATGCATATGTCATTCAGTAATGCCCACATGGCTGCAGAGTGGGAGTTTTTTGCAGCTGTCCCACAATTTCTTTCATATTTTTGACTCCTCTCTCCTGTTGATTCTTTGACAGTATTTCTGCCTGCCAAATTCTCAAATTGTTGATAATTCATCTTCTCACTCTTTATAGCTTTTGTTATTTAAAAATAGAAGAGGACACTTCATTCGTGTTAATAAAACTGTTTGTATATCTTATCTCTGTACCCAAAGATTCTAGGGCTGATGTGGTTTATAGGAATAAATGTGTTTATTCATAGTGTTTGAATACTATCATCTTGGTCGTTATCATCAGTATTTAGAAGATGGTCTTCCCTGTATTTTGCTGGTATGCATTACAAGATTAAGAATTTTTGATATACAGAAATGGGAGTGGATAGCTGTAGCAACTAATTAATCTTGAAGGAAACCTAGCCATTAGACAGATTATAAATCCTGGTGTAATAAAAGATCTTAATTAAGAGACATGACTTATAAAGTGGATATAGCCAGTCATGGACTCAAACATTTTTTCTGACAGAGAACCCTTGGCAGACCTTTTTTGCTTCTCTTTCTTATGAATGCCCTCTTTGGGTCTGCCAGGTGAAGTACTTTGGACAAACAGAGTTGCCACTGTGCAGAGAGACACTTTGGCGAGTTAAGCGGATAAGGATTCAAGGATAAAATCATCAGCTATCCCAGGAGTGTGTCACTTGTTGGGGACACTAGAGCAGAGGTTCAAGGCACCTGGGTGAATCTGGCCTGCCTGCAACACAGGCAGGCTCCTGCTAAATTTGGTAGAGCTAGCAGACAACATGACCCTGAGCTCTGGGCAGTTTGCTTTAATCTAATGCGGATGCAAGCAAAACCATTGGTAGATTTAGAGGTGGAGTTGTCTAAAAGGAAGAGGTGTAAGACTTTGACTCGTCTTTACTGGAAAACTCTTCTGGCCATTACTGCTCTGTTTGTAACTTTAGCACAAACTCAAGATGAAAAAAGAGATACGATTCTCATGTTGATTTTAGTCAAGTTTCTTCGCCATGTTTCCTTCTTACTCTGACTGGTACCGAACATGTACACTGAAAATAATGCTTCTCAGGATTCAAGTGCTGAAAACTTTCTCCTCACAAAGCTTGCCTCAGACAGCTCTGTGTCAGCCAAAACCTCCTGCTTGGTCCTTGGCTCCCATGCAAGCAGAGGAGAGCTGAGCTGCTCCTTTCCTCCCCTCACAAACACCCCAAACATACCAAGGTGGTCTGAGGAAATACCAGAGAGGGGACCTCAGTACCACACTGTGTGGATCTGCAGAAAAATAATCCACGTCACCAAAAAATGGAAAAAAGGCTGCACAATGGTTACTGCCAAATGCCACTAACCTGCTGTCAACAAAAATCTACACCATGGCATGACAACGAATCAATATTTCTGTGTATGATGAAGCACAGTGGAACCATCTGCTCGCAGCGTGTGGCCTGCATCTCAGGCTGCAAGAGCATCTGAGAAACTTGTTGCGCATTTCTGAATGTCACATCTCTGCTACAGATGTTGCCATCTGCATAGTAGTGTGGTGCTCTGCATCTTGTGTACCATGGCATTTGCAGATTCTTAATCTCTTTAATGGGTGTTTGTAATCACGCTGGTTGTCAGTTGCAACCACCATGTTTCCCTTCATGACTGGATGGCATAAGATATGTCAATGTTGGCAGTTCATTGCAGCAGCAACTTTCAGAGGACCTTAGCCTTCTGAAACATTGCTGTCAGGAAAGGAAAGGAAAGGAAAGGAAAGGAAAGGAAAGGAAAGGAAAGGAAAGGAAAGGAAAGGAAAGGAAAGGAAAGGAAAGGAAAGGAAAGGAAAGGA
>VXAL01004931.1:266241-317078 GCA_013399475.1 Chauna torquata
AAAGAAAAGAAAAGAAAAGAAAAGAAAAGAAAAGAAAAGAAAAGAAAAAAAAAAGAAAATATTGTTCCAACTGTGTCACCCTCAAGCTGGGGACAAGGCACACTTCCCTGCTGCACAGGGGACGGGTCCCTCTTTGTGTTTAAAGGTAGTGTCAAAGAGGAGTGCAAGGGGAATCACCAGAACAGAGAGCTGAGCAACTGCTAAGAAATTGAAATACTGAATTTCAATGTTGTGGAGGACATTCCCACACAAAGCCTCATAAAAATCATAAAAATCAAATTCCAGACATTAGGAACTCCTAGGCAGCACTTTTAGACACCATGGATGCTTATTATTGTGTCCACATTGTAGAGTTTTTGATAATCTATGATGTAGCATAGATACAGTCACGGAGACTTTAGTTACCTACATTTATCATTCTGGAAAGATCATGTCTATTAATCACAGATAAGAGCACAGCCTATTGTGTCCCTGACAATTAGAGCTCTCTGCCAGCAGAGCAGACGCAAATGCCAAGATGAACGAAATGTAAGATCTCTTTACAGGCTTTTTGCAAAAAATCCTGCACATGCTGTAAGTAGGGTCTTGAATTTTTGTAGTATTCTGCAGGTGGTAAGCAGCTCTAAATACCCAAGCCTCGGGCAGGGACGGCAGGGCACAGACCTGTTTCTAGTCACAAAGATATGTTATGACTTTAAATAGGTTTGGGGGGTTGCCTTGCTTTTGGGAGACCAGGTAAAGGGAGCTAATGCTTTTCTCAGCTGTGCTAGAGAGACCTCACAAAATATGGGCTTAAATGTATATGAGCTGACTCCCTGAGGCTGGAAGCCCCAGCGTGAAGAACATAGGAAGTTCCCCACTTGCAGAGGGGAGGGAAATGACCCCTGGAGCTGGCTAAGAAACCTTGCTCTGGGCCCACAAGACTTTTAAAAGTTTTTAACAGTTGGCTCTTCTGTGCTGGAATAAGACCAAGTCACTTCAAAAGAAAAAAAAAAGAAAGAAAGAAAGAAGAAAAAGCAAAGGGAACAAATAAGTGGATAAATAGATCATAGATCTGGTCTGGAATTCTGCAGGTCATGCTGTGAGCCTTTTGAGTGGCCTGAGGACAGCAGAGACATCTGGGCAGGTCCCGCCTGTTTCAAGCGTGTGACCCTTCTGCTAGGCTGTGCTCCGTCTGCCCATTCCCTTTTATCCCTGGTTTTAACAGCAAAATGGAGCTAAGAAGCCTTTTGGCACAAAGGAGTCATTGAAACTTTCCCTTGAAAATGTCTCATTTTGACAAATGTACACAAACGAAGTATCTAATCAGAAAGTTCCCAGCCATCAGAAGCAGCCTACCTGTTTATGGCTGAGCAAGATCAAAACTTTCAGCATTTGGTTATGCATTTTACAATATAAACTTCACTTTGCCTAGGCAAATGCTACAAAATGGTATTTGGCTATTTTTTGTCAGAATACCGCGTGTTATCTATCCCTTACATAAACAGGGTTACCATAGGAAAGTGTCTGAATCTCTCTTCACCTGGCTTTGCTACCTTCCGAAGTACTAAGGTAATTTAAAACATACATTGAACCCACAGAAAGAACAGACTTTTTTTTCTGAAGTTCATTGTATTTATCCCTTTTCCTGGACTCTTGTACACTGTGGAGGGCAGATGTCTAGTCTTCATCTGTGAAGCGTCTAGTACATAAGACTGTAAAGCATTAATGCACAGGCTATAAAAGCTGCTCTGGGTCTGTGTCGTTGCCAGCACAAGGGGGTCCAGGTCACAACTGGTCCTTGGAGCAGCTGGAGCAGGTGGAGCAGCTGCTGGTACGTGGCAGGAGCTGGCACCTAGAAACCCTGATGAGACAGCTTTGGGGTACTCAGGGCTCTGTCAGTGCTGTGCCCTTCAGCTTCCCCTCTGTGGGAACATGAGAGCAAAGAAAGATGAGGGCTTGGGGGAAGAAAATCCAAGCACATCTGGGTCTTACCTGAAAGAGGCTTAGACACGCCGGAGCAGGCTCTCCTGAGTCTCCTCTTTCAGATGCAGCCCTAAGGCTGCTTCAATGAAAATAATAATTTATGACAGCAGCATGTGGTTACATCTATAAGAATAACATGTTTGTAAGAATTAGTATATGCTTTTAGAGTGTTTCAATGGCCATAAACAGCATTTTAATTTGTTTCTTAATGTCCCTGAAGAAGTTACCTGCTATGTGAGCAATTTAAATGGGAAATCCAAAGCAATGTTTTTCAAGCCCTAGCAAGATATACAGTTCTGCAAACAAGACAAAAATGACTCCTTTTTTTTTTTTTTTTCCCATGAACTGACTTTTAATTCATTTCTGCCAGTGTTCTGAGCCCTGAGTGAGCTTGTTGCTGGAAGACCAGAGACAGAGAGCACATTTTGAGACTATTTGTTTTTGGAGTTTTACAGGTTTGAAGAGAAACAGAGTTTACTCTTGGTTGCTATATATTTTCCCTATATTTATTTTCAAATCAGCTGGGTTTTCTGCTGAAAACAGCACTCTTATTTTCTTTCCCGTAGAAGGATGTATTTATATTTTTAATTCAGAAAGGTTGCCATTTGGAGAGACCGGAGGTTCTAGGAGCAAGGCTGCAGTGCGTGTGATTGGGGCAGTTGTGTATGTTCTAGCACTGTGACAGGAATTGTAAGTATGGTCAGAGAGGAGCCCATATAGAGGAGCCATTGACATTCTGGGTCCTGATACAAGGTCTTCCAAAATGCATTATCCTTGTGCACACTGCTTTCCCAGTCAAAAATCCACCCACTGCTCCTGCGCCTGCTGTCACTGCCATGTACCTTTGGAGTAAATCCTCTGGTCAGTGCAGTAGCATGAAGGAGGAATTCAGCTCTGTGGCCCTGATTACTTGGCAGAGGGACAAGCAGTAGCAAGAGAGACGCTGCATCAGGCAGGCAAAGCTCCTGTGGCACCTCAGGAGGGACGGAGGTGGGAAGGATGAACCATGAAGGGAAGAGGAGAGGATGGAGCTGAACCCTCAGTAGGATCTGACCTCCCAGGCTAAATGATGCTTTTCCCCTACTCATTTTAGATAATCCATCTTGCCTGAAGAACTTAGATCTGCACACTCCTTGTCTATCAGAAACGACGTGAAGAACTCAGGAGGGCTGTCTTATGAGCTCCCTACATGGTGGGCATTTCCCACCACAAAAGCCTTCCTCCCAGAAAGTATTTCTGAAAAAGAAGTACTTCCGGTGGGGAGAGCTTGCTTGCAGAAGAAAACCTCTGAGGATGGACTCTAATGGAAGGAACTCACAAGTCCTTTGGACCAAAACAGTGCTTAGCTTCTGGCTAATATTGGGGGAGAGGTGCCACCAACAGCCACAGCTTAGAAAACTTCATTTTCTAGTCAGTTCTCCAAAAATTAATTAAACACCCAGCTTTTGTTTGAAAACGAAATTAAACACCAACTTTTGTTTGGGGTCTGTTCGCATGATTTTTAAGCCAGTTTATGAAAGCAAGCATTGTGTTCTAAGAGGAAAACCAAAATAATCCCATCTATGACATAACAGATGAGATCCCAAACCCATCTGAAATCAGTATAGATGCTCCCATTTAGTTAAAATGACAGGGTTTTATAAGAAGTAGCATTACTACAGCCGTGTAGACATTATTTTTGTTCTGTAAAGGCGAACATTTTGCTCTGCCCTGTTACTTTACCCCTGTAGATCAGATTTTACCTGACAAAAGAAACCCTGTCATCCCATCAACAGATCCTGACCAGGCATGACATCCCATCAGATCCCTCTTAAGAAGCTTCTGATATTCAAAGGAGAATCACGAACATTATGGGTGTTTCAATATAATGGTAGTCTTTTCATTGTTAGGTAGCATGAGATGGGTGATTTTGAACTGTTATTTTTGGGGTGAAGTTTCTCCTTTCAGAGCATTCAGAAAAAATAAAAGGCAAACTGAGAATTGATGTTAACTGAAGCTTAGGTGTCATTTGCAAGCTCTAGTCCTCTTAAATTTTTTGATTTAGAGAAATTTACCTTTACATAAATAATATTCATTATTGTTTGAGTCCTAAATAATCCAGAGCCTTAGAAATGTCCTTGGAAAGGATAGGATTTTTTCTCTGAGAAATGCGTTCAGAAATGTCAAGAGTAGTAATGAAGTCCATTGAAAAGACAAATAAGTGAAAATGTGTTGGATGCCATTGAATGTAGGTCCAGAGGTGCTTTCTGGAACTGGAAATGTTTGGGGTATTGAAAAAAGGGCACGGCTGTCTGTCACTGAGGTGAATCAATGTCCCTCAGCAGAGGCTGAAACTCGTTAGTATCTTATGGCTTTTAGGTGGCCTGTGCAAAGCGAGTTGTCAGTGTTGATGGAATTTCTAGTTAATAACGGGTTGTCATATGCATGGCATCTTCACTGTTTTATACAGGGATTTAGGAACTGATGTGGCCTAAGCTGAGTCACGTTGTGGGGGCAGAAAAGGGGAAGTCAGATGTGATCTGCAGCTAATCAAAAGATAAGCAAATTTGTGTCCAAAATAGTGTATTAACATTTTTACTAAAATATATTCTTTCTCTGACATTGTTTTCAGGGACATGTCCACCCACAAGACTAGGTGTGCAACTAAAAATGTCAAAAGATTCAATAATAAAGTATCTAGAAACGCATCAACACTGATAGCTCTCTTCACACAGGCCACCTAACAGAGATCAGATACTAATGAGCTGCAGCCTTTGCTGGGGTGACATTTAGTTAAATGAGTAGAATCTACCCAAAAGCATTGATTACATGTGGTTAGAGAACATAAGTGTTGCTAAAAATATAAAGTGAAGTAACACACGGGGAACCAACAAATAATTTGCATCCTGGAATATGAAACTCTCATCGCCTCACGCACATGCTCTTAAATTGCGATGCTGCACAGAGATGAAATTAGGCATGCTCCAGTATTGACCCCATACAGTCAGCACCCAAATGTAAAACAAATCACACTCACACGGTGCCTTTGCTTGCATCAGCGCAGAGTGATGGCGTTGGGGTAAATTACTTGTACAGGCAGAGCTAAGGTGGTGGGTGTAATGGAGATGCCTTAAAATGACATAGTTGGGAAATCTGTCATGCAGCCCTGGCGCTGACGATGTTCAGAATTGTTCTGGGCCTTGAAGACCGTATGCCAGGGAACTCAAGGAAAAACAGTCAGTCAGAAGTAAATAATTTTGTCTAAGTTGTTTACCTCTTGTTGCATAACACAGGTACAGGAATGAGTTGCTGGATAGCCAGTGACATCAGCTACATTTTTGTTGAATAAATAAGCATTTAGAAACCCTCTAGGACTCTACCACACTGCTCCTTCTCCTTCTGGAACCTTTTTATCTACATCTTCAAGGCAAGAAACTTTTTGGTGATGTTCTTCCTTTTCCTATGCTTTTCCCAGATTTTACTGAAAAAAAGGTCATCTCTGCTCATACAGCTGGAGTTTCTCATCCTTTCTGAAAAACAGCAGGGAAGAAGGTGCAGAGGACTGGAAAATTGTCAGTCTTGTTTTGATTCTTGTCAGTAAGAATTTCACATAAGTTAAAACAGCAGTTCCAGGCTTATGACACTGTTTTTGGAAAGAATATTTGTAAATGTTATGTAAGCTGAACTGAGCTGCAATACTTAAACTTTTCATTGCTTTTCATGGCAGAGGAAAGAAGATATTATAAATATGTAAAATAAGGCAGTAGTACATTAGCATAAATAACACTAATAAATTGTAAAGCTTTGTAGAAAACAGAAAATTGCTAATGGAATAATGCACATTTGTTGATTCTTGGAGCAGACACTGGCCATACATCATGCACCAAAGCAAGTGCTAAGAGCATCGGCACATAACAGCATTATTTAAACTTCTTTTATGGGTGAGATTAAATAGCTATCAAAGCAACCCCTACTGAGACTGCTGATTGGTTCCAACAACAACTGATTCCCTTTTCTAGTTTTTGTTTGCATGTAAGAGAATATCACAGGAACTTCAGTGTTTGGGGTTCTTCTTAATATTTACATCCTTAAAGCAATACCTTCCTGGCAGCTGATCACCAGATTATCAGTAATGAAAACTGCCCTCCCAAAAAGACCGGCTCAGAGGTTAAAAGCGCAAGTTCTAGTAATTCCCTGCTGTCACTATGCAGCACTCAAGCTTGCCAGACAACCTCAAGGAAGGATTATCATCTGGTCTGTCACTCCATTTCTTCGCTGCTTTGACCAATAGAGGCATCAATAAAATGTCTTACAATGGGCAAAAAGCAGTGTGGATGCACGACCCACAGGAACAGAATCAAACCCATCAACTCATCACATGTAGAGCACTGGTTGCAGCGACAAGATAAATGACAATAACTTTTGGTTGCTTTAAGCCAGCGTGGATTTGAATGAAGCAGTAAAGAACATAGGCAGAGGCACACCGTGATCAAAGCTCCTGCAGAGGTGGTTAATGCCCGTATTTCTCAAAATAGGGATTTGTAGTAAAGACCGATTGAGGAGGGTCAAGCATGTTCCTGCACCTGACAGGGTCTTACACCTTCTTAAATCTAGGACCCTGGCTGAAATGGAGGCCAAAAGGTAGAACGTGCGGAAGCCTTCCTTCGTTCAGTGTTAGCAACACCAGGAACCAAAGCTAACCTGCTCTTCTGAGAAGCAAACCTATCAAGTGGCATACCTCCAGGCAGGGCACGTGGAAAGCCAGGTGTTGTAGCCACACTCTGATAGATTCTGCAGCTTTTTAATTTGGCCCATCCCTTCTTGTTAAGGTATGAAAATACTTTAGAGCCAAGTTAAAGGGATGAATTGCAGATTGAAAGTCCTGGGTTGTTGACGCTCTTTATGCCAGATAAAACAAATAATAGAGCTTGATGGGATGGAAATCTCCATATTCTTCCATACATTGAATTTGATTATGGTTCACTTGGAACGATTTTTTTTTTCCCCTTTGGCACTAAATGGGCTTTTAAACTGAAAGCAAATTTTGATATTAAAAAAGCTCTGGCTGTAAAAATGGATAAATTAACAGGAATGAGCACTTTCACACAGGAGAAAATGATTCATTAACTGCTCTTTCGCCATTGCAGAAGAACCCATTTTTGGCTTGTCCTTAGAGAGTCCAAGGATGCTTATAATACAAGCAACGTTTAGAAAAACTTCATTACACAGAGAAAATTCCAGGGTTCAATTTTTCTTCTTGAGAGAGTTCAGTAGCTGCTTTATTCTCCGCGTGCGCGCATGTGTGTGTCTGCGTGTGTATTTATACACAAAATTAGGTTCTAGCAAAGGGAAAGTGCATTTATGCAAAAAGCAATTCATCAACCACTTCTGTGCTTAGAATTCACTGAGGTAATTTAGATACTTTAATGGCAAGGTAGTTTGGGTAAGGTATGCAATAAATGTTTCCCCCAACCCCTCCGAACAGTTAGAGTAATGGAAAATGTGCGGTCTAAATGAATCTTTTCAGTAAAGTAATTCTTGTTTTAATTATTTATCAGTTAGAAAATATGAAATATAATGACAGAGCAAACTTCTTTGGAACCTCTTTTCATGTTGTGGGAGCACTCTTACATTAGCTGGAGGTTTATGCCGGCTGTAACTTAAAGGCTAACATAATGCAGTATGCGGCACTAATCTGTTTCTCGTAACATTAAATGAGCAGCAAGCAACTACCACTATGAGAAGACCCTTTGGATCTATTATTTGCAATATTTTCACCATGGCCTTGACCTTAGTGATGTCAGGCATATATTACATCTCCACTATAATTTACTATTGACATCATGGATTAAATTTGTTGTTTTAGCTAATGCAACAGAGCAAGCAAGGTAGATTGTGAAACAAAGCCAGCTGCTGAAATACGAGGGTTGTCAAGTATAAATTTACAAAAGATATTCAGACTGAGCGCAGAAGACAAAAATAAATGGACAGAGAAGCTGTTTTTGACAGACTGCAAAGGGCTAGAGACTTAAACTTGAACATTGTAAATCCAAATGTCACAAAACACTGCTACAGAATGTGAGACATGTCTATTTCTCAGGAATATAAATGGTGATACGAAACCAAACTTCTAAGATACCATGCATTTTTGAGAAGTGTATCACTATCTCCTGATAAGAAGTTTAGGGATCTTTTTCTCTTTGCTTTAAAAGCAGAGAAATTCATCATTTAAATTCAGTGACCAGTATAATAAGTGTATTTGGGGCAGGGAGATTATAAAAATAGCAAAAAGTAAGTTTTGTATAGTTTTCTGTGTTTCTAGAAAAGTACATTCTACTGACCGATATGTTCTCTTGGTGAAATTTAGTCAATCGCATCTAATTAATTCTTGTTTGGGCATTCAGACAGATAGATGACATTTTTCAGCCAAGTTATGTGCCCATGGAAGAACAGCACTGTATAAAAAGAATGCACTTCACGATATGTTACATTATTCACGTAACTCAGGCCGTGCCTTGCCGAGGACTTGCTGCAGTCTCTAGGATGATGTACTGCCTTGCCGCCTGCAGACAGGACCTGGCACAGCGTGGCATCCGCGCAGCCCAGGTGGGCAGCAGGGCTTGCACGGGTCTGCTGCCGAGGCTGCGGCGCATCCCACGATTGGCGCAGCTTCCAAATCCTCAAATGGTGAAGCAGGGAACTGAAGCTGAAAAAAGAGGAGCGGTATGCAAGCCAAAGCCTCCACCCTGGAGGTTTTCAGCCCTGTGTTTGAGTCAGCAACAAGCATGCGCTTTCTTATTTCTTTATGGCTTGAGGGAATAAATCTAACTTGAGGAAATTAAACTCTGACTCCATGACCTAAATAAGTTGTCAGCGCAGATTTAAGAGGAACAAATCGTAGTCACAAGACCATCAATGAAGCAACTGTGGGTTCTACCAAAATATAAATAGAGGGCACCGCTTTGGGATAAATGCAGGACAGGAATGATACCTTTCTGTGTGATATTTGGATTTCCTCCAAAACAACTGCATTTTGCAGAATCCTTTCCTCCAGTGCAAATCTAGTTGTGGTCTTACTGATGAGACAGCTATCTCTGGCAAGAGAAGAGCAGAGGACTTAAAACAGTATTTAGCAAGAGCAGGCTTTGTTTCGTAAGGGCTCCGGTTCTCTTTTATTCTTTTATTCTTTTCCTTTCTTTTTTTTTTCCTACCCCAAACTCCTTATAATTGAATTTTAAATACAAATTTGGGACGGTTAAAGCAAACCATCCCAAACCATGTTTTGACACATGGCTAAAAACAGCATTAAGACGAATGGTCTTTAGCTTTTTCCTATTGTGTCAAAGATGCTGTGGGAGAGGATCAATGTAGGCCAGATCCGGAGAGACTCCACGCCCCACTGACTGCAGACACCTCTCTGGAGCAGCTCAGGCACACTGTGCTGCGAGAGGTAAGAGCAACAGCATGCCACACGAGCTTAGCATTAATTTTGATTCATTTTGCAGATCAAGCGCGAAATGCCTTTTGTAGTGCTCTCTGGCGCTAAATGATTTACACCAGTTTGGACTTTTCCAATCTTAACATCAATTACTTGTGACAATTCCAGACAGAGATCTAATTTTGGCAATGCAGCATTCATACCTATGGCTTCATTCAGCCTATATATCGATTTTCTCTAAGCTCTGCTTTTCTGGGAAAATCTTTTACACTGATACACCTGGCCAGCAGATGTGGCTGTGCTATTATACATGATGCAATTAATCTGGAAGGCTGGCGTCACAGTACTCTCCATGATGCTGCGGCAGCATTATTGTGATTCATTAGTGTCACTTCCTCAGCAAGTTGTAATTGGCAGTGCTATATTGTTTCTATAAGAAGCAGCCACTGTGATGGTAGGAAAAAGAATGGCATATTTTCTTCTCTGAGGAAAACAAAGGTTATCCTTGTTTACGCATCTAGTGTAAATGTAAAATGAACAAGCCCCGTCTTTAATTTACCTTTTCTACCTCAGTGAGAAGCCTAGGTGTTAGAGGACGGCGCTGAGATGCATTCGCCAGACAAAAAGTGTTTCCTATTATTAATGGCTGGAGGAGCCCTCTGTGTAATCAAAGGGCACAGCTGTGGTGATATACGGCCAGTGACAAACGGAGAGATCTTTCCTTCTCACTGCTACAAGCTCACCAGCTTGCAGCCAGCAACTTCCAGCGCTGTATATCTGCAAGATAAATAGCACGAGATATGAATATACGCAGTGCTTACGGTCTTGAAAAGTATTGTTATATCCCCCACATCCAATCATTCTAAATATGACTCGAGTGCATTTTTCACAATTTCGGGGCTATTCTTGCTGTTTGTAAATAGATAGATACAGTTTCTGAGCAGAGATTTAAAGCCCTCTAACGGTGCTGCTTTCTGCGGTCTGACAGGGAAGCGGATGCCTGCGCAGTCGACGGTGTCAGCAGCATGGCTTTCGTGAGATTCATAGCCCTCTTTTGCAGTGACAAGCAGCACTGAGCTTATCTGTGAAAGGAATCAGCTGAAGAATACACAAGAAATCATTTTTATTTCTCTTATGCACCTATGCCAAGGCAATCTAAGGGAAGAACTCGTTCTCTTTAATATGAGCGTCCTTAGGGAAAAACCAGGTTAGCTGTTTCTTCTGTAGCGGTCTCTACTCACATTTTTACAAGATCAGGCACGATGTGTAGCACCAATCCCTTAAGCTAAGGATATATCAGAGCTGAGACAAAACTTTCATGCTAAAGAGGGAGCAATAGCCAGGGAAAAGTAAGGCCAGCAAGGGTGCTGGGTAAATAAAAAAGGATGTGCCCTTTCACCTGCTGGACTTCTGTTGCTGTTGGTATAAGTGGGTCCAGATTTCCACAAAATGAACCTGACGCTGTCAGTGGGCAAGGCCAGCCTTTCATGGCTCGGTGGCAGAGGGATGTCCCCACACACACGCACCAAGGAAGTCAGTGCCGCTCTGACCTCTCTGTGAACTTTCTCAGAGATGCAAAGATCAGCCAAGAAGGCAAAGGTCAGCATTCATGCTGGTCACAAACAAAAATCAGATTTAGCCAGTCACTGGAAGAGTGTTTCTGGGTCCTGGGATTATCTGAGCAAAATAATAATACAAATATTTTGCAAGGTTGTCTTGCAAAGTCTCAGTATGGCTCAGTTCTGCTACGCTCATTTGACAATCTGTTAGAAATTACGTTCATTTTTCCCATGCAATATATTTACGCAGGAGAAAAATGCAGTTAAGTAAAACGAAGGAAGTGGCACAACATGAGATGAATCTGGGAGCTCAAAGTCAGCAGTGATGCTGCTTGTGTCACGAGACACAGAAGTACAAGCTGAGAAGTGAAATTATATCTTGATTGCCAATGAAGAAAAACGTTGAGTTAAAGGCAAGGCAACAGTAAACGAAGTCTGCAATTTCAGTTATAATTTACTTCCCCAGCTCTTGCACAGTGTTTGGTATCAGATTATAACACAGTGGTATCTTTGTTTAAATCAGGGGGAAAAAAATCAGAATGAAATATACAAGTAATATAATCCTACTTTCAGCGGGTCAGAAGTGAAAACAAATGTGGTGATTTTGTTTCTGCTGTAGCCTGACGTGGACATTTGCCCAAGTGACAGCATACAAGATACATTTAAGCACAAAACTCCCATTGACTTCAATGGGGCCCATGTTTAACCCAGACACAGCAAGTGCTATATCCTAGCAGAAGCACAAACTCGTGTGAGTGTCTTTACTATAGCAGAGCGGTAGGATCTTGTTCTAAGACAGGAGTTATTAGGAACGTTATTTTGTCTCCCCTTGCCTTTGCTTTTCTCACTGGCACAGTCCAATAAACTAATGCAAATACTGAGTTCCACATGGGGAAAACGATGACTGAAGCTCAAGAAGAATTTTACAGAGATGTGGAATTTTGGTTACAGATTGAAAAGGGTACCTTTAACTTGTTGTACGTACTTTAATAATGGCGGATGGCTCATTGGTAAAGTTTTATCTAAAATATTATGAAAATTCTCCATATATCCTTCCAGAAAGTCTTCCCAAGTAAAGCAAAGTAAAAGTAAAACTTAAAGTATTTTGCCCATGTGTGACTACTGGTGACTTCAATTATTTCTCAGCCTTACTCTTTTTTAGACTCATCTGGATTGTTTTGACCACTTATGTGTTCATGACCATGACTGTGGTCACGTGTGACCACATGACCCACGTGTTGTAGCTCATAACACAATCGCTCTTTCACCAGTAATTGCTCACTCTGGGGCCAGTTTTACTGTGCTTTCTTTTATTTAAAAAAAAAAAAAAAAAGTTAGATTCACTCTCCAGCTTTTGTACTAGAATACGAATGAAAATGTTTCTGCAGGGCCCAGACTTTGCAGCTTTGGGGCACTGCCTGAGCAGCAAGGTGCTGTTGCTAGCAGGAAGGCTGCTTTGTGCCTGCCCCAGCGGTGGGAAGGCAGCTCCTGATGCCTGCACCAGAGCCGGGCTGCAGCTCCAGCTTCTCGGCCGAGGGGTTTGGGGAGCATGGCCTGGATGGTAATTCTAGATGAGGCTTGGGCTGGGATGACGAAGCAAGGCATAGATTAGACAATTTCAGCGGAGGTAGTATTTAATATACATAATACCG
The DNA here is from genome assembly GCA_013399475.1 of Chauna torquata. NCBI lineage: Eukaryota > Metazoa > Chordata > Aves > Anseriformes > Anhimidae > Chauna > Chauna torquata. The sequence goes on from VXAL01004931.1 coordinate 278,835, forward strand.
GGAGGGCTTACAGACAGGGCTACTCCTCTGTCCCGGCTGTAGAGCAGAATAATGGAAAATCTGATCTTTTTATCTTCTTGCAAATATTTTAATTCATTTTAAAGTCCTTCTCCCTGCAGTGCTGCTGGGTGTGTGATCCCACACTGTGGGTTCATAGATCCCACAGTGGCTGTGGAGCCTCTTCTTGTCCCATCAGCCAGCAAAGAAATATTACCTGGCAGCAAATAGACCACCCTGGCCAACTTTTACTCAGGAGTATGAAAGCGGCTTGCCAGGGAACACTCTGATCTACACACACTGACTTTTTGAAAAGCTGGAGGAGTCTGAGAGGACTGTAAAAGAGGCTAAGGTCATGCAAATGCTTTAAAATGGTAAACATGATGACTAATAGACATTCAGCCTATTAATCTGAAAAGAGACGTTGTCCATGTCTTGGAAGCTTAATATTGGAGGCAATCAGTAAATAATGAAATGACGGCAGTAGAACATTCCTCCCTGCACACTTCCAGGGAAGCAAGTCTTGTCAAACAAGTCTGATCTTAGTTTTTTTGGATGAAATTGCAAGTTCTATTGATAAAGCTAAAGCAATATATTAGTGCTAAATGGACTAAACTCAGCAAACGGACAATACTGAGTAGTTGGGAACTGAAAACCACCATCCCCTGTTAAGGTCCCACAGACACCAGCCCTCATCCCACTCCTGTTCCATAGCTGAGGGTGGCAGCGAGGCAGGGGCAGGGACGCAGCACCCAAGCAAGCAGAGCAGAGCAGGTCCTTGGACAGTAACCACCGCCAACCAAAAGTCCGCAGGTCCCAGACAAGTCCATTTGGCCGAGGCAGGGCCAAGGTCAAGCTGGGAACTCCAGTCAGCAAGGCCAGGTCAGCACTGGCACGGTACAAGGCAGACACAAGCGTACCTAAAATGTAGCTTGGGAACAACCAAAGGCAAAAGTCTGAGCTTAAATGCAGCTTCTAAGCGTTTAGTGTTATTGAAAGTGCTAGTGGGAGTACTGGGTCAGTTCTTGAAGTATATTATGAAACTAGAAAAAGGTTTTAAAAAAAGTATTCAGAAAAAAACAAGGCAGGAAATCATGCCTTAATCTGTTAAGGTTATCCAAGAAAGAGTTAAAAGGTGACTTAATCAAAGCCTGCAGGTATCTACATCAGGAAGAGAGATTTCTGATAACAAATAGCTATTTAGTCAAACAGAAAAAGGCACAGTAAGATCCAATGGTTGGAAGCTGCAGTACTTTCTCTAGCATGGGCCATTAATCATTGGAACAACCTACCGCAGGATGTGGTAGATCATTTGAAGTCTTTAAATCAAGGCTGCATCTTTCCAAAAGAGGTTCCTTCTCTCAAACAAAATCTGCATCTGATGCAGAAAGTGCTGTTTGGGGTTTACATCCTGAATTACTCAGGATTGAGATGAAAGTCCTTAAAATGTATTAAATTAAAGGAAGAAAAAAAATAGCTGTGTGGAAAAAGTAGTGAAGACAAGTAAGTGGGGTGTTAAAGGGCAGCGTAACTGATTCTCATGCCTTTTCCACTAAAGCTCACACAGTTACTTAACAAAGCAAATTATGGAAAAGAAGCAGATTGGGGAAAGGAGAAAGGTATTCTTTCTAAAATACAGTGTCCTTTAAACACAGTGTGATAAAGACATGGGTTTTGCTCGAGGTTCATCTGGTGAAGTTCTGGCTGAGCACAGTGATGGGCTCACCAGTTGTTATTTACAAAGCACGGATTCCTGGGCATGGTTAAAAAATACCAGTTGGCCTTCTTTCAGTTAAATCCCATTCTTTTGAGGCCAATTTAATCATGCCTGAAAGAGATCTGTAAAACAGAAACAATTTGAGTTTCCTACAGAGAAAAAAGGAAGACACCAGCCCATGGGAGAGAATACAGCTCTTATGTCAAAAAGAGCAAATGCATAGGGTGCAATTCCACGGCTACACTTCCGAGTTCAGACCGCCTAAGTTTATGGCCAGAAGTCCCACGGGGAGGGGCAGGAGTATATGAGGATATATGCCACTATTTATAGTAATAGCACTAAGCATTTATATAATTCTAGTGCTCTGCTCTGACGGGACTTTGTGCTGAGTGCTGCACAAACAGCAGAAAAGGAGGGAAGAAGACAATCCATGCACTGGAGGAGCTCTGTAGCCCAACGCCTCCAGCAGCCTGCACAGAAAGCTTGAGCTGCTCTTTCAGGGCTGCTGCCCAGACAGAAAAAGGACTCCAGTTCCCTACCTGCTCTGAGCCCGCATGAAAAATCATTCTCTCAGATTTGATGTAGATGTTTTGCCTCTGATATGCAAGCAGCTGCTGGATGAAAGTGTCTGTTCCAAGCTCACCGGGCTTTTCATGATCAGAGAGTAACAGTAAAGAGCTGGATTCAGAGATTATGCTGGCTTTGCTCCATCTGTCCCTTGGGATCCAGTAGTTATGTCCCTAACCCTTCTGTGACCTAAGCATATGTAATACATGTAGTATGGCTCAAGATAGTGTATAAGGAAATGAAAATGCATAGTGATACACCTGCTAATTTGTTATCTGCATGCCAGGACACATGAATGTGGCAGCAAAGCTGCACGTGCGGGCTGTGTGTGCGTGCCGGATGTGTGTGTGCGGTACATGTGCGTGTGCTGGATGCGTGTGTGCAGGCTGCGTGTATGCGCTGGATGTGTGTGTGCTCTGTGTGTGTGTGCATGTACATGCTGCACGTGTGCATGCGGTATGGGTACACCATTCCCCCATCGAAATATGACAGGTTAACTAAAATCGGGAGCTCTGTAGAGTGTTTTGAGCCTGTGCTGTTCCTAGTACAGGAATGAGAGTACGAGCCCAGGTCAGGGCTCTGCGTGCTGCTACAGCACAAATAATACTCAGCAAAAATTCCGCAGAGTTTCTACTGTCAAGCCCTTAAGCTCATTAGCCATTTCACATATTTTGCCATTTACATTGTTGAATCACTTCTCCTTTTTGCATAAACTTATAAAAACAAACAATTAGTTAAGAAAATATCTAGGGCATTTCTCCCCACACAAGCCCATTTTAGTCTTCCTCTTTCTAAAGCCTGCTGTTGGGCTGAGCAATATTTTTGCCCCCTGGGGTCTGTGTCTCACCAGTGATGGCAGCCAGATGAGGCCGCTTCAGGAGGGCACAAAGTACCATCTCCGCAGAGGCCGAGCATCTCTCCCAATTACCCCACCAGCGCTGCCGACTGGAGCAGCCAGTGCGCAGACGAGAGGCTCAACTGCTGTTCAGCAGTCACAGCACTGGTAGCCCGGTCTGTCAGTCATCACAGCCCAGATCCCGCACTGAAACCTCCACAGGCTTCAAATGAAGCCTTCAGCGCTGTTGTATTTCGGGACTGTGTGTGCATGTGTGTGGTTTCTGGGTGTATGTTTTAATTTTGTTTTGTTCTGGAAATACCAAACATGTCCTTTGAGACCATTAGAAATGAGGTTTATATAGACATGGCAAAAGACCACTGTAGGCAAGGGTAATAAAATATGAAATTATTATGAGAGACATAACAACTGGTTTAAAAGAGGAAGTGATGAGTTTTTCAAGTTCAGCAAGTGTGATTATTTTTCTCTTTCATTTTCTGTGTGCCTGTGAGTGTACAGAGTCCTAATTGGAGAACTGGAAAAAAATGGGTTTGTTTATGAGCAAGCAATATAAACTCATCTATCAGACTCATCAGTACATGGGGCAAATCATAAATTACCATCTCTGTGTTGTCTTTAAGGGAACGATGACAGTTACTCCATGCGAGGATGTGCCCCTTATTTCTGAATCAGGGGAGCTAAAAGCTTTGCTTCTGGCAAGGACGACTCTAAAAGGAATCATTCCTAATGCAATCTGTCCTTGAAATAAAGCTTGCTCTCATCTGCATTCCCCGTCTCATCTGATATGGGCTTCAAATATACAATCTTCAGTGTTTTCATATGACATTGTTGGGACGGGAAAAAATACTCGCAACATGATTCCTAAGAGAATCTGCATGAAGTCATCACACGTTTGAGTTCCTGCTAGACATAAATCCATTATCTTACAAACTGTGTTGCTCACATGACATTCCTACTAAGCAGCTGCAGATGATAAGAGCTACTCTGCATAATTTGCTTTGAAGTATCTTTCAGATAGGATTAACCAGATGATGTGCTCTTTTTTTCTCTCTTTCCCTCTTTCCCTCTTTCTTTCTCATTGTTGTTGTTGTCAGCAAAACCCCTATGCTCCTACAGAAAGGTTTGTGGATTGCAGATACCCACACGATATACGTACACCTTGTGAACAGATTGTCTGCATCTTACTCTGAATGTGTTAATGTTTGAACTGCTAGAAATAATGGGCATTTCTCCCACACACAGGGAAATGTGAAACTGCTGAAATCAGACAGAAAAACCACTGCAATTAGCCAGTATGAGTACTTGACAATACATCCGATTTACCAACAAATGATTGTTCTATCTATCTTTCCATCAGCTTTCTTTCAAGTCCAAATATGCACTGTTTTTCAATCATTAGCTTTTGAAACATGATTTCATTCGCAAGAATGCTTTGGCATTGTTTGAAAGCAAGAATAGTTTATATTTCTGTTGGGTGACAACACCTCTGTCTTCTGAGACACTGAATTGTTTTTTAGCTTCTTCCAAGAGATAGTTTTGTTGAGTGGAGAACCACATCTTTGCCCATTCGTTTTCTGCATCACTTGTTATACACAATGCAAAGGAAGTGACTATGAAAATGCAAATGAATAGCCTCATCTGAGTAGTGCTAATATGATGGCACGCTGTACATCTCAGTGGCTGAGAAAATTAATGGAGAACAGTCTGAACTGTGGAAAAGTGAGCTATGGTGAGAAAGTTGGAATTCAGATTTACTGCTTCTTCCTTATCAACTCCAATTCTTGAATAAAAGAAAGAAACATTTATAGGACACAAACTTAAATACCTTGATCTCATCAGCTTGGGTTTGGCTCTTTGTCTTTTTATGCTCAAATGAAGCACCTCATGAAAATTAGATTAAGACGGTAAACTAAATCAAGGTCAACTTTTTATTAACTTTTGGTTTTTACCTCCTCTCTGTTTAAAAGCATTTGCTCTGAAATCTCCTGGCTGCCGCCGCTGGATGTTTAGTGGCAATACTGCAGACTTTTAGGTTTTATGGATTCTGCAAGAACAATATAACATGATACTGACAATCATAAACAGATAGTAAGTTGTTTCAGTTTGGAAACAATTGCAGCCATATAACCCTTGGTGGGCTCTTTTATATGAACTTTTATTTTTCTCTGTACAATGGCTAACATGGGAACTATCCCCCATCCAATAGAACAGCTTGTATTTGCTCAGGAAATGGTTAAGTTACAGCAGGTCACCCCTGGTACTTCATGGAAATGCTTTGATTTGTCTTCCATACAAAAACAGGTGAGTCATTTGTTTTACTAACAACTCCCCTCAGAGCAGAACCTCAATACTATCTTAAAAAAAATTAACTTCACACATGACTTTGTCAAGAAGCTTATTTCCATCTCAAGAGATTTCAAATTTCATAAAATCTGGACGCCGTGTAGTTAAGAGGACAGACCTTGGAAATGTTATTTCCTTTGTTTTTGCTGCCCATGCCACCAATTCAGCTGTGGACTTTTCAGGTGACGTAAATGCAACACTTCCTAAGCATATAGAAATGTCTGGACTTGACCAGGTCTACCCAGCTTGGCCATTACCAAGAAGGCTTCGGACAAAATCGTGGTCATGCCTCCAGACTGCATTCTGGCTAGTTCAAAGACTTATCTCATGGATATGTCCAGAGCAGTTGTACTTTTTGAAAGCTTCTGACAATTTGAAAAATACTTGGCATTTCTAAAAATAGGGAACAATTTTGGACTGGCTTATTACTTTCAAAATGGTGGAAACATATCTGCAGCCCCAAAAATAGATCGGCAAGGCAGCTTAAAGATACAAACAGGCGTAGGTGGACAGCATGGGCTTTGGATGTGTCCCCCCCTGAGGAGCCATTTGAACATGAAGCTTTTTACTATTAAATTTGAGTACATCCTGTAAGGAAAAACAAAATAAAACAAAACCCCTGCTCCTCATGACTGTACCTCCTGTTGTTTAATTATCGTAGTTTACTGGTGATAAGTCTAGTTTGTCTTGCACATCCAGATTGGTTGAGAATGCTATCTGGACTTGAAATAGAGGAAAAATAAAAGATTTCTCTTTGTTACAATTTCAAAGCACTTCGCATTCACCACAAACCGTCTGCAAACAGTAAAGCTCAGAATACCAGCCTGTATCAAGTCATTAACCTTTTAGGACTCAATCAAAGCAGTGTTGTGTGACACTTTATTAATGAATGCTTTAATGTGGTATATAAAAGCTAACAAACATGGAATCTGGCAATGATTCATCAAATTTAATATTCCATCAAACATTTCATTTTGAAGAATGACACTTTTTAAAAATAGTCCAATGGCATACAAGTTCAGAGGAGTGCCTTTAATGAAATTCATCCCCTTCTTTTTAGGACTTTTCAAAACTGTGTTTAGATGCCCAACAAAAGCAAGAAAAGTACATAAAAAAATTGAAGCAGTTATATGACCTTCTAAATAACATTTGAACATATTTTATGGAATCTGTTGTGAAGAGTGAAGGAAGTTGTCCTTATAAATACACTTGCAGTTTAGGTCACACATTGTCTGCAGTCATTGCTAGGAGGCAAAAGCCCTGTTGTAAAACAGCTGGGCTTCTTGGCTTGGGGCAAAGGCAAATTCCACAGCCAGAAACCTAATTAGACACTTTTGGAATTCACGGCACCCTTTCACGCTATGACCTTTTCCTTTCTGTCTTCCCCTCTCTTCTCTCCAGCTCCCCCCATATGTCCTTTGCACACACCCCTTGCCCCCTGTGAACATTTGATCCTCTCCTTACTAAATATGTTGCTTTTTTACATAAATACTGTCCGCTGGCCAAATTCAACCCTGGTGGTAATAAGAGCAACTTGGAAGTCATCTAATTGATGTCATGATTAAATTTGTCCCTGTGATCCATTTAGTTTCTGAGTGACTCAAAGCTTATCCAGTCTTCTAAAAATTTCCAAGAATATATGCTGCACAGCAGCGGTGTCAAAGAAATGGTTTAATCTGTGATGGAAAATTTCAGAAGTCCCCAGAGAATTCTCATCTTGCCCTGGAAATTACTGTTTTTTAAAAAAACACAGGGACATGTTCTAAATGTGACCCATTGCCAGGGTGCTCACCTGAATGGGGAAAGCCCAGGTTCAAATTCCTGGAGGGACTTGAACCTGGGTCTCACACGTCACAGGTAGGTACACCAACTCCTGGCCTCATACCGGCCTGTTCTGAACCTGACTCTTCTCATTGAAAGGCTTTACATATCCAGCAAACATTTTTCAGATTATCAGATAAGTACTTTTCAATGCACAGTATTACCACAAATTTGCTAACCATCTATATCCTCAAACACATTCAAAACTTTTCTAAAAGGATGATAAACTTTAATGTTACTTGTATCAAGGAGAAATAGTATCCAAAAGTACCTAGACATAAGGATCTCAGTGCCTTGTAAAATAAATGACTAACTGATAAAAATGAAAGGCTATTAAATGCCACTGAAGATGTATAATTTACAGTGAGACTATTATATATCATTTTCTTAAATTGTTTTTATAACTTAAGTTGTAATTCTTATCCAAACTCATTTCCAGCCAAAGAGCATGTTCCCTCACACGGATTTTTCACTTAGCTAAAAATTGCAGGATTCATGAATTAAAAAAAAAAAAGTATGATAAATAGGATATTTTAACTGAATTGGGTAACGGAGAACTGCTGTGCCACTCTGGAGAAATGTCTATAACTCATTTATGCCTTCTGGTATTTGTATAGCATGCTTACTCATGAATCACAGAGTACATATCATAAAAAAAAAACAATGCCTCCTTGGCAAAAAATACGTTTTACTCAGCTGAGATTTACAGTAAAGATTCATGCCTACATTTTTAAAATCACGTGCTATTATGTTACACTTGGGGAATTGTTTTTGTAAATCTGTAGACTTCAGTAGTACATTTCCTGTTCAAAGTTCCACAAAGCACTAATGAATTACTTCTTGCCATGCTCCAGAAGGATCATCATTTTACAGATGGAAAAACTGAGGCAGAGGAGCTCACCAAGCTGACCAGAGGAGAAGCGAGGCTCTGGTCCTGTTTTCCATGGTTGCCAGCCCCAGCAGCGGGAACCTTGCTTCCATTGCAATTACCCAGCCGTGGTACCTCTCCACTGCTGCCCCTTTTCAGACCAAATGGGCTTTTTAGGCTGTTGTACCACTCTGCCTGCTTGTTATGGAAATACACATTTTTCCCTAGTAAAAGGAATCCTAATATGCTGTGGTTTTGTGGACAGAAACACGAGGGTTTAGGCAAATTTTATTGAAATATGTGGAACACCATGCAATGTCAGTATGCTTTTGTCACAGCTGGGAGTGACGAACAAGAGTAATTGTCACAGTCATTGACAGGGGGAAAGGGAAGAAACTGAACAGCTACAGGGTGTGCAGGGGATGGCCAGAGCTGGGTTTTCCTCCAAGGAAAACTGGAGCTCATCTCTCAAGGCTTGTGGAGCACAGGGTCAAAATCAGCTGGCACCTGGAGGGTGCCAGAGGTGCTGGTGAGAGGAGGTCCTGGCAGAGCAAAGTCTCAGCATCAACAAAGAAAGAAACAAAATCCAGAGGGCTCTCTGTGACTTCAGATACACATGATATTACCTCTATTGCTGGGATCAGCGAGGCTTCCCCCAGCCGTCCCACCGCGATGAGCCGCACGTGCCAGCTGCGGATGCTGCACACCCCAGCGCTGCGCCTCCAGCCAGGACTGGTGGGGTGCGGCAGCTCCATCAGCCTGGGCCCCAAAATATCCCTCATTTCGCCTTCCAGAACAAGCATGTATCCATCACATGCTGGTGCCATTTGCATGGGATTAGATATTTAAATCACAGAAAAATATTGTTCATTATCACTTGCAAGTATCATTTTAATCATAAACTAAACCTCAAAGCAACACTAAGCATGTATGATTGCTACCTGGCCAGCATCATCAAGGTCCCCTGGAAAAACTAATTAGTATGTTACTATATATATACATACCTCGGAGATAAATGTTGTTTGCATCTCCTTCCCTAATGACAGAGCGGAGATTGTTCAGTAAAGCACCCTACCTCTTAATATGCAGGGTTTGTTATAGGAGCAGCTCAATTCATATTTCCACCAGTTTGATGGTAAGTGAACGGCAGTAGCAATATTAATCTGCAGTAACCTGTCAGTGAACTCTACAGCTAATATGATGTAGTTATGATTTTACCATCAATCAGAAGGGAACAGGCCCTGGACAATCCTTACAGCACTGCCTCAAAAAATCTAATTGTGCAAAAGCTTCATCGGTTTCCAACATTTCTTTTTTATCTGTCACAGACTTTTGGCCTACTAGACAACCTTTTATTATTGGTCTTATTGCATTAGCTTGTTGGACAAAAAAGAAAAGGCTAAATCTAAGAGTTCCCCTGCATTCCATCATTTGTTACTATGTGGGATCCTATTTGACAGATCCATATTATTTTAGATTTAGATAAATATTATTAGGACATATGGTATTGTGTGAACTTTTGAACCACTGATTGCCAACATATAAAAAAAGGCAAGTAGTATTTTCACCTCTGCATTTGCATGTTCAAATGTATAAGAAATTTGAAACAAAAATGGAAGAACTGAGCTGTAACAGAACTGGAATTTAGATGAAATGTAAACCCACACTTTTTTTTTTTTTTTTTTGGTTAATTTTATTCACAGAACAGAAGAATGGTTGAAAAATGAATTACTAGCAACAAATACTAACTTTCACAGAAGTTAGAGTTCTATTAGTAATTAAGATACTGTTCATTTTTCTTTTGGGGCATTTTTAGTACAACCATTTATTATGTAGTTTTGTAGCTTAAATTAGACGTGCGTGTGTAAATATCATAAAAGAAGCACAGACATGCATTCCCAGCGAGAAGCTTTCTTTCAAACACTGGCTGTAAGAGATTACAACTTGCTGTAAGATACATTACAGCCATACTATTTCTGGTGAGTTTACTATGCCAGAAGTTCTGGCGTAACTTTTGCGATTTTAAACATATAAAAACATCAAGGAAGACGAACTATTAACATTATCTGTTTAGTCATTTTAATCTTTTGCATCTTAAATGTAATCAGGCTTTTCAGAACTGAAATTGCTAATCAGCATGTTGGATAAATGTTTCCATTTTAAAATTGCACATTTAGAGATAACAGCTGGCTGTAAAGAATATATTTATATTTGTGATTTAATGTATCACAAACTTTATATTTGATTTCATTTAGCTTTACTCAGAAACCGAGAATATTTTTGCTAGCATGATCTGTTTTGACAGCAGTTTTACAGCAGCAGAAAAGCATAGAGTAATAAATGAGGTGTACATACAATGCATTACGTAGTCTTTAAAGCAAGCATGTCCTTTTAATAAAACAAAAATTTTTATGCAGCTTCAAATAATTTCATCTCTTTCGAATGTGAGCTCAATTCACGCGAAGCAACAGAGATTGTGCACGCCCAGAACACAGACGGTATGTATTCTTCTCCGCTATAGGGATTGTTCATTAATTTAGCAAACCATATAAAAAAATTGAAGGAAAATCTTTTTTTTAAAAAAAAAGTACTCTAACTTCAAAGAAATATTTTGACTATATGAACATCAAATGAATAGCTTTTAGTCGCCGATCAATCATAATGTAAAGTAATTCTAATCTAATAAAAATAGCCATACAAAATAAGGAAATGGCTCTTGCATCCTGTTAAAAACATGTAGGAATGCAGCTTTGGAACTACTGAGAGAGCCGAGGTTGTGGAAAGACAAAAACAGGATGTTAAATTGTTAAGACAATTGGAAGCAACTGATTTTTTTAAGCACTTATCGCCTCTCATGATAATTTGTTAAACTGCCTCTAGGGGGTTCTGTGCGACTGCAGTACCCCGCGATTTTAAGAACACCTAACACCAGGTTAGCAGAGAGAGAGGCAGAAAAGGCGTAAGGGCCATTTCCACCGATGTTGAAGATGTCCAGCTTCGTCCTCACGGGTGCAAATTTGACGGCTACAACTAGCCTCAGTTTTCTCTAAAGCGAAAACAGCAAAAGCAAATGGTTCAGATCTTCTGCCCACTTTAAAATGTGTACTGTCATTATGGTAATAATAGAAAAAAAGTGTTATAATTAATGTAATTACGTTAAAGTGCATATATGAATTTTTTAGGTAGCTGTATTCAAAAGCCAACCGCAAAATCTTTCATTCCACTTTAGATTTTTAACAATGATTTAACTTTTTTTTTTTTTGGAAGGCTGTCAGTAAGGAATGCTAGTTTTGCTTCATAATTTCATATCCCTCTTTTTGCACAAGCTTAGGTCTTTACTGCCCAATGCTAATTCTTCTCTGTACTTCAAGAATCGACTACAGCAGGTTATACAGGGTTCCCGCTTACTTCAAAAAAATCATTAGGCTGTTAATAATGGAAAGAAAAAATAATGTAAAAGTTGGTGTGGTACAATGTGTTGTGCCTGGCCAGCCACAAATATAGCAATAGAATTATAAGCTCAGTTGGTTAGAGAACAATAAAGCCACATCCATTAAAATGAGTTCAAAGATTAATAACAGTATAATTAAGAAAAAACCTCAAGCTATTCTTTAATGAATATTTTAACAAGAGTAACAACGTTTGGGGATTTTTGTAACTAAAACCAACTCTATTAGTCCAGATTTTTCAAACACGAGAACATTTAGTCAGAAATCCTGATTTTCTCCAGAGAAGGTCAGTGAATGAGAGGCTGGATATTACAAGAGTCTGCTAAATCATTCTGGTTTGTTGTGATACCTGCAAAACAGCTCGCACATTGCAACAATCTGGTCCTTTCAGTCACCACTGGCACAAGAGGGTGGCTCTTAATCAGATACACTTGCAGCGGAATCGATAGAATTGCAGCATTCAAATAATTCAGATAACAAGGATTTTTTTGACCTTTATCATGCACATGGCCTCATTTTATTGAAAAAGGAAATAAATGAAGATTCTAACTGTCACGACTTTTACTACAAATTATAAAACACCTCTAGCTATTCAGGAGTTGGGATGCCCTATTTCAGCAGAGCACTTGGAGAGAAAGTTAATTTTAGGTAATTTTCAGTCAAATCTAGACATTCTGCTGAGTAGGGATGGATGAATCCATGTCTGGCTGAACTCACATAGGTCCATAGCTAGGCAAAGGCCTGTGAACATTTATTTTTGGCCATAGTCCTTCTCGTGATGGAGTAACGCTTCTGGGCAGGGATGCCACATGAGCGAGAGCTCGACCCTCTGCCCCCCAACATGCTTCCCTTCGCCCCACCTTTGCTTTCCTCCCTCTTTGGAAATCCAGATTCAAGTGGAAGTTGGCCAAAATCAAATTAAAGAGCCTGCAGTTTCAGCTGTCTGGGGGACTTTGGGCAAGTTTTGTCCTGGTCTCCGCACACAGCTAGAGCTAGCCCACACCACAAGCATGTGGGAAGTGGGTGAGGGGTTCGGTGGTTCCTGGCACATGGAAAAGCCCTCTGACAGCCTCGCAAAAACAAGGCCCTGCCTTCCTGGGCATTTATGGCATGGACATCATAATAAGATCAGTAAAAGCAAAGCGATGGGCTCTAAGAGGGACTACGAAACATACAGCAAAACTTGATGCTGCCCAGCTCACAGGAGCACGTTACACTTCAGACAGAACATCTGCTACCAGCTAAGTCACTACACCTGTACATTTCTTCTTTGCATCATACTGTGACTGCAGTATGAGTTGGAGTGAAACTGTAACCAGTGAGCAGGGAAGTAGAATTAAAAAAATACTGAGTTAGACTGACACATATTAGGTGCAATTTTTTCTCATTTTAAACATTTTAAAATAAAATTGTATGTGTTTCAAGACAGTTAAAAGCAACCTTTTCTTATACTCAGACTACCAACTATATTATAGAGATTTCACCAGATATTCCTCTTTTATCCCACAAAACAGATACTTATCTAGTGAAAGCAGGTGAGCAGAACAGCATCTTAACCTAACCAAGATGCAGGTGTAACGAGTCCTGGGTGTTCTGAGCATCCCCAAAGGATCCCTTCTGAAGTCTTTTTGTCCAAGACGATAGTCATTCTGAGATGGGTAACATGCATACTTGAAACATGGACTGTCTCAGAACCACGAAAGAGGCGAGCAACGTGAGTAATGAATGTCTGTCTGCTGCACTGTGGTCAGTCATAGGTGACCTCATTCAAAGCGCAGTGAGGTTGATAAGATTTTGTATGTTTACTCCAAATAAATATGTCTCAGATTCCATACAATCATGAACAACTAAGTAGAGAAAGGCTTTCTCGTGTTAGAAAAATATAAGAAATCAAAATTCATAAAATTGAAAATAAAATGGGTGAAGATGAATCAAACACATCCTTAACTTTATACTATTAAAGATATTTCCCTTCTTACCATTTGTCTGTATAGTTCGCCTGAGTTTCAAAGGAAAAGATTATTTTGAGCAATTTTTTTAAGAAAACATTGACATACTTTAAAAATTAGAAAAATTTCCCAGTACTTTCTGAATCAAACAGTTGTGAAAGCTTTATGGTTCCAATGACTCATTGGTTTTATGAGAAAACACACCATTGTTTTCTCATGCAGAGCTCTGGACCAGTCTACATGTGACTCCCTGTTCCCCTGTGAAGTTCAAGAGAGAGGATTGCTATCTTGTCACACATTGGATCCATTGCTTAATACTTTCATGAAGTGGGTAGACAGTTTGGGAGTATTTTTAATCTTCTTTATACATCAAAAAATAATTCATAGCATTGTGTGCATAATGCAATAAGGAGATTAATGTCAAACTTAAAAGGAACATTAACAATAAAATAAGATTCATAACCAGTGCATGAAAGCTCTTGAAACTAGCTGCTCAACTGGCTATTTTCTGATACATTGACCTTATGCACAAAGTGAGGGCAGAATTCACAAGCCTGTTCTCCATTCCCAGCAGAGCTCAGGGGAACGCTTATGACCACAGCTGACCATGCAGCCTCTGTGCTTTCTTTCTAAGCCAAGAGGCCAATAGTTTCCTCTGTAATTGAGCTGAAGGACATTTAAAAATAATTAATAGGATTTGGTGCAACTAGTATTATTTGTTGTGCTGTGTGCATTCTAGTTTTTATTGCCTGCTTCCAGAGCTTAAAGACTTTTCTTAGGAAAGGTTGAATACCAGCGGTTCTGAAAGTAGTCCCAAGGCACGGCAGAATATAAATAGCTCTGCAAGCACAACAAGCTGAAGGCTCCACTGAGGTGAAAGCACATCAAGTAATTAAAAAACACTGAATGATATAAATAGGGAATAGCCCTTTACAGTTGCACACCACATATATTAAAAATGCTATCAGGATCTGAGTTGTTTTTAACAATGACACTGATAGAAGCAGAGCACAAACAGGAAGGGTGAAGGCATGGGCGAACAGTCTGTTCCATTTGTTTCCAGTTTGGTCCAGAAACAGACCCTTGAGGCAGGCTCACCTTCCCCTCGAGGACGGAGCAGGCTTGCCACCCCTCTGAGGAGCACTTGAGCTGCTGCAGACCCACCAGCAGCACCCGCCCTGGCAGTCCGGCCCCACGCTGCTCTTCCCTTTTGTAGTCTCCAGCAAACTTGCTGGAGAACTGCCAGGGGAACGGGTGCCTAAGTGATGGGCATGGGCTGGACACATGGCTGGGGTCTCCACGACCACCATCATACTTATTTATTCACTAGACCATTCACTTATTAGACCATTATACTATAACTGTTTGATTTTCACAGGGGCTGGTTTTTCCACACTCTCTGTGATATCCACTGGTAGTGCAAACCCATCCACATGTGCTAGCCCTCTCCTGACAGTCCTATGATACCTTCAAGTTTTCACCCATAACACAATTAAATTCTTAGTAGGCAACCTTCCTCTTGGATGAAGACATTAACATTAAATAACTAAATAACTAAATAAAAGCTGATTTTTCAGTTTTCCCCAGATCATTTCACAGACTTCTCCCTCTTGAATTATTTAGGGCTATGATAACTGCTGTTGCTTCAGTGAGGGAAGATTAACAGATGTAGGACTGGGGTTCATGGGGGAGAGAAAATGAGGAATGGATGTGTGCAGGCTCGATGCTAAGCAGCTATCTGACTGCACACTGGAAAGCTGTGATTTTATTTTGCTCTTTTTTGTGGGCCTTGCAAACTGGGATTGACTTTCCCTCTCCACAGGAAGTCCTGACATGCAACCAATGCACGAGGCCTTCTGAAGCCTCACGAGCCCCTGAAGGCTGTGTGTATTTTCTTCTAAGTAGGGCCCTACCTGATGTTGCAGCACCATCCATCATGTCAGCAACCAGCACTGCTCTGGGGACATGATTTGTTAGTTAACACAGCCTTTGTTAGCTGGCTCTCCAGTAGCACACACCGATGGAGACCTGCAGCTTTCAGAAAATTTCCAACAATAGACAAAAAAGGCTTAGTGATAACTAGGCCAGGTCCAAAATATACTCTGATTTGAACCGATCATAAACTTCGCCGATCACATTCATTATCCAGATGATGTTCTCTACCATAGAAACTGCACTGTGAGGCAGGTGACTTTTTGGATTAAAATAAGACCATGGCCCCTCACATCTAGTTTTCATCTCCTTTTAAATACAGGTAAGGTGCAGGAGCCCTGGATGGAAATCTGATGTATATGGACTTTTCCCTGTTGTTTTTTAGCCCTTTATTTATAAATGTAAGAGCAAGCATAGATGCAGCACAAATATTCTAACTACCAGTGCACAGGAGTAGAAATTGGTATGCTGCATCAGAGGAATAAAGGAGAGGGCTGATAGAACGGGGAGAGTAATTTACTGTGCGCTGGTCTCAGCTGCCAGTGATTGCAAAGGGAACTCAGCAGATGTTTTTTTGATAAAGGTTGTTTCTTGCTGCAGCAGCAGCAAAATCCATAGCATTATTCTGTAGGACTTTGCACATCATGATTCTGCCACTTCGGTTAGTCTTAACAGCTGGATGATAAAAAAAAAAAAAGTTCCAGTGGATTATTTGAAATTTGTCATGTTGATTTAGTTTCATTACTGTTATTAAATTTTATTCTGGAATGGTTTACATATCAGGAATGCATAATGGGTTTCTGTGTGGCCTGGGATTTATTCCTTGAATGAGGAAAGGACTCTAGTGTGACAAAGTCATAAAGCCTTATTGACTTGATCCTTTGCCATAAACACAGGATTCAGGGAGTTAGACCGAATATTAAATTGATATGATGGTTGTATTTTCATCAAGAGAATAACCTCTTCCAAAATAAAACCTCACAGTAAGTCCAGATCTACAGAATTGTTTTAGAAATCTGCTATTCCCAGGTGTGAATTGGAAAATATTCTCCTAATTAAGAACTTTGTAGGCAATAAGGTTGAAGAGAACCAACATAAATGTGCATATTTAATGCACTATCCAGATCCTGAAGCAAAACAAAATAAGATAAAAAATGTGACAAAAAATAAAAAGTGCATTGACATATGGAAGGATTTAAACAAGCAAAAGGATGTTTCTAAACAAAGAAATTCTGAACACGAAAATGTCTATCAAAATTGAAGCTATACTGAAAGACAAGATGAGCCAGCTGAAACCCTACACCCAAACAAATTGAAGTCACAGAGGATACTCAAATATGATTTGAATCCAGCTTTTGGATCTCTTCTAACAGGACCACTCGCAGCTCTACCAAACTTTGGAGTTGGATCTAATTTTTGTGGTGTAAGTCAATGCTTAAATGTGAGTGACTGCCATTTTGTCACATTCCTGGAGGGCAGTTTGCACGTAGGAGAAAGCTGCCGTGTCATATAATGTAAATTACGCAAGATTGTATGTCACCTCAGAGAGATATACTCTTGCTGACTTGTAAATTAAAGACAAACCACAAAAGTTCCTAATTCCTTCACAACATAACTACTCATGAGTTTCTGCTGAAAGACTGCCATCAAAAGGCAATAAATCTTCAGGAAATAATATCACAATGCTAGCTTTAAAGCACTCATGAGTTTTTCCCAACTTTCTCTGGAATATTTCTTCCAAAAGAAAGCAGATGGCAAAATAGTGGGTCAACTTTTGTGTTCAAATGCTCCCAGGGTTTCCATTAATTCAAGTTGTCTCTACCAAGACACAAACACGAACAGAAATAGCTGCCCATCTTTCTTTAGGATCACCGTGTTTTTTCCTCAGAGTTCTTCACTCAGAAGTATTATTTGAAACTAGCATTGTTATAAAGTGCACTTTGGATGCAGAAACATAATGAGAGAAAATACAAATTAACGCTTCTAGCTGAAGTGGATTCGCAGATCCAGGACATGCCTGGGTCCAACCTGGATTGATGCTTCTCCTGGTGAAGCCCCTGGACACGCGCACCGACCTTCTTGCTTTTCTGCCAACCTAGCTACGCAACTGGGCAAAATCGGGTCTTCTCTGAAAGTGAAAGACCACCGCTGAGCTGAAGTTTCTCAAGAAGCTAAATCACTGTGGACCATCAGATTTATTTATTTACTGGTGTGCCAGGGAAAAAACAAACTCCTGAGAAGGCAGATTTTCAGAAGAATTCAGTGCTGACCTCATTCTGTCTCTATTGATGTCAGCAAAATCCACTGAAACAAAATAAATCCAATGATGGATGATTCTGAAAAATCTCACATTTTGTAAACCACGAAGAAGTTCACGGCAACTTCATTAGCAGCATTGCTGCTAACGAACAAAGCCCGGCCGGGTCAAGGACGCTGGCTGGCAGCCCCCGCGGCGGTGGCCACGGCCGGGTGGCGCGGGAGACGTGCGCCCGTCCGCGGGGAGCATCCACCCGGCGTGTTTGTGCCGGGGACTCGGGCGTTGCCAGGGGTTACGGCGCACACAGCGAGGGACCAGGGCCCCGCACAACCCGGGAACGAGCGTTTCAGCCCAAAAAAGGAAAACAGCGGTTTCAGAAATGCAACAGCGGAGGCTGAGCACCAGAGATAATCAAATGTTAATATAGCCGCATTCCTTTCCAGTGTAAGGAATAAACATCAGAAAACACGGAGAGCGTGTTCCGAGTAACAGAGGGATTTTTCTAACAATAAATCCAGATAACTCAGGTTCAGCAGTACAAACACCAGCAGGAGAGCCACAGCAAGCCCACGACAGCACACTGGCTCATGGCAGCTTGGTGGCACCTCTGCGCCGGAGAGCGACGGGGCTGGGGTGCTGCTGCACCTCCCGCACTGACCACCCATCCCGCCCAAGAGCGAGGGTCGGGCCAAAACATTCCTGCTGGCACTGACCAGCAGCAAGGCTCAGGCAGCCCACAACCGGGAGGAATTAAAAGTTTATGCCTCCACTTACACCAGCCGCCGCAAGGGAAGAGGGAAGGAGCCCCATCTGACACCTATTTTGAGTGAAGGCAGTCAGCAAAACAGCCAACACTTAAATGTCAGCTGCTCTGTCTTCAGACCACACACATTTGCCATTAGTCACCTAAGTGCACATTATTTTTCAGGTGCTCACACTTCTTGAGCTTGTACACTGTGCGGAGACTACTTAGCCAGTCACAGGTTTAAAAAAAAAAAGGGGGTTAAATTTTAATAAGCGCACAAAGCTGTTAGCTTGACAGTCCTGTTTTCCATAAAACTCACATTCATAACAAGCAATAAACATGGAAGTTTACTGCAATAGAACCCACAAGTCTGCCAAAAACATAGATCTGAAGAGGTCTCCGTTAAAGGTTAAATGTTGTATAGGCTTCGTGTCAGATCAGTCTTTTGTCTCTTTACAATAAGAGAAAGAGTGCCAACTATGATACAGGTTTATAAGGAAGTCATCTATTTTCTAATAACATGACTGAAACTGGCCATTCATGACATGTAGGCACTCAAAAGCCAATACTGTTAATTGACATTACTTTCCTCCTTATCACCAAGTAAGCCAAAGCACACACATCTTTTTCTGATCCTATTTCTACCTCAACACTGGTATTTACTGCATTCTGTACAAAATTAGGCATTCCTCTACTTAAAAGGATAGCATCAAATGGAAGCCAGAGACCTGGTCTTTTTGCAATGGTAAAATGGTAATGTAAAATGTAAAAAAAAGGTTAAAATTGTAATGGTACTTTGTGGTACTTTTTGCAATTTTTATCTATTTCTTTCACAAGATTCATGCGTAAGACACAAGACTGTGATGTAGCACAACATCATTTGGCTCATTCAGGACAAACATGCTTTGCTTTGAGTCCATTCGGCATAAGCACCATGGATTCATAGCACATTGAAATCAATAGCAGACTTTGCATAGACTATTGAACTTTAGCTGCATCCTGCAATGCAAAAAAAGGACAAGATACAGAGGGATGGACCAATTGTTCTGTCAATTAACTGGTCTACAGTGCACAGCCAGCACACCTGAGGGGACTACAGGCAACCATTACAGCATATTCCACGGGAATTTCTGTTCTGAAAGAGTGATCACTACCTGCAATCAAATTAATTGCTGTAAAAATGTCCATAATAACAGAAACTTAGACGTTGTTAGAACCTGCCAGCATCTCAAAAATTTGGTCTTCCCAGGAATATATCTCAGAATGGCAAGTATTAGAAATACAAAAGAATTATCAAATCACGTCATGCCTTTCTCCTGACAATGCAAAATTATTTCCTCGTGCTTTTGTATGCTTTGTTTTTGAAATATACTTAATTTCAGTGTTAAAGTAGCTTGGGTAAACAGAACAATGAAGAGATTCATTTAAATGATATCTCTCTATAGATCTGATTCGTGCCACACAGTCGATTTGCCTCACTTCCATCCTTTTGTTTGCCCATCATTAATAAGAGAGTAATATCTGTCTGTTACCCCAGACAATTATGCTGATTACTTATCACTTACCAAAATCTTTCAAATTGAAAGAAGTGTCAGAGAGGCTATATGAGACATAATTTGGTCTTTCACTGCATTTCTTGCTTCCTTTTTCTGTTGAGAGCCAAGACTTGTTTCTGATAGTTATCACGTTCTGCTCCTTCTCTCATCAATTATTTCAAGAAGTTACTGCCATTCAAGGTTATGTTTCTAATGATTTTTTTAGTTATGTAATTTAAAGAGTGTAAAATCACTCAATTTCATATTATTCTGGAGATCACTAACTGTAATTATACATGGAAATGATGAAATGAAGGAAAACCAGATATACTCTCATCCACTTTCAAGGTCTAACATAAGAAATCCAGATCAGATATGCTTGTTTCAAACAATAAAATTTCACCAGTGTTTCAAGACAATAGGGCTGACATCCAGTTACGGTGCAAATGTTTGTTTACAAAGATTTCATTTTCCTCGCATATATTGTGGAACTATATTAAAAAGAAATGATTCTCTTCTGACTCTTTGGCCAATCGAGACTTACAAGTTAAACGTAAACACAACTAAAAACCAATCCCCAAAACAAAAGACACCCTTTCCCAAAAGCTCCAAACCCCCCAAACCAACTGAAAAAACATATTGCAAAACTTTCTGTTAGCCAAAGAGTTCAAGGAGATTGACCTTGGCTCTTTTAAGGGCTTTTATAAGTATTCTTTGAAGAAAAGAAATGCTACTGAGAACAGATCCTTTCACACACAAGAGGAATAAATGAAATGGCTCTGACACCAAGTTCCTTTTCAGATATTTCCTCAGTGGGAAAAACAAAGAAGAAATTCTTGGAGCATTGAGGGAGGATGGGATGAGGATCCTGTGAAAGAAACTGCAACAACTGATAAAGGACAGATGAGGGAACACATTAGGGAAACGTGAACAAATAAAAAAACCTGGACAACCTGCATCTGTAGGACTTACAAGAGTTAGCTAAACTCATTTATGTCCACCATGCATAAGCCAAAGAACTGAAAAAGTTAGAGCAGAGGGAAAGATTAACATTACCAGCTTTAACAGCAGTAAGGGTACTGCACCCAGACACTCCATCATAAACCGAATTTCTGTTCCTAATGGTCACTGCTTACTTCAGTGAGCTTTGGCTATAGAGCCTTTAGCAAGGACAGGGAACTACAGCAAACACATTGTATATCAGCTTTAATGGTATGATGTTGTATCTCACAGGATCTTAGCTGAAAAAGTAATTCGCATTGGCTTGGCCATTTCCATATGGCTTTCAAGTTGTTGAAGTAATGAAATTACAGGAAATAAGCTGCAATGTAGTGAGGTGGTGGGAAGCGTCTCCTGGCTACCATGTGGATGACTGCTAGGAACAGCCTGTGTCTGACTTCTTTATTAATGATCTGGAAAAGGGAGTGCACAGCACTTTGATGAAACTCACAGATACGAGTATAAAAGACAGAAAGATCGGTGTACAAAGAAAATAATAGAGAATTTCCTAGAGCAGATAGAACCATGGAAAGAAAATAACTAAATGAGACTCAGCTTTGAAAACGTGCAGGCTAGGAGGGCATCTGAGAGGGAATAACAGGAAGGAGAAATCTGGGATGCAATAATGATGAAAGAGATCTAAGTGAGATAGCACATGCTAAATGACATGAATTGGCAACATGATATGGTGTGAAAAGGCCAGTACAGTACTGGAGAGAGTAAACAGTATCACATCACTGAGAAAGGAAGAAACAGCCACTTTCTGTATGGGTGCTAGTACAGCTCCATCTGGAATATTATATGCATTTCTGGATATTGACAAATTAGAGAGTTCAGAGAAGAGCACCAAACATGATCCAAAGACTGGGAGGACTGATTTATGAGCAGAGATTAGAAGAGTTAAATATATAAATTGCTCGGCTAAGAAATGATTAATGGGGGACATGATAACAGCCTACAAATACTTGAAGACCACCAGTGAAGGAAAGGCATTTTTCAGCAGGATTCACAGTGAACAGCTAAGAGCCAGGAGATGTGACTGAGAAGCAAAAACATGCACTGAGTATGAAGAAATGCTTCCTGAACATGAATTATGATAATCTGTGGAATAATTTCCCCAATGGAGGGAAAGGGAGCTTTTACTTGTGGCTTTTAAATGCAGAATTGAAAAATCCCTTAGGAAACATACATGCTATAGTCTGAGTGCCCACAACTGCAAAGGTCTGGACCCAATGACCTCTCCGATCCATCCCAGCTTAGCTGAGCAGGACAGTCCACAACTCCACTTTCTTCACAGAGAGGAATTGGGCATAGGAGAAATGACTGTATTTGTAAAGATGCCACATTCTTATTTGTGTTTCTCCCTGTGCTGTTTGCCTCCTCGGCATTCAGCAAACTGAAATAAACAATAGCTGCTGCTATGGAAGTACTTTTAATGTTTGATGGTTGTGGTGAAATTCTCAGCACCTGTCTTACCACTGTGTGCAGATAACAAATCAGCAGCCTGACATCCACAGAATGCTTTCAGTGGCTCAGTTGGCTTTCTTGATGAGCTATAGTCAAGATAAATATTAGATGCCAGTGCATCTTCCTTCTTTCTAAGGTGAATAAAATAACTGTATAGCAAAGCCTGACTACTCTGGTTATGTCAGGAAGCTCACGGTTGGCTAACAACACCAGAGAACTGATACGAGCGTGGCAAGGCATGGAGCTGGCAGGTAGCTGAAATCCTACTTCTTCCAGCCACTGGGTGTTATCCAGGGAGACACAACACCATGGCATGTGTCATGCAACAGCAACAAAAGTTTAAATCTTGCAGCTCCCTTAGCTAGATATATCTCCCAAAGTTAGATTAATTGTGAGTCTTTCATCTTCAGCCATCTCTGAAAGGCTTTATCTTTATCTCTGCTTTCAGAGGTCCATAAATTTCTTTGTGTTCAAAGGCTCCATCCCTTCCCCCAGTGCCTCTCTAGTTCAGACATCCTCAAACTCCAGCATGACTGTCAAGTCTCTGTATTTAATCCCCTTAGATTATCTCCCCCTTTGTACTTCCTTCCATACATTTCACCAATTTCCTTAAAACACTTCACCTGCTCAGCTCATCTTTGCTGAACCCTTCTACTGGCAACTTCCCTGCTACCAAAAATGTTCCCATCATGGGCGTCAACACTGCTGCTTCATTTTTCCTGTTATGTCTTCTGACCTTGCTGGTCACCTGCCTGCATGCTGCTCAGCTCAGAACACACCTAGTTTCTGGGAACCCCAGCTGTCACTACGCTGACTGCAAATGGTTTAACCAGATGGTTTCTGAACCATCCTGGTACTAAAAACCTAAAAGATTTAAAGGCAAAGTAAGTTTTAAAAAGATGAAGTTTTTTGAATACCTTTACTTTTTCTGTGGACATCTTCCCCACTTCTCCAGAGGCAAGAGTATCTGTAAATTGTTGGTAACGGTTATGCTTAAAGCCTTCATGGGAAAAGCTAGTGCGAAATATATTCAGTTTTGACACTTGCTTTCTGCCAAGTAAGAGGATTTAAATCACTAAACGAAAATGGATTTAGCTTATATCTGGGCAGCTATGTTTTCAGTGTTGTTTTTATTCATATTGTTTTACGTCAGCTATGACTGATTCAGGTGAATCAGTCTCTGTACACTAGGTTACCATAACTATGCACTATACCCATTTCAAAATTAGTTCCAGCTAGTTAGCTTCACTGCAAGACAATTCACACTGCCAATTGAGAATTCAGCCTAGTTTGATGATGGATTCATATAAACAGCAAAATCCATTATTTATACACCGTAGGAAAATAAACTCTCTGGCTGGCCGGGGATATGAAGCATGTGAAGGGTTTTCATTTTAGATGGCTGGAAATTTTAAACTCAAGCAGCTTTTAATCAACATACCATTGAAAACAAATTTCAGCAAACACATTTCTTATTCAGCAGCAGTACAATGTAACTGAAAATAGAAGCTCCAAAAGCTTTATGGTCTATTACTCAACATGTGCTTATAATAAATTAGATGTAAATAGCAGTTATTGTGTAACAAGAAAAGCAAGAAAAGACGACCAATTTCAATACGCTGGCAGGGCTGAGAAGAGGACCATTTCTGCCCTACTGTTTTGAAGTAATTCCTATAATTCAAACACTCACATGTATAATTGTTTTCTATTATTATCAAGTTACAGTATCATCTAGAGGATCAGGTCCCATAGTACTCAAAGCGTTTTTAAAGAGCTGACGCCAGTCACCTAGTTTATGAACTAGGCACCACTATACTTTAACTAATAATGCAGACATCGAAATGAAAATACACTGAAAGAGAGTGGAGTTTCTTCTCTTCTATCTGCAAATAAAAGGACGACAAGCTGGTTTTATTTCTAGCTCTGAAGTTTTTCATATTCTTAACCTTTAACTAGGTGAAGACGGCTAATTGTGAGCCACACAGACAGATTGTGAAGCATATGCACCCCACAGGGTGACCAAGATATGGGGTACAGTTCTTCACACCCACAGCATAAGAAGAAAGCGTTATAAAAATCAGTGATGTATTCACCCTGTGTATAAAGGGCCTCTGTCACCTCCCCCATTAACCCCACCCTGCATTCCCATCCTGCACCTCTGGAAGCTCATTAGTTAGTGCAATGTCATGGGTTCTCTTTAGTTCCTCAACTCAATGTGCTGGCTGGAGGCAGCTGGGTGCTCCCTCCATGTAATATGGGACCTAGCACAGGCTGGGAGGGCAAACTTGCTCCCTCCGAACCGTGTATCCTTGTGAGCAGAATGACAAAACGTTTGTTGCAAAAGTTTGTGCAGATTTGCTGCAGAGTCATTTGGGGTGGGCTCCTACTGATAAGATTTCAGAGACTGTGAATGGGAACAGAAAATCTCAGTGGCACAGCAAAAGAATTAATCTTTTTGATGAGTAATAATAATTTGTCATGAAAGAAAAAAAAAAAGCATGGAGTTTGAAGGCAATTTTACAGGAGTGATCGCTTTGACAGAAGCAGCATGTGGAGCTGTGAGTATTACAGCAGGCAGCAAGGGAAGTGCCAGCCTAGGGGAAACGTGCACGTAGCCGTCAGCAACGCATGCACTAAAAGACAAAAAAGCTAAAAATTCAGGTGAACTTTTCAGCAGAACAGTAGACAGTATTACAGCCGATGGCAATAGAAGGGTTTACCTGACAGAAAAGCAGTATGCGCTACTTCATGTTGGACAGTGATGCACAAACCAATGCAGTACGAGAACATAAGTTATTCACAGTAACGGAAAAGCCAAAGGAAGAAGATAAAAGTCCATTACTGGGTAAAAGTATGTCAGTTCTACAGCTTCCTCAGGAGAATGTCTTCATTGGGGAAGCAAAGGAGAAAAACAGCTTAAGAAAAATCTCAGGACATTTTCCATAGCATAGTGACAAATTGCACCTTTTCCAGTTTGTTAGCTATTATATATATCTCCAGTATAGAAAGGATCAGTGGTACATATTTATCTTTCTCCATTTACCCTAGGATGAAAGCCTGTAGAAAAGTATGTACGCCTTTTAGCACAAGATGGCTGGTGCTGCATATTCCCAGCATCTGTTGCCAGTATAAAGGAGAAATTCATATGGGATTTTGTTTAAAGGTACTAGAAGGGTGATTTATCCTGTGTTGAATAAAAATACTGAGAAGAACATAGGAAGGTTGGTTAGGCATGGATAAACCCCGGAGAAGGACTGCAGATATCCTACGTTGCCTGAAAATGAAAAGTGACATGGGAAAATCTAAGACTTGACACACGTGCCAAAATCAAACTAAATCAAGCAAAAGCTCAGAAAACAAAGGTCCCTCAAAAGTAAAGCAGGCATTGGTTTGCATAGGCTGGAAAAACAAAGCTATATATCCTATGTTATTTTTCCTTCTTCACTGAGCTAGCCCAAGTAGGAGACATTACAGGTGAGTGTATGCGTCAAAAGCATTGAATTAGTTGGGATGCAGCTGACATAAATATAACTGACAGCGGCACTATTTAGTTTAAGTAGTTTGCAGTTAAGTATAGACTTAGACATAATCTTGCCAATGGAACAGTTCCCACCCTAATACTTGGGTAGGAAATAGTGCCAGATTAATAAAGAGCTTATTGAAAAGAATCCAGAGCCAGAGCCTGATCCACATTTAGAACAACTGAGTTCCAGGCAGCATCAATGATGCATGGAGCTGTCACCTGAGGACGTTTTTTCCTGTGGAAAACTGAAATTCAGGCTAGCTACATTATTAGACACTGGAGACTTGTAGAAATGGAGGGTGAGATACCAAAGCAAACTCCTCAGTGGAATTCAGTGTTCTCAAATCCATCTCCTCCCACAATAAGGGTCAGAGATGGTACTAAACTTCACGGGGATTTTGAGCTTCCTGGCAGTTACACATGTGTGTTTTTAAGAATAATTGCTATGTAAGTAATCCCCTCATTTTTTTTTTCTCCAACATCCTCTCCATACCCACTGCAGACCATCAGCATACACTGATTGTAACCCCTGACCTGATCCATTCTGTTGACTTGTATTACAGCATTGCTCTTTGGCATGCGTGAAAGACATAATGATTTTCTTTTACATTACGGAAATAGGGTCAGTCACATATTTAATGCAAACTTGTAGTGTACGCTGCTTCATGTCTCTTTCAGGTATTGCATTTATGCATGAACTTGCATTTGGAATACAAAACTTGTTATGCATTCAGTGTGTTTTATTTAAATGCAGCAGGTCTTGTTATTTTTCCTAGTATGATTTCAGAAGGACTTTTTAAATGTTATAAACAGATAATTGGATGATTAAGCAACAGGGTGACTTTGTCTAGATCTTAAGTATTTTTATTCTAAGAAATACCCAACTGTAAACATATTTTTATCAGACAAAATATACAAAATCTAAACAGATACAGGAAAATAATCTGAATATCAAAGGCAGTAGGCTTTCACAGCCTCTTCCACAGAATACTAAGATTGTCAACTGAATGCAAAGAACTGTAAAAAGTGCAGAAAAGAATAATTTGATTCTCACATTCTGTTGGCTCATAAGCTACTGCACTTTAAAGAAGCAGATTACAGGCCCTTGCAGGATGAGACCTTCTACGGTGCTCAGTGACTCAGGAACCAATTTGTTGCTCCTCTTTGATAAGAACTGGGCATCTGACCCTCATAGATGGTTACCAAGAGTCTGACTAACTGCTTAAATGTGAACTGCTCCTGGGGGCAGGCAATTTTTTGATACCCACTTTTGAAAAAAACTGAATCCAAGTGAACCACAGTAAAACTTCAAATTTTACAGCTGCAGCTGTAAATATTCAAATTTCATGGCTGTGTTTTCTTAGTATGAGAAAGAATGCAAGGCATACTCCTTCGCCAGGAAATCAAAACAAAATTCCCTGTGTTGGGGCAGAGGCTTAGACACTCGCAATTTTTCATAGCTTTGAATCTTGCATGGGATACAGCAACAGTGCAGCACGAGTTGATTTTCTCTCTCGTTGACCCTGCCTTTCCACTGCACCGAGCGGAAATCCCCGAAGGCACCATGGTGATTTAGCACTGGCCTTCCTCTCTGAGCTCCCCTTCAGCGCAGGTCCTTTTCTGCTCCCTTGAGCTTGAGCAGGGATCTGTTCTGGAAACCGGTGAGTAAATGTCTATAAAAAATATGTGCTCCCTGGGAAGGTAGCGGACGTGGGGGTACCCGTGCAAACACCGCCTGGCCATACTGTGCAAGGAGCAGAACTGGGCGCAGCCATGTATCCATGGAGCCCAGGTGGGCCTGCGCTTCTGAGTTGCCCAGATTTCCATGAAACTGCATTAAAATCCCACTGCAGCGCACACCGCTGTCTCTGGGCTCTCTCCTCACAGCATCCAAGCTCTGCAGGGGGCACAACATGGGCAAAATTACCAAAGCATAAGCAAGGGTCAACCTCAGCTGATGTTATAAAGCCTGTGTTGCACAGAGACCACTTCCACTGGCGCTACAGGCTATAATAGCGAGGATGGGGCAAAGGCAGAGGACGTCCGGGTGGCAGAAGACCACGACACGCATCCACCTTCAGGCCGCGGGTGGACCCCAGCGCCTGCCAGCGCCTCGCTGCGCCAGCTCAGGAGCAGGCAGATCGACCAGGGGCAGGGCCGGCGGCAGCACCACGAGCTCCGCTGCAATACGAGACGTGAAGGAAGCTTTTTGTCTTTATTAAAGACGAAAATTTAGCCGGAGCCGCACAGGCCGCACAGGCCGCGCCTTCCTGCCTGCCTGCCTGCCTGCCTGCCTGCCTGCCTGCCTGCCTGCCTGCCTGCCCGCCCGCGCGTTGCGCCGCGCCGCCGCTGGGCGTCGCCCTTGTTGGGGCGGGGCGGGCGGCAGCCGCACAAAAGGAGCGGCGCCGTTGTTGTTGCTGCCGCCATTTTGGCTCGTTGCCTCCCTCGGTGGGGGTGAGGGGAGGCGGGGGGGGCCGCCGCCATAAGCTGGGGGTTAACCCTCGGGGGCCCCCCAGCACTGCCGCGGNTGCGTCAGGCTGCGTCTTGTCCGTTAACGGCTCGCACGGCGGGGGAGAGCCCGGCGTAGCAACGCCCTCAGGGCCGGGGTGGGCGGCTGACAGAAAGCGTTTCCCGCCACTTTGCGTGTGGGGAGGAAGTGCACAACGACAGTGGGCTGAACGAATCTGATGAGCGATTTATACCACAAAGGAATGCAGTGTACTGCGTGTGCTCGGGGAGGCTTCGCGAGCAGCTGATATAATTTGCCGGAAAATTGAATTTGGGGGCACAGAGAAAATCAAATCAGGGACAGAAAAGTGATAAGAATGCTGAGCAAGGGCTTGTCCTAGAAATCACAGATGAAGACTGATTTCACTGCTGTAGAAATGGCAGAGCACTCCCAGCTGCCTGAAAATCAAAATCAGAAGGAGATGAGGAGGTAGTGTAAGGCATAAATGCCCAGCAGTTGTTTTTGGTTTTGTTTTTTCCTCTTGGAAACCAGGAGTCAGAGCTGAGGAAATTTATGCGCCTTCCTGGTCCTTTCACAGGAAGGTCCCTTTCAGAGCTGTTTTTCATTGCATAGCTTAAATCTTCCTCGCTGTGATTCCCGATGTTGGTCCTTGGAGGTGGATGTGAAGGATGCCACTGGTGAACATGTCTGATGGTGTCACCTGGTGTCCCATCCCCAAGGCAGTCCTGTGGGACAGGGTGACATTCACCTGCCAGTGAACCAGCACAGAGAGGCGAGGACAGCACACACAGCAAGGCACGGCAGGTTCATCACAGTGCCAAGTGTCACGTCTGGCAATCCCTCTTCGCAAGTATTTCAGGGTTATTGTGAAAGGGGCATTTCTGGCCAGGGCTGCTGGTTAGCGACAGACCACATCTAGAGAAATTCATATGGCATTGCCATTTGCAGCTGCTCACATGTGCAGGACTATTGTGAACACTTAATGAAAAAAAAGCTGAAGAAAAATGAAAATGGAAATTAGGACATGAGAAGCTTGTAATAGAAATGATTCATCATGACAACTGCGTGCAAAGGTGAAAGATACTCAACACCTTAGGCAAGAAAAGGACCCGAGTCTGCTCTGATGTAAACTTCGATGTAGATATTTTGATGTAGAAAGGTGGACCCAATGTAAATCAGTACAGAATCAAGCTTTTTAACTCCTATGGGAAAGCTGCTGAGCCTGAATGAGGTTCTGTCAAAGAATGAGATGTTGTCTCTTTCTGAATTGTTCAAAATGGCAGAACTAGTCACAAATGAAAAGTTTTTCTTTAGGAATTTGTCACATTCTGAACCTGAGTTTCACAAGTGAAGTATGCTGTTAATTATCAGCTTTAATATGCCTTAAGAAAACTGTTTTTGGCATGGCATAATTCTGTATTCAACAGAATATAGTGAACAGCTATCATCTTGATTAATCCTGGTACAGCAAAAATACAGTTTAGCTCAAGCAGCATTTTAGAGGCAGGCTGTCACCTTTTCTGTGTCGAATTTTCTCTCTTGGTATGCTGCCACCATTAGAGGGCAGGAATGGGAGCCCTCCTTGCACTGATGCCCTTCCTCCTTCTACAAACGGAGCTGGAGGGGAGCAGAGTGCAGCCCCCCGTTTATGCCCTGAAAGGTCCTTGCCCAGCCACAGCTGTCACCAGCCAAGCACTGCAGGGCTGTCAGGTCTGTGATGCCGTATCTATCGAGTTGTGGAAGGAACTAGTGGCAGTGTGTTAAAACAATATGAAAGGTGATGCTTTCCTCTTCTGCCCATCTTCTTTCCAACCTGGTCCATGAACTTTCCAAAATAGCTGACTACAGCCCTTCATCGGAGTTTACAGGGAAACATGTCTTATATCTCCCTAATAAAATGAGACATTTAAAGAGAGCTGGGAGTCCCCTTGGGAGTGAAGGGACCTTTGGAACTCTTCTTGTCGCAGCAAACTGCTGTGTAAATTCACCTTTAAAATTTTGCAGTTCAAGTGACAAATCTACAAACATCAATACCAGCAGCGCTGATGCAAGAAGCTTTGGCAATCTTTGAGAAGACATCTAACAGTAGCAACAGGGACAGATGGGGAGCTGGTTGGGTTTTGTTTGATTTTTTCCTCATACACACACACAGGCACACACGCTCAGTAGTGGTCTGCTCAGGCAACAAATCGTTGACAAGCATGCAATGACAAGTATTTCTAGACAGGCTTAAATCATGCCTATTGGTTTTACCTATGCACTTCTCATGGTCAGTAAAAGTGTTACATTTGCCAGTTCTAGCTGGAATTTAGCTAGAATACCCACTAGTTGAAAATGTCTTTAAAAACAAGCAAAACAACATGTTAAGCAGGAGTTGGTGGCCACTGGCCTGCTAAACTTCAGTAAAAGTTGTTGGTGGCTAGACAGAGGATCTCCGCTGCTTAGCACGAATCAGAAAGTGTGGATGGCTATAGCAGGTCTTGGGGGAAACAGCAAATGCATACCAGAAGGAATTCATGAATACAAGTTTTTTTTCTTTCGTTTTTGCGTTCTGGCTAATCCAGCACATTTAACGGCTTTACTAATTTTCTTGTTTTAAGAATGAGCAATCCCA
This sequence comes from Chauna torquata, assembly GCA_013399475.1. Classification (NCBI taxonomy): domain Eukaryota; kingdom Metazoa; phylum Chordata; class Aves; order Anseriformes; family Anhimidae; genus Chauna; species Chauna torquata. The sequence continues at coordinate 309,944 of VXAL01004931.1, forward strand.
TGTTTTATGGACATTCTAAACCCTGCTATAGGAAAGGTGTCAGGGTCCCAAAATCTGCTGTTTGCAGTTTGTGTCATGGCCTGACATCAATAAAGACATAAAGAACAAAAGAGCATCTTGCAACTACTGCAAGATCAGACATATTGAAGCCAATCCGCACCCCCAAGAGCCATTTCTCTACTTGGCAGATTAGATGAGTTCAACGTTGTTCTCCTTCTTAGGAGTGTTAATTCCATCTTCATTTGTGAATTTATCCATAGAATAAATAAAACATGAACAGCAGCAGTGTGACTGTTCATCCAAGGTGTGACCATCCTGAATCAAACAAAACCGTGGCAGGCATGGCTGTCTTGTACTTCTGCTAACCCAACCAGTAAGATGCTACTGGTGAAGAAGTCTTTATGCACGAGAGTGTCAGTTAGACTTGCAAACTTTTTTATACAAGTGACCATCAGATGATCACGCTTTCAGACTGCTGAACTGAATTTGAACAGGCAAGTGAAATTCCTTTGCCTGTCAACCAGCAGTTGTAGCAATTGTCCTAAGCACAGTTGTTCTAAATAAAATCACAGATGTTGAAGTCTTCCTCTGCTTTCCTGCTAGTAGCAGAACACAGCTTGTGGCAGCTGAATTTCTGGTGCTTTCAAGCTGGTTTTGAGGGCCATATAAAAATAAGTTGTTTGTTTAACCCCAAGTAAGCACAGAAGAAGGAAATCTTTCACACAAATGGTAAAGATCCTCAATCCAGGCCCTTTAATGTAGCAGAAAGGAGTCATAAAAGTCTCAGTTTTGCAGTGAAAGGATTCCTTTGATGTACAGAATGTGGAATAAGCTTTGTAGATACCTTCTAAATTCCAGTACAAGGTATGTGTACTGAGGAGCATGTGTTCTGGATGGAGGTGCTGTGGAGTCCAAGCAGCTTAATGGGCCCTGGGATGACTGTGGGGAGACTTGTGCAATTTAATCAAGCCTCTACATGACTAAGGTAACTTAGCAGACTTATAAGAGGCTTCATAAAAACTCAGATTCTGGACACCAGGGAATTTTTTAAGCCACCTTAACACTTGACTTTCCAATCCCCTCCCAATAATTTTGTATATATTATTTAAAGATAGCAAAGGTCTTCACAGCACCCATATTCCTGAAGCAATTGCAGTTCATTCATAGAGAAACCCTTTCAGTATCAAGTAGACTTCAAACGAGCTGTTTCTTGCTTGTTTTTCCACTTTATTCAGTTTGTATTCAGTGCAACTATCCTGGGCTATTTAGAATTGTTTTCATTCCTGGTTTTCATCAGCTCCATGTTTCAATGAATGGAAATGCATTTTGTGTGTAGTTTTGGAGAAGAGTTTTTTTCCAAAATTTAGAATATGACATACCCTTTCTTAATCCCATAGGTAAAATCCAGCCTTTCATTTCTATTGGAAGGCAACTGCCCAACCTCCCTTATCCTCTGAGCACCTACCAGAATCTTCATTGAGCCAAGATCACATGGGCAAAGGGATCTCTCATGGAGAGATTCACAAGTGGCATCTGGCAAGAGGTCCCAGACATCCTGCCAGTCCACTGCAGGGTAAGGCTTGACTGGGCTGGACCAGGTTGGAAGCTGAATCCTCAGGTAACCCAGAGATGTTGGAGTCAGGGGTCCTCACTGCCTCCCTTTCTGCCTCCCATTATTAGGGATTCAGAGTAATCAGTATCTCTGTGGTAGAAGAGCAGTACTCCTGGTTACGTGGCATAACCCTAACATGAGAACAGCATTCAGGCCAAGGGAGACAGACCTCCTTAGGGGACTGTGGCCATATCTAAGACAGTAGAGGAGTACTAGGATTTTAACATGAATAATCCATGTCTGAAATCTCATGAAATGTGTGTTTGTGGCTTAGTTCTGATCCTACCCATTCACATCATTAATTTTTTGGAAGCATTTGCTTTCATTAGCAAACAATTTCGAATTCTAAATTGTCTGTCAGCCTGAACCAGCCCAGTTCAGCTTCTACAAAGAGGTAGCTGCTGAAGCATGTATTTTCCACTTACACGAGACTCCAGCTTCAAACATGATGGCACTTTTCTGTCTTCTGCTTCTTCAACAATAGAATGTTCCATGGAAATAACTTGGTGCATGTGAATTTCCATGACGTTATATTGCTCCTGAGCACAGACACCATTCCTGAATTGGTTGGCCCTGGTCCATATAAGTGGTCTAGAGAGGGTCCTGGTGATAGCAAGGGATCCTTTTGAAAGGAATAATGAGATGTGTAACAATCTAAGTGTCATAGAGAGTGCTATGTAAAAAATCATTTGCATTCCTGCCCCACAGTAATGGCCTTATTTCCAGAATCTGCAAGACAGCAGAATAAGTAGCACAAAGCATTGAACTCTTTCTTATGATTTTACAAAATATGCTGGTTTGTGCCAGTGACAGAAAGGACAAGAGGAAAAAATACCTCCATCAAGCTGTGTTCAAACACCTCCTTATATAGTTAAAAAAAACTAAATGACAGAAAAATATGGTATATAGTTAAGGTCCCTTATTAACGCTTTGTCTGAGTGCAGAATAAGGAAAAATGCAAGATTCTGCAATGAATAAATGAATATTTAACAAATCTGAATGAAGATAAATCGAGGAAATCTTTTTATAAAGACAAACAAATACATCTTTATTCTTTATAACATAGGCAGTACCTCCACAGTGCACATGACCAGCTGTGCTTTATGTAATAGGGTGAATATGTATTGCTAACTATGCGAATACAGTTGAATTGAGAAAATATATTTTTAAATTTCCATAATGGAGGAAGGCAGCATGTCTGAGGTTACTAGCATTTTAGATTATTATTACTGAAGACATTTTTTTACATCATTAGTTTTTAATATAGATGCTGCTTGCTTCTGTTTTACAATTCACTCTGGTTGGTAGACTGAAAATACAGCGCTTGGTGGCATGGAATGTAGGTTCTGTTAGAACTAAGCAGATATTTTACTGATTTTTACACATACATGTAGTAGAAGCAATTTTCTGCATTTTTCTTTAAACACCCGTCTGTTCCAGTCTTACTCCATGTAAGAAAAAAGCAACATAACAAAGTCAACATACTAATTTTTTTAATATATCCATTTGGGCAAATAATTTTTCTTTCGACACTGACATTTATCAAGAGAAGATAAACATTATCTAACAGTTTATAACAAGGCTGTAACTGAGTGCATTTCTTCCCCTCTCCTTTACATTCCCACATAGATACACACATAGGTTTGTTTGTTTTCTTTTTTTCCAAAGGAGAGGAGTCTGTAATGCAGAGGTAGTATTACATAAAACTGCTGTATAAAGTTTGTCCACTAGGTGGTCCTTAAAGACATGTTTAAGGAGATCGGTTCAGGTTTTAAGTCTTCATATTTAAGAACATACAAATAAATGCAAAAATCTATTTTAATATAATTAGTATCCGTGGCTAAAATGATTGTAAACGTTTTGTTCCCTCCTTCCGTATTCAGTATGTATTCATCCAATATGAATAACCTGAAGAATATTTCCTATAAGATCCTACCATGCATGTGTAAGGACTTCTTAAAAAGCAGGTCATTCAATTAATAGTGAGTAGCAGGGCTAGCTATATATGTGAAGAAAACCTCTGTTGCAGCTCACATACTCCATTTGTACTCCAGGGATGCTAAACACTTGGAAATAAAGAGTTTCATTGGCATTGTAGTGGTGCAGGCAAAAGGAAGAAAATATCATAGTCAAAAATAGCTGTAAATGACAATATATAGTACTGACAGAAAAATATTTGCATTCCAAGCACAAGGCTTTTACTTTGAGACAGCTAGAGATTAAATCTGAGAATCTACCACTATGCCTAAGTCTTTCTGTAGAAGATGGAACTCCACCAAAATTGGGCTGGTGTAGAGCCACTCTGAGGTTTTTGCAACAAGTGACTTCTCTAGACAACTAGATCACACAGAGCCACTTACTTTTTTGTTCGTAGTGGTTATTCCCAAACCGGAAAGAAGCATCATCGCTACAGATGGCACGTGCAGCTGAAGAAAACTCTGTTCCATGAATGTTGTGGAGTGAAAGATGTTCTATTAACAACCACTATCAAAAAACCGAGATGTATCAAGAGCAATAAATTTTCTCACAATTCTGAGCTTTAGGGATGACAAAATTCAAAGAAAAAATACAGCAATTTACAACTGTTGAACAGGCAGTGATTAGGTGAACCCGGTAAAAATGTTCATGTCCATCTCTCACATATGCCAAATAGTCTTGTCATTAAATCTTTCTAATTATACAATAGACACGTTTTCCAAGAGTTTAGTAACTAAATGTAAGAAAATAAACTTTTCGAACACATTTTTAAAAGTTATGTTCTATGATAAAAAGGGAAACTATGAGTCCATGAAATAGATCTGCAGTCATTATGTGCCTTTTTTTATTATGTTGCTGTAATTTTTTAGTGTGGTAATGGTAGCTTTCTAAATATATTGTACTAATTTCCATATTCATTTTCAACTTTGTTCTGATTTCAAGAGTGTAAAGTATGATTCCATTAGTCGTTATTGATTCATAGAAAATGTAGCATGGACTGTATCTTTTTTTAATGAAAGGAAAAGTAAGAATGAAGTTATGGAATGTAATGAGGTTTAGAAATGAGTTTGCTTCCTCCTATAGCCGTTCTGCTGAAAATTATGACAAGATTGGCAATTCTAAGCTGTGTATTGCTTGTAATACAAACCATGCCTAATGAAAAAATGATGTAATCAAAAACTTTAGAAAGGCAGGAGACTCAGTATTCCTCTCCTTCCTTATGAGCAGGGCTTCTTGCTATAAACTAGTAAATTTACTCAGGTTTTAGAAGAAAGAAGTTACTGCTGTAACAGAGAAATGGATGCATCATTCACAGAGTAAGAGTGGGGGGAGAGCAGGTATTTCTTTGTTGTTACTTCTTGTGATATCAGCTGAGCTGGAGTTCAGTCTAGTTATAATGTTTTCCCAAAATGCTTTGCAAACAGAGAAATCACTGCTTGCTCTAGTGACCTTTTGAGTGTCCTTACCAGTTGTGTGATAGGCCATAGATATTCAATACCAGTATTATGGAGACAAAGCAAGCTCTGTGATCCTGTGGGTAAAGTTTAAGTTGGAAGAATTATTTGAACTGGCATAGAGTCAAGACTAAAACTTACACAGGAATTATAGGAGATATCCTTTTACACAATTTATATTTTATGGTACTTGACATTTTAAAGGAAAACTGATAAGAACTGAGCAAAAAAATTAAGAGGTAAATCCAACAGAACAGTTTTCAATTTTTGGTATTCTGGTACAATGTACTCAAAACAAAAATGTCATAGAAAAGAGAAGGAAAACGCAAGCCACAGGAAATAAATAAAAACGCTTTCCCCTTTCTTCCCTGCAACAGTGGCAATACCTCTTATTTGTTCAAATCTTTATGTAGTGAAAACAAATATGGCCTTTAATACAACAGTCTTTTCACATTAAGCTTCTGAACAGGGAATTATCCTCCTACTCTAACTTCTAATTTCCTCTTCCTGTCCCATATATAAAACAGATGGGTGCGGTTGTCTGATGAGACCAGCTGCTTTGGTCTCCCAGACTATTTACCCCTTCCTGCCTGCTGTATGAGTTCTTCTATAGTTAGGGGAGAAGGAGTGAGGTGAGTAATTTTGGTCTGATTTCTTGTGGCTGTTTTAATCCCAATGTCTCTGAGTCTCTCAGAAACCAAGAAAGCACTGTGTCCATTCCATCAGAGAAACGGAAAAGAAGATACAATAATGAAAGAGGAGCAACTTGAGAGATGCATAGAGAGAAGCCTCAGAGTCAAAGCTAGAAGAAGGGTCTTTGTAGCTTACTTTGTTTTAGAGCAAGGGAAAGCTATTTTAAGTAGACAAAAAAAAAGGATTTTCAGCTAAGCTTCAATAGGATGAGAGTTAAGGGAGTTTCACATGTGTGAAAGGAGGAAAATGCTCGTTTGTTTTATTTTTTTTTTTAAAGAAGCTTTGGAGAGTAGACCTGGTCTGAATGTGAAAGCTAGAGGGGTTCAGGCAAACAGAATCTCTTCAATTTATGACATGAAGAAGCTAGTAATCTTGTAGGATAGTTCACTGTGATTGAAATTGAGAGATGTGGGGAAGAGACTAAAATAGAGGAAGAAGGAAGAGTATATTAAAACTATGCTGGGCTTTACCTGGATGGATGAAACCTAATGGGCACACATCCATTAGGTTTCAGTGATGCTAATAAAGATTTTTAGCGTGAACAAGCAAGTCTTATGTTATGGAGAACATAATTTAGTTGTGTTGCAGAGGCAACCCACGGGAAACTGGAGGAAAGAATCTGAGAGTCCTTCTACAGGATCCGTTGAAGAAATAAGGCAGTTGAGATGAGACTGTCAATGGAACTGAGGGTGTGAGGGAGGTAAATATTTTTTTAAGCATATGCACTGGAGAGTGTTTGAAAATAATACATAGAAGGAATGAAAATGGAGCGAGTGTGAGGTATGTCTAGGAAACAATCATTTGAAATGGTAGTGACAACATCTGTGTTGGAATGTGGGGAAGAAAGCCAGGTTGGAGAGGATCTTAGGTGGACGTGGTGTCAAAAAAAACCTGTACATAATGGTGTTGACAGCAGAGAATGAGCTTAGAGATGAAAGGGGAAGTCAATTGTTGTGTTTCTGTATGGGGTTTTGTGTGCTTTTTTCTGTCATGTTTTGGGGAGAGTTTTGTTTGTTTTGTTCTTTGGGTGTGGTTTTTTTCCCTTTTTTAGGATAAAGATTTCTCTGTATTTCCCATAGAGAAAAGAGGGGTTTTATTTATTTATTTAAAATAGTGCAGCAGGGGCCTGTGGGGGAGGTTCAGGAGAAGGAATCAGAGGAGGTCATGGGCTGACTGGAGGAAAACAGATGAGAAACATGCATCTGCTATAGAGGCTAAATGGAAGAGACCTTGGGGACAATCACTGAAGGCAAAGAAGTAAACAGATAAGAAGATCAAGTCATGCTCTGTCAAGCCTCTTCTGAGAGCTGGATACAGTCTTGTGCAGCGAAAGGGGTAGTAGAGAAAGGCAAAGATCTGAGTAGAGGTCACTAGGGACTGCAGTCAAGCAACTTATTTC
>VXAL01004932.1:8687-45528 GCA_013399475.1 Chauna torquata
AGCTGTTCTGTGAAGTCAGCCTTGAAGTAAAACTGTACTGGGATAAATTCCACTCAACTGGGAAGCATGAACTCTAATAGCCCAGTTGAATTAAATACATCTTTATATACAAAGGCATATAATTTAGCTTTTTCTTCCCTAAAGCTAAGCAAAACCTACAAATTCTAACAAACAAACAAAAAAGCTCTAACTGTGTGCCACAGAAAGCACTTTTTCTTCTACACGCAGTCAGAATTTCAGGGTTACATACACTTATTTTGCCCATATGTCATTAGTCTATTAAGAAGATGCACTATGTGGAAGAGATACGTGTGGGAAGGAGAGGGGGAGGCTTAGGTTATTTAATTCTATTCATTCCATGAGTGGAGCTTCCATTGACAGTAGTGGGAATATGTAAGATACGGCCCATGGCATTTCAGCTTAGAAATCAATTAATACTGCAGTCATAGTAACTAATAACCTGATCTTCTTGTCATAGTACTGTGTTTTTCTGTCAAGAATAATTCTTCAAAATTCAAGTAGTGATAATTTCTAGCTCTCTTTTCATTTAATCAGAATTTTAAATATAGTAATGGGCTAGTCAGAAGTACATTTCTCTTCCCTTAGGAATATATCAGGTGTATTATGGAGAAGAAAGAAAATCAAATGAAAAAAAAATATTAGACAATGGCTAAGGGGAAAAAAAATCCATCAGTGCCAATCAGTCATTCTGCCTAACAGAGATGGTGAAAGATTTCAAAGAACACAAACATGCATTATGGGGGCCAGGGGAAGGATTGGGGAAGGAGGTATTAGCTCTTTACCATTTAGCCAATTAAGGAATCTTATCAACCCCTTAACAGTAAATTTATCAAAGTCCCATTCGAGGTCTAGAATGCAGAAGGTAAAGAATTTATAGTCCAAATACACAATTCGTATTTTCATCAATTATTTGTGTTGTAGTGACTTACTATCTTCCTAAAAGAACATGAATCAATATATTTAATCAATATTTACATCCTCAATAGTCCATTCCAATTTCCACTTACTTTCAGTAAAAGATTCTCTTGACTTCCACTGAAGATAAATAAATTGCAAAAATGATTGTGGTACACTTTTAGTAAATAAAGGTCTTTCTAAAGAAACAACACATTAACCAACATGCTGCACTCTTAAATTTAGCATGTTCTCAGATGAATTGCCCTCAGATAAAGAACTACCAATTAATTACAATAAATGCCAAAAACTCTGGATGAAATACAATTATTACAACGTTGGGTATCTAATGGAGGAAGGGCCATTGTTACAGGAAACATTCACTTGTTGATATGTACTGCCTCTCAACTACCCTTTCTATTCAGAAATACAGACCTACATACCAAAGGCCTTCAACAATCTTAAGATTCAGGTCAGAATATCCATGATTAAAAAAATACCATTTTTCAGGAATACATCTTTAAGCTGATGTATTTTCCTGTTTTTATTCAATTGCTTTAATGTGGTATTCTGAAAGCTCTACAGGACAGGGACTATTGCAGGGCATGACTCTCAAATAAATAACTTCAAGATAGAAAAATTCAATAACTTCTGAAAGGGATGCAGGTCACTTATTACATACCCTACCTGAAATGAAGTGCAGAGTTTTAGTCGAAATTTAACAGATTTTCAGTAACTTTTGTTTGTTTGTTTGTTTTTAAATGATTTTGATGCTGTTCTAAGCTTCCCTTTCAGAGAAGCTTTTGGCTTAGTACAGGAGATTTTGAAGGTTTATTTTAAACTTTTATACAGGTGAAATACACTAAATTAATCTCAACACAATAAGCTTTTTCTCAGTGATTTCTAAGTATCATTTATGGATTCACTTTATGGATTAACTGAATGATTTTCTTCAAATGATACATTTATTACTGACAAAGCAATTTCAGGCAAAGTACATTTAACCATGGGTTGGACATGGAGGACAGCAATATCCACTCATAGCAAGCTTGTCTGATTGTGAATATTTAAGATCGAGATTTAACTTCATGCCATATAATTGTCATGCTTAATAATTGTCACTTCCAATCTCTTTTCCACTAAGTCATCTCAGAGAGGAATCAAAGCCCATATTTTTCATCTAGCAAATAATTATCAAATAGGGGATCCCATTCCTCTTGTTTTATCCTTGTATCATTAGGAAGATTATTTTCTTTAAATGTTCCCAGATTTTTTCCAAAAGGTTAATTTTGAGGGGAAATATTGTCTAGTTCCTCAATGGTGATGACTGAACTAAAAGAAATTACTGCATTGACTGAATGCCCCAATGTTCTGTGAATGAAACACAGTTGCCTTCATGTGTAAATGAACAAATTAATCTGTCTTTTCCAGAAGAGAGACTGGGAATATACGCTATTAAAAATTTGAACAAATACCTAAATCTCTTTGATGTAATAGAATTTCACTCTCTCAGTCCTTGCACCCGCAAAGAGATTTGCCAGTGTGAATGTCACCAGTGAGGACCCTGAGAAGATAATGGTGACTGAATTAGCACTTCTTCTTCCATAAGCAAAGCCTTACTATCAGTGAAACTACATGATTCACAAAGTCAGCCATATTTTGTACATTACATGCAAGTGGGACCAGAATGCAAATGGCCTTGTAACGTCAAGTAACCAGCTGCTGCTGTGAGGTGCTAAGCAGCAGCTACTCCACTCCAATTTAGTGGTTGTTTAGAGCCTTGCAACACAGATAAAAAACATAGCCTGTGAAAATGAAGTTACAAAAAAAAGTTTAAAAAAAAAAAACGGAGCATGCACTGAGTTTCATTCTTGTTTAAAATACAGAGAAGCTGCTAAATGTATATTGATGGCTTTAGGAAAGCGAAGGATGGCACATGGGTATCAAATAAGTATGCCAGTTAATTGTTTTTTAGAGATCTTAATTACTAGTCTTAGATGGAGCAGCTGCCATGGACTCAATCTGTTGCAGTACTGTGAACCTTGAAACCACCAAGCAACAGCCTTCTCCTGCTTACAAATGTAACCAAAATTGTGTACTGAAAGCTGCCCAAGAACAAGCTACAGTGATCACTCCTCACCTTGGGATCTCCAGAAAACAGGGGTGAATTTCATTTAGTTGCTGGGCTGTTGCTAAGCTCCATTCACGCTCCCATTACACACAGCTCTGTGAGCACCAGCATCTAGCCAAAATTGTACTCCTTTCTTTTTCCTTAGACTCCATGCAACAAAGTTACACATTTGCATGTTCCTATCACAAATACTTCTGTGGTGCAGTCTTAAGGGTCACACCAACATTTGGTGACATGAAGTGACATTACCTCTAACTCTTGCAAGTGGCATGATCACAATTTAAAGTATTTCCCTTTTGTCTGCAATTTGAAGATCTGTTCATCCCTGCTTGAACTCTGGTGACAGTAGAAATACTTGGTGCATTACTGGAGCAGTGCACTGGAAATTCAGTATGGTCCAAGGTGTATAATTGTAACAGCAGTCACAAAGATCGGGTTTAATGACCTCCTTTTTCACTAATATTATACATGTCAGAATGTGTACTTTTTTTAATAAGAGCTTTTTCTCAAGAAGAACTGTGTTCACCATTATCATTGAAATACCTTCAGTATTTCCAGATCTCTCACGCAAACAGATGACATATTGTTTTAACACCACTTACCCTTAATGAGATTTCCTTTCTGCTTAAAGAATGTGGCAATAACTTGTTATTTTTTCTTGTTGAATCAAAGATGCTCAAAGCAATTGCTAGCTATACACAACAGATCTAATTCATATATTTCTGAAACATCGTCTCTTCTAAGTCAAAAGTTTTCAAAAGGTTAAAGCCTTTTAGAAGGACTTTATACAGTCTAAAACAAACTAACATCTATGTGTGGAATTGAAATGGCACAGATAAATATCTTCCTGAAATCAAGTCTATTTTCTAAAATATTAAAGCACTTCAAAAGTGTAAAATAAGACCATAACTGGAACAAAATATTCTGACTTTATCCAGAACAGCTTAAAAATGTTCTCCACAAGAAGTTTAAGTTTTTAGGTTTTCTTGGCTTTCAAATACAAGATTAAAAAAAAAAAATGCAATTTCCATCTACATTTTATTTGACTTATTTTCTTCTCACTTAGCAGGAATAAAAAGCTGTGTTTACAAGGAATGGAACAGTTGTCCTGACTGAATGATCAGGCTGTATTTATTTCCTGTTTGACTCTAAAAATCCTTCTTCCACTACCTCGAGCCAAGTGTCAGGTACTAGCGGAGAAAATTCTGTAAGACTTGTCAGAATTATTTATAACACCTATTGAGTAAGTTTGAACTTCTTCCACAAAGGAGATCTGCCGAGGGGGCTGGAACTGTGAGAGGTTCACTGATTATTTTCAGCTGACAATGAACCTTCACTTCAGCGACCAAAGTGCTAGTTTTCTTTCAAGGAAGCATTTAGTGTGGCTTACAATTATTCAGTACTGAGAAATGCAGCAGTCCTAAAAAGCTCTCATTAAAGAAGCTTGCTAATTAACATGAGGCCACAGAAACTTAAGCTCAGAGGAAAGCAGCATTTATGTATATCTGATATCTCCGCGCTTTCCAACTTCCCATCAGCTCAGAACCCTTCATATGGGATACTGACAATCACCGCCCTAAACCAATTTTTCATAATTTTGGAACATTATTCCTACTCTCTGGGTAGTTTCTAAAGAATCTGCTCTCAGAAGTCCGTAAATAAAACCTGTTGTGTTATTTCTCTGCCTTTTCCCCAACACAACTGCATATATTTTTAGAAAGAGCTTGTATGGATAGGAGTATGTGTACTTAGTTTTTAAAAATGCAATCTTTTCTCAGATTACAGACTACAGTGCAGAGCAACAGACAGAAGAAAAGTAAGAGGACGTAAGAAAAATACTTCTTACTTGGCTGAAGGGTTTGAATTCTATAGCCCATTGCCAGCTGATGGTTGTATGCTCAATAAAGATTCAAGGTGCCGTCAGCTTGCACACTTGCATGTACTTGCTGGTGCACACACAACTTTATGGAATGATACAGGCTTTTCAACCAAAATATATTAAATTTTGAATAAAGTAACAATATACAGAAAAAATATTGATCTCTCCTACTGTAAGAAATTGGAACTGATCCCTGAAAAAAGCTCAGGCTTATAAAAAGTGGTTTTGCTAGACTAATGCCTGAGATTTCATTTTTGAGTAGTACAAATAGTTCCCCAGAGCTGTTGAAGAGGCCAGGATCTTCCTTGATCCTTGGCTATGTTATTGAACATGCTCTGTGAGATACCTCGTACTTGGCTCTCTTTACTGACCTTGCGTTTGATTTACCTTTTTGCTTTTTTTATCTCTGTGCCTGTGAAGAACAGCAGAAGGTCCTTCAAGAGAATGTGGGTGGGACCTCTGGTCCGCTTGTGGCTGAGCAAGCTCCAGCTGTGGTTACGCTGCACGTCAACCTCTGACTGCAGCCGAGGTTTGCATCCTAATTCTCCTTTCATTCAGTTGTTAAACTCCTAATGAGAGGATGCATTCCTGTACTTTTCTTCTCTACCCCAGGCCTTGAAGCCTGCAGAATACTTCCAGATTAGAACTATTCACTCCAATAAATTTTATTATGCTGTTTAATAGGATGTAAATCATAATGGAAAGATGCATGGTTGCTCCTAAGTGACTCCCAGTTCATTACTATTCCTAATCTGACTGTAGAAATATTTAGGAGGGCTTCTCTCAGCTAACACTGAGGTCTGTCTCCCAGAAAGGTGGGGAAGAAGAGAACACCACAGACAAGATCCAGTTTTAGGTGGCTGGTTGAAGCTGAGGTCTTCCTCTGCTTGGATAAGTAAGCAGTGGGTGAGTAAATTCATCAGGACAATACTCAGGACTCAAACATGGGCTTAAAATAGAAAGCATGGGTATTTTCACGCTAGCTGAAGGTACTCTGTACTGAACTTTTGGTCCTAAGCCTGCAATACTTTGTACAACCAGATATCATTGCATTTTCTATTTATAAGTCAAATATCAGGAACCATTATATCCCGTAAAGTACGCAACTTCCTTCTAGGACCTAGTTAATAAGAGTAATCAGTACTCAGTTTTCTCACTGCTCTCGTAGGTGTATTAACTGTCATTGCTCTATGCTGTTGCAATTACTTTTATCGATACAATAATCCATGTGCAAGAAAACTTGCAGAAGTACGTTGAACTTTGCAATGTATAGAAGTGCATATTCAGACTCAGCAGGAACGGGCCATTCTGTTTACGATCTAAACTATTATTTCTAATCTTCTAATGTGTACAGTTAACCCAGTTACAGACTGCCGACAGCAGTGGCTCTACGTAGGACAAAGAACCTGTATTCTTTGGTAGGAAAAAGGACAAATATAACCACACAAGATAACTCCAGCCTCAATCACCATTTGACTGGATACACTGCTTTTCTTCCTTAAGAATTAGCATCCCAGAAGCTGGAGAGAATTTTTCTGTGTTTATCTTTAAACATTTTAGCACATATTTAGACTACAGAACACTGCTTATGCAAGTTAAAATGTGATTACCTTTGCACTCTGCCATTTGAAAGAGCTTACTATGAAAGTACCAGTGGATACTACAGTTCCTCTCTGCCACGCAATAATTATCTTAATTTACAAGCTGTTTTTAATGGTGAAGCGTCAAAATCTAAAACAACACTATACAGTATATTTTACAACTAAGAAGTGGAGGCTTAGCCTGTATTCTTACCATAAATTTAACACAAAGACCATCAGGTCTAAACGGTGCAACACTCTAAAGTCTGAATCTAATGGAAACTGCATTAGTCCAGACTGAAAACAAACTCAAACACTGTAAATCAAAATGAAGAATATGGGGTATAAAGTGCAAAACAAAATAAATAAGAGAATAAAAGTTGAAAAACAGGTTTCATTGAAGTTATTTCATTTTTAACTATTACTCATAATATAAGTAACATGGGCAAGGAAATTTGCTTTATATGTCTATGTATACTTCAGAAATATACCTATAGGTTTGGAAGAAGATACATAAACTGTACGCTTAATGCATATTTATACGGCAAATAATACCAAAATTTTGTGGGTTTATGAGCTCAGTTTGAGGTTGCATTGGAGAATAGAAATATTAAATAAATTAGAACAAAAACAGACACCTGTCTCAGGTTTGTTTAATTTCCTTTCCGACTTACTGGAGTGAAAAATCAGATTGTTCTGCAAAACGTTGGATGCAATAAACAAATTAGAGAGAAGAGCAAAAGCTTAATCCATATATTAAAACAGAATTTTTGAAAATACCAAAATAGTCACCATTATGAGATCATAATGCCCCTTGGGTTAAGAAAATAGCCTGAGGATGACAAAAATCTTCTAAAACTCCATAAAATTATGTACATTTATTTTCACTTGGGCAGTTTAACAATCCTGCCATTAAGTCTCTGAGGGCAATTAGGTTTTTTAAAGATTTTCTTACAGTAAAAATAATGCACCTGCTGCTGCTGAAAACTACGTATTTTCAGGTGTACCAGTTTTCTCGGTGTATGAGATTTCTGTTACTTTTCTTGATGTTCCCTCACAAAGCTAGAAAGACTAGATTCCTCAGTGTGTTCCTCAATGATAGTATTTGTTTCCACAGAGGCCTCTTAGAAACTAAGTAAATCTCACGTTATTTTCATAGTCCTGGTGCTACCACTCAGAAAGAGCTATGAGTACTGTACCCATTTAACCACAGTGCTTGGGAAGTGCATGGAAGGTGTAATCATCAGTGTATTATGTCCTTGCCTCAAGCTGACTGTGCAGCTGTGACACAGCCCCCATGGTTATTAATGCAAAATACATGGTGAAGCTCTGATCACTGGTGGTGTTATAGTATTGCATGATGCAGAGGTGAGGACTGAGATCTTCCAAAGCTTCCTGAGAATTTGAGCTGCAACAACAGAATTTACATTCAGAACTATTACTGGAAAATAAAATTTTATGGTGCTGTTGTGGTAATATGAGCCTGAAGAGAAGATTGTTGATCATTTCTTTACTATATGTATTCCTAGGGAACTTTATCAGTTTAACTACAAATACAACTACAAACTAATGTAAATCCATAAACCAACCTCAGATGCAATACAAAAGAAGCTTGATTAACTTAAATCAGTCAGCAAAACTGAAATAAATATATTCATAGTTGCATATAACCTGATTTAACTACCAGTATTTTTAAATATTCAATTTAATTTCATGCAGTTTTTCACAACGCCCAGGTGCCTTGGAACTCACACAAGCTGGTTTGCCCAGGTCTGTTCAGTTCAGCTTAATTTAACTGAGTTTGTAAACATGAGAGCCTTTTCAAAGTCACTAAGATTTCTAATGCTTTTCAAGTTGTGCATTTAGCTTTGTATCACTAGCAACACTTCTGACAGTGTCCCTAAGAACAATACTGTGGCTGACAGGCAGCTCAGGAAGTCTCCTCCACCATTTTATCATCTTTTACAGAACCAGACATGCGTTAACTCTAAGAGCAGGACACTATTATAAGTGATTCTGCCAACCTAGTCTGTAGTATAATGTGGGAAAAACAGAACATTGGTACCAGCTTCATTTGCTATTGTCTTCATCCTTCCATCATTTCCAAATGGGTAGGCATTCTGTTGCCCAATAGTAGGCGCTCCAAATTACAGGCTGGCAAGGTTTGGTGTGTGAGAATCATACACATCAAAAGAAGAAAACAAGAAAAAGTTAGAGATGTGGTAGTTTAAGTGATGTATCAAATTTTCAGACTTGCAGGACGAGAGAGAGAGAGGGAGAGAGAGAGAGAGAATGAGATAGGTCCATGCAATAATTAGTATGATGGCAGACTTCCTAAATATCATATGGAACTGAGACTAGACATGGACTGCATGCTCCAGCAGTATTGAAGAAGGTTTGGCAGACAATTTTACAAGAACATTCTGCTTAGGAAAAAAAAAAAAAAAAACCTTTAAATGGCCAGCACACAGAAAAAAACTGTAAGTTAGCTAGTTAACATCAGTTATGGTACATACCTTAATATTCTCTTAAGAAGCCAAATACTTAGAACTTCTAATTCCATTGAAGTCAACCCACATTAAAGATGATTGCCAATAATAATGCCAGTAACAATAATCATAAACAAAGCATCAAATACTATAAGATAAATCACAGCTTTTCATGAATTTATGTATTTAGGGGCCAGATTAGAATATCCTGACTCATCTCTCTGAGCATTTCATTCCCAGACAGCTCATTTTTTTCCAGTGATACAGTCCTCAGCATGATTATCAGTATGTGGCCTTCGGGGGAAAGAAAGTCCATCATCCATCCTTCCAAAAATTCTTATAACTTTATACTGTGGACATTTTAGAAGTGAGGGAGACAAGAACTAAGAAAACCTTCCAGATGGTTACATCTGATCTTTGGAATCTCACTTGCTTTAACCTTGTCGCTAAGAGACCTAAAAGTCACATATTGTTCTTCTGATTTGCGGAGTCCTTCGGCTCACATCTGTTACAACTGCATGCAAAGACTATATCTCTAAAATGTGACTCCCGACATTCCTTCCTTTTTTAAACTAAAATGGTTTTAAACTAAAAGATGGTAGGTTTAGATATTAGGAAGAAATTCTTTACTATGAGGGTGGTGAGGCACTGGAACAGGCTGCCCAGAGAAGCTGTGGATGCTCCATCCTGGGAAGTGTCCAAGGCCAGGTTGGATGGGGCTTCGGGCAACCTGATCTAGTGGGTGGCATCCCTGCCCATGGAGGGGGATTGGAACTAGATGGTCTTTAAGGTCCCTTCCAACCCAAACCATTCTATGATTCTATTCTTTTCTCAGACTTACCTGGTTTCATCAATATAAACTGCCTCCAGCACAGATGCTGCATATTCAATGTTCTTTTTCAAATCCACCACATTAATGTCACCCTTCTCCAGCTGCTTCACCAAGCATCGTAATCTGTGAAAAAGAAAATGAAAATGTCAGTGCATTGCTTATATCGAATTTTAGTAACAGCGTTTTCTGGAACATTGGAAGTAATGGAATAGCCACTGTAGAGGAAAGAGACCTTTAATGCATCTCTTGTTTTAGAACTCACATAACAATGATCAGTTGTCCATTTTTACAACTTGCCATATTTGTAAGATCTATTAAGAAAAGACAGTAAGTCAGAGAGATGCCAGTAACTATGATCAGAGCTATTTTATATTAATTTGTGACACTGCTCTGATGCCCGAGTCTCTAATATTGTTTAAATAATAAACAAAACTTTGCAAGTGGTCATACTATGATTTTTCTGTGCTTAGAAGGCTGATTACATTTTTAATATCCACTACATACAGACTTGGCTTCATTTTAACGTCTTCATTTTTTATTTGGGCCACCAGTATGTTTTTGCTGCAGAATATACATTAGTATGAGCTAATGTGGAGCTCCATTGCTTCTGTGTTTACAAAGAATTCATCATTATACCAGAAGAAAGGTGGTGCCTATGACATTAGAAAAATCCAAATATTTTCCCCACGTGTGTTTTTGCTTTTAGTTTTGAGAACATTCTTTTACATTACAAACATGGATACACCCAAAAGAGATTTTGCAATGCATCAACTCACGCCTCTGTAGCAATACACTTACATGGATAAAATACTTGAACACCAGATTCCTCCTAAACTCTTTGAGGAGGACACTTCTGATACTGCTCAGTTTAACCATATGGAGAAGTCACAGCGCTACAGTGAAATAGAAATTTATCTGTAACTGGGTAGAGCTGTGACTAAATGGACGTTTAAAGCAGCATGGGTATTTTTCTTCTTTGTGTGCTATATCTCTGAGTTGAAATGATCTACAGTTTTGTATCATGCAAGACAGATTTTTGTAATTAAAGGTACATCATTATTTTAACAATTTACAGGAAATAATCTTTTTTTGTGTATGAACTGTGGAAAAAAATGTTTGAAACAAGCATTTAGTTTAGAAGTGGGTTGAAATTAAGTCAGCACTAGACGATTTTACTTTCAAAAAAAATCTGACATGAAAAATACTATAATATAAAAATACTATAAACAATACAAAAATGAACAGAAATAATGAACAAATTAATAGAAATAATAAAAGGGTAAATGAAATTATGGCAGTCTGAGGTCCATTTATTTTTATTAGGCATATAAAATATTTGATTTGAGCTAATTAAAATATATGAATTTTTAAAAATGAATCAACATTTGGAACAAGTCTCTCAACCTTGGAAAGTATTGTTCCACCACAAAACCACCTTCATGTTTTTCCTGTGTGTTTATTTGGACTTAAGCATAATTATGTCCAGGCCTGCAAGGATAATTTTAGCAAATGAAGTTCTGAAAGACCAGCTTCCTCACTTCTCCAAAGTCTTAATTCAATTGAAATTAGTATAGAACATAACACAAATAGGGCTCTCAGCAACCATAATTACTTGGTATTTTACACAGCGCATTGCATATAAACAGAATGGGAAATTTAGAGTTAAATTTTTTTCTCAGAGAAGTGAGGTGGGTGTCTGAAATACTGTGGGAGTTCACCTGCTACACAGGAACAATGTCACCCATGGGGAGGCATTTCCAGGACATAATTCCCTCCAACTCAGAGTACCTATAGGCTGAAGATAATTCATTGAGGAGGCACTCAGCGAGCAGTGCTCAGCACAAGCGTGGCAGCTCTACTGAGAGGTGTGCTCCTCAGTAATGTGTGCGTGCACACACACCCTCCTGAGCACCAGTGCCAAAATGCCCAGGTGAGGCTGGCAGCACTACTTCCACAACTTCCCAATAGCTGCAGGATGGTTTCACCACTTGCACTGTTCCCTTGGTGTTTGACCAAACATGTCTTGGAGCTGCACTTTCCAAGGTGGAAGGGTAAACATTTAAAAATGCAACACTTCACAGGGGAGAGCCAGGCTGCAGTTCTACAATCACAGTTCAAAATGGCTTCAAACTCTATGATTTCCAGTGGCATTTTTTGCTCTTATCTATATGGCTCTATGTTTCCTTAGGGCATAGATCAAATGACAGATATATGGAATCATTTTTACGCTTTCAGGAGGAAAGGAGACCCTGAGGGAGCCAGTAAGCCATGATGACCTTGCAATATATTACTGCACAGGTGGTAGTTAGCTGATGCAACTTGCCTTGCAGTTATCATTCTCACTCTAGGAGGAATGCAGAACAGAATAACAGACTGGGCAATTTGGAAAAGCTACTCAGGCAAAGTTAAAATGATTCTGAAGAGGTTACAGAGCCACAAGAAGACAAAACCAGTACAGCGTTGACTAGCGACCTTGTCACCTCACGCATCCACACTTGTGTGGGTATGCTTTCAAGACTGTCTGCCCACTGCAGAGAGCTGACCCACTGCAGCTCTGTCAGAGCCACAGGATAATTTTGGTTGGAAGGGACCTCCACCTGGTCCAAGCCCTTGCTCAAAGCAGAGCCAACCTCAAAGCTACATATAACTTAAAAGTTAGATCAAATTGCAATAGGGCCTTTCCACTTGAGTTTGGAATATCCTCGAGCAAGGAGATTTTACAAACTCTGTGGGCAACCAGTTTCAGTATTTAACCAGCCTCACTGTGGATTATTTTTTCCCCAATATCTAATTGGAATGTCCTTTGTGGCAGCTTGTGCCTAGCAGCCTTTGCTGTGCACTTATAAGAAAAGCCTGGCCCCATCTGCAGCATAACTTCCAACTAGCAAGCTAGAGACAGCAATAAAATCCCTCCATAGTGTTTCTCATCAGACACTTGGGAATTCTGTCTGATGATAGTCATGAGATCTACCCCAAAGTTAGAAAACCGGACTTCCTAAGCAGCAACATTAATTAAGTGGTTTATTGTACATATACTGTTCACACATGAACCGTCTGTATGCACTCAAAATACTATGCTTTAAAGAAGACAGCCAAAGATTTTAAGAGAGGACATTTCAATAATGAGACTGAAAATTCTTCAGCAAAAATGTTATTTTGGTAAAGAATAAATATGTCAATTTATAAGAAAAAACAGCTAGTGATAAAATACTTATAGCCCAGCATTCTGCAAGACAAAGAAAGTTTTATAAAAAGAAGGAGGAAGTAAAAGAACTAAAAAATAATAACGATTACTGCAGCCGTATTGGACAGGATTGTTTTTTATTTATTTTTGTTGAATTAAGTGTACTAAATGGAAAAGAAACACGAGAAATACGATTAGAAAACCTGGTATGCTACTTAAAATTGGAGCTATTGGTATTATCCTGCCTGCAAACCATGCTACTGAGAAATAATAGACAGCAACGAGAAAAAACTGGTGGGGGTAATCACTGTGAAATAGAAAAATGAACTGTTTTGAGGTACAAAGAAAACTGTATACAGGGCTAATACTACACAACGTGAAAGGAATAAATTTGTGGAGAAAAAGAAACAGCTTATTTCTCTCAGGACGACTGACAACCACATTTTAAAACTAACAGTCCCAGTCTGTAAGGGTGAAAGAGACATCTGCAAGTAATAAAGGGAGTGGGTGGAGAACCATCTTCTGTCATGTTGGGTAAACACCATTAACAGCACTGTGGTATTAAAAAAAATTACTGGACAATCCAAGCATGCTCTGCTCCCATCTACCTTTGGTAGCACTGCCTGTGAGGTAAGTGGAGCAGAAGCAGGGGTAGTGCGTGCCCAGCCCTCGCCCCCATGCATCTGACACCTCCGTCCAGCTGTGGGCAATAAGTTCTGAGGCCCAGACAGCAACACAGGCAAACCAGGAGAAAACAAGGATTTGACTGGGAGCAGAAGTTGTATGTTCTTGATTAACAGTATCAAAATCAGGACTCAGTTGTTCCCTCCTTCCCCATCAAAATTCTCTCCTCCCCCAATGCTTGAATTAAAGTTGTTAGAAATGTACTGTAGCTTTCAGGGGTTGTACTGGATTAATTGAGGACAGATTTTAGATTATTTGAGAAGGCTTCCTGTGACAGTTTCAGTAACTAAAGGGAACAAAGGATGATAAGGAATCAGTAATTTAAACAGGCTTTTTACAATGTCTTCATGCAAAAAATGTTTTCTTCTATGGCATCAAGAAGAATTCAACAAGTACAGAGAAATATGGGTGGAAATACTGAAAAACTATCCTAAACGTGGATTGAAAAGATTACAAAGAAAGGTGCCAGGGACAGGTTTATTAAGAAAGGAGATTGCTAGGTAGAGAGGCAAACGACAATTTCAATTTCAGATATTAAAGCCTATCTCTTCCATTTCCAAGGGAGAATTACCAATGATCTTTGAGAATAAATAAGAGTCAAAGGTTCAGCTTAACAGTCTTCAGGAATCAGAGGAGAAAAATTGAACCCGAAGTTAACTTCCAAACCTGACAGCATTCCCCATGTCTGCTTTCCTAAAGACTGCCCTGATCTGCCAGCTGATCCTCCCCACAGGCAAGCACCAAAAAGAACCAGCTTTCTAACTTATCCATCTGGACTTGAAACTGTTTTGGAAACTTCGTACAAAATAGCTGGCTTTTGCTTGCAACAGATCCTATTAGAGGGGAAGTGAAGTAAATTGTAAAAATTAAACCATAAGTAAATCCTGTTTCCTATTATGTTTTGAAATTAATGGAAGTCACTGTTGAAGGATGGACAATAATACATTGATAATTATTTGAAAATAAAATATGCTAATTAACAACAATATGCTAAAAAATACTAATGCTAATTTCAGAAAAAAGGAGTTATTTGTATTAATATTCAATAATCATAATGCCAGTTTAAAAATGATCTGTGTTGGTTAAGTCAACTACAATTACAAGCTGTAAATCGTTACTTTCTCATGAACCAGTCAAGAAAATCCTCACTGCGTGCCAAATGTATTAATTCATTGAAAAGATGATAAGCAAGTACTGACAACATGTTAAAAAGAGTAAGGACAGAACAAATGATTACTTTCCTGTAAACATTAATTTCATGTTTGTACATGAATACATACGTGCATGTATAAAATAAATCTGTATCTAAATAATCCAGTCCCTCTGACAAATACTTTAAAATGACATATCAGAACTAAAAAACAAATTGTAATAATAACAATCAACCATGTACAAAGTCCATGCTCTCACTTCACGTCAAAAACCGTAATAACATAAGGATTACTAGAAATCTTTTATTATGATGACAAATGCTATAATTCCGTTTCTGCATGTTTTCTGCAAGATTGGAGATAAATATTGTCTATGAAACAGGAAAATCACAGATACAGTTGTATCCAGATATAGTTGTAACATTTTTAATACATGGCCATGAAAGACCAGATCATATAAACGGATGAGAAGCAGTAGGAAAACATCCAAAACATGCTAATAAAGATTCAGGAATGATCCCTTTGGGTAGCCACTCCTGTTCCTCCACTCCAACCTGCAGTTACGACCCAACACGACCCAATAACGTGACTTCAAAATGGCTAACTGCTACTTCAAGGTTTTTTACACTATGGTAGGGAAAAACATGCTGACATGGGGACATTTTGCCAGTCAAGGCAGGGCCCAACATGACAATGGAGGGCAAGGATTAGAACTGACAGCTCCCTACTCAGACCTCGACATGCATTTCACTTCCCTGAAACCATAACAATGCAGTTTTAAATGCAGTTACCTAATATTTCTTCTAATGAGAGGAGCTGTGTCTCAATAAATTACGATAATGAGAAACACAGGAAAGATATATCACACTTTTGGTGCTGCAAATGTGTTTTATGAAACTACTTCTCAGTCAGTCCTGTGTCTGAGCATATGCACAGAAAGCCTTGTGGTTGCTAAGGGTTTCACAAATCACAATTCATTTTGTGATTATTTTAAGCACTGTGAGTGGTACACACTGATCTGTAATTATGATTCAGTCATTGGAAAATAAATATTGAATATGCTGGTAATTCAGCCAAGATTTTGATATACCAAAACTTCAAACCCATATTGAAGAATTAAAATAGCAGTTCTGCAACTATATAACACACATTGAAAGCTACAATTCCTTAATGAAAAAAAAAATGCATTTTCATGG
Source organism: Chauna torquata (assembly GCA_013399475.1). Lineage (NCBI taxonomy): Eukaryota > Metazoa > Chordata > Aves > Anseriformes > Anhimidae > Chauna > Chauna torquata. Next base: position 24,729 of record VXAL01004932.1, read on the forward strand.
TGATAGAATTGCCTTGGCTGTTTAAATATTGATCTTGTTTATGCAAGATGAAGTGGTTTCCTTAAGGCAAGCATTCTTTATTAGGCTTCAATTCATTTTACCTTACTCACTCTATACATTTTCATAGTAATACCATATACATATTGTCCTTTGGGTCTCGTTTAGTATCAGGGTCAAGTGCGTTTAAAGCCTTAATCAAAATTTAGTCAAAATTCCCAAGTGTTCTTTAGCATCTAGCTGAAATCACACAAAGCCAAAGTGTCTTACGTGGTTTCCACCTAAATCATAAACTGATCCAGACTCTCTAAAACATTTTTGAATTTTTGCATAATTCTCAAACCTGATCAAACAAGTTGCAAGTGCCTGAGATGCCTCAGTAATGCTAAAAGTCTGCTGTCTGCAGCTCTGTAACCTTTCACCATCTTCATGATCACCACCAGCTGCCCTGGAAAGAAGCCCCAGAAGAGGAGGCTTGTCTGAGATCCTGTTGTTGCTGCTCTTCCTTGCTGCTTCTGTCTTTCCCCCTCTCCCTATCATTCCCCAAAAGTAACTCTTACTATCAGAGTCAATGTGAATTCATCTCAGCTCCTTTTGTGCATGCCAGAGATTCAGAATGAAACCAATTTCAGAGAAGCTTTAAGCATCTTTCAAACATTTCTCTCACTTTCAGCAATGAATCATCATTAATGCTAATTTAGTTCCTCTGTTCAATTGCTTTCCAGGTTGAAACTTGATGAAAAAATCCCCAAACTTCAAATAATTTAATATGTACACACATTCAAGTGTTTTCTCTGTCGTCTATTAGATCCAACCAGTAACCAATGAGTCACTCCTTATTCTAAACTCTATGAGTATTTTTATTTTCTCTGTATCCATTATCTCATATTCCCATTTTACAATCAATCCATGAAATCAAAGACAAATAATGCATAATCTATAGGACTGATTTGTAAATTGCAAAGTATCCTTTGAATGGCTTTTGATAAATCTTTATTTTTGTCTGAAGACATTTGATATATAAGGTTCCCCTGGATTGTATATACATTATATACAGTGCTGTTTAGTCTTGCTATTTAATCTTGAAGTTGCCAAATACTTGAACACTCTGTTCATCTCGAAGTCTTCATCATAATTTAGCTAAATTCACTATCAACAACAAGCTGGGAGATCAAATGTAAACTCATCACGTGCCAAAAATCATGCTTGAAAATGACAGAAGACTTTCAGCAAGTATTACTTGCTGAAGTTAATGCAATAAACTCACAGAAAAGGCACATGTCCTTTATTCCCCATAGACATTTTAAAAAGCTTTATTTTTGCTGCAAACAGCAGCTTTGAGCACGGTGATCAAAGAAGCTGCTAAGAGGTAGAAGTTAAGCCTCTAGATCTCTCAGAGCAGCCACCTGCTTTCTTTCTAAAAACAGTTTCATGGCAGAAGAAGGATATTTCCAAATAGATTACCTCACAGAGATGTCCCTCCCATCACATTTGTGTGTTGGCCCTACAATCCAGCACAAAATTTTTATCCAAACCTCTGTATCACTGGAAATTATCAGAGGTGTGCAGAGCTGGCATAGCTCACTGTCTGTGCTTCAGAGGAACTCTGTTAGCCCTACCTCACAGCAGTTCTTCACGGCAACTGCATCTCACATACCTGCAAGAAAGATCATGACCTACTTCTGCCCCATGCATGGTCACAGAGTCATTGGACTTTGGTCCAATGCCTTTTTGGTGCAATTTCTGTGATTGTTAAGGGCAGAAGTTTGGTTAAGTACTAGGCACTAAAAATAACACCATCACCCAACGATCAAAGAATCTTCATCTATGACACTCACCATGAGTATCCTTTCTTTTCCCTGATAAAGTCAAGTATGAGTACACAGCCCAGGAAATGTCCTTCATTAACATTAAAATAACACTTTGTTCTGTGACTTCTCTGTGGAATCAAACTATATTAAATATAACATATTCTGCATAGAGTTAACATTTTGATTTCTCGAAGATAACAATTAAAACCAGGACAGAATTTCCATCCTGAATACCACAGGGCAACTCATATGAATGTGGCCAAATCTTTAAAACTAACACTTTTGGCAACGTTTAAATTTGTTTGAATATGCAGTTATGCTATCCGGGTAGGTGGTTCAGCTGGCCTAGCTGGACCCACTCTGTGTGACCATGCCTTCAACACAAACAAAACCTACTTCAGCTCAAGCTTTAACTTGTCATTTGGTTTAGCAGAAGTCTTATGTTCCTACTTCTAATTAAACTTAAGCACTTGAAATACCAGAATATAAAGGTTATACTTTAAATATATAAGATAATTATGCCTTCCAGACGGGATGACAGAGTCAATTTCTTTTGAATCCTGTTTTTAAAGTATATCATGATGAACAAAGCACAGATCTCTATTTATTGGGAAATAATTGTGAAATATAAAAAATACAAATATTTTCATTATGAACTTTATGAACTATCACAGACTATTGAATAAAGTACTAAAATCATTAAAGAATCATTCTAGTCTGCCTAAAATGTTGTAGAAAAAATACCACCACCTTAATTCAGATGTCTTTTTTACTGAATAATTAACAGCTTCAACACAGCTGTTTTCAAAAAAAGGATTTTTTTCATTCAAAAGACAGAGCAAGACATAAACGCTTTAGCACAACAGCTGTAGTAATTACAGTACAATTTTGCTGTAAAATCATTACCTTCTCAGTTGTTCTGAAGAAAGGACAGAGTACATGTACTGTATATAACAATGTAAAAATATGAATAGTGGTTTTATTTAAAATTGTAATACTGCAATTAAAATGAAGAGAAGAGGAAAAAAACAGTAGGAGATGCTAGAATCCAACACTCTCTGTAATGTGTGAAACTAACTTCTGGCATTTAGAATTGTTAAAAATAAACGTTCTGCTGAAGAATTGCCAAATCAAAGTACTTCAAAGTAGATTTTGGTAATGAGAAGTAGAACATCAGAAAAGCTTAAACACACTTGAGAGCTGTATAAACGTTTAAAAGAGCAAAGAATCAAGCAGATGAAATTTCCCCTGTATTCTTTAAGCAGAATGAAATGTAACATGACCAACCTTACCCATGTGAGCTTGGTCTAGGGTTTGTCTACATGAGAAACTAAATTTTGATTAAGGTCAGGTGTGAAACTGAAATTCACTATCTGTCCTTGAATAGCTCCATCTTTGAATATTTCAGGATGAGTAGAACTAAACAGAAACAAGTTCCTGGAACTCATCAGGAAGAATATTTCCAAAAAAAAGTTATTCTTGAACAATATAACTTTCAACCCACTATCCAGCATATAGTATATGAGCTATATATACGTTGGCTTTGGTTCGACAAATGGTTGTGACAGGAATTGTAGCAAACCAAATAAAAATCATTTGTAGTCAATGCCTGATATACAGCTGCCTTTTTTCTCAGCCTGGGAAGTGCCTGCCACCGCTATATACAAGGTTCAGGCTTTGTAAATCTGGGAAGGTAAACTGGATTAGAGGCTGGTGCTAAGGCTATAGTTGCTGGTGTCTCCTTTGCCTTAATCCATACTATTGGTAACAGTCTCCCCTATTCCTCCTGCTCCTGCCTGCCCATATTTAATAAAAACAGACCAATAAATTGTGAGAGCATCATGCAGAAAGTAGCAAACTGCAGCCTGGCTCTCATTTACAGGACACCATGATGGCAGAGGCCACTATCCTTTCCGTAGGGTTGCCTAGGTTTTTCTCTACTGCACTCAGGACTTTGACAAGTTTGGGTCTTTGTTCTTACACAAACTGCTTTAACTCATCTCTCCCAATAAGACATACTAATCCCAAAGGCTGTTCACGTTTTCCTGGCTGATTTGAACATACTGCTAAACCAACTTAATTATCAGCTTATTCACTGAAAAGTTACAGCATTTTTATGGTTTCCAGATTGTTGTTGTTCCATGGTTGTAGAGGAGCATACCTCAGAAGGTGCAATCCAGAAGCTATCACCAAAAGTGTTATTTTTGTTTTGTTTAAACTGAGAAAATTTTGCAGACAGACTGTAATTCACCTCTAAGATGTTATATGACAAGAACAAAAGTTTAGAATATTTAGCTAACTGTAATTTGCCTCTTTACAAATATTTGATACATATTATATGCAGACAACTGAAAATTCAGAACGATCATGACAATATTCAGAGACTAATATAGAAATCATACAGGTTCACCAAGAATTTTGCAGCAGACAACATATTACTTTACGTTTCTATATTTCCAGGTGAAAGAAAACATAATGCAAAAGATACCTCTCAGCCCAAATGGACAGCAGCAGAATTTCTCAGAATGTGTCATGTTTCCTATAGAAGCAAATGAAGTTGATTCCCTGTTTTAGAAAGATAGTTCTGTAATTAATCAGTCATCATTCAGGCCTAAGGAGCTACACCATTGTACAAGTGATCCTGCTAACGAATCAGATCCAGAATCCTTTCCTAAGGCAAAGTACATGGACTGTGCCTTATAAAGCACCTCTTGTACTCTTATGGCAAAAAAGAAAAAAAAGAAAAAAAAACACTAAAAACAATTGTCGGGCTTTCTGTCCAACACAATGACCATCTGTCTTAGTTGCCAAATTATGCACTGTTCCATTACTTTATAAAAAAAAGTCCTACACTGATATCAAAATGAACCACATAACTAAATTCATCCAGCCATTATTTAATTACTTGTGAAATTACTTATAAATGTTCTGTTATATAGACAAATACTATACCAGAAGAGCTTTCAGCCGGAAAATTAATGGGCTTTGAGGCAAGCAATGTTTACAGAAAAATTTCAAAAGCAGCTTTTAATAACAAAAAATTCTGTTCTTAATTTCTGTGTCTTTCTAGGACTCAGAAAAGTCTGAATTCTTCGGGTGATGATAGTACAACTACCCTAAATGTACTTCTCTGGGGATGTGAAATGTAATCTGAAAAGTTCAGCTCCCCTATGGTCATGACTAACAGAACTGCTAAGTAGTACTTCATTTTTCATAGTTCTATTGAATGAATCACTATCCTTCAGTCTCTCTGCAAAGCCTTGACATTCCTTCCAAGTACGAACCTGGTTACAGATGAATTTTGGAATAGAATACTAGTAAAGTTCTTGAGTCTATGTTATAAGACAGTGTTCTTCTACACATTCACTAAGGATTTAGGAAAAGCCTGTGTGTATAACAAATACCAAACATGACTTGAAATCAAAATAGTCAGTAAAATAGTTTGCTAGATTTAGAAAGTGTAACTACATACTGCAATTTGCCTGTCATATTCTCAAACAGTACAGTGTTTTGTACTGTTTCAGATTCTCCTTTTTTTTCATTTGGAAGCCTCATTTTTTATATCAAATTATTCACTTTAGCCCAAAATAGCATCACTCAGAGAAGTAAACCAGTAGTTTGACCAAGAAAAACAATCCAGGCCTTGATCACAAGGGAGTGCTCACCTGAGTAACGACCATAGAGAAGTGCTAGAGAAAAGTATAGAGGAGTTACATTTTATAAATTAATGCAAACGAGAAAGTGCCTGGTTCAGTAGTCTGCTATCAATATATTACTTTCACCTGCACACATTTGTGTAATGTCTTGAGCATGCAACACAGGACATTCTTGAATAGATAATGGTCAAAGAAAAACAAAGTACTGTGCTAAAGAATGATTCATTTTCACTGAATGTGGTTCTGCATGTGTGCCTTAATGAAGAAAAGCAAAAAAATAAGAGCTCAACTTTAATGAGACTAGTGTTTACAGCCTGTTTTATTGCCATCATTGTGATGAAAACTCCACTTAAGATTTTATTGTTAATATTACAGATTGAGAATCATCACTTTAGAGTGTAAATTCACTGCAGAAAGACAATCTGAAAATGACAGAAAATCAGATGGATATCACCTTTTTGGGAGGCCACCACTCTTTCTTAGGTCAGCAAATGACCGTAACTGCTGAAGACCACCTATGTGCTTATATGGTTTGAATATCATGTCAGGACCCTGGCTGGCTATTTGCTATGCAATGTTCAATAACACTTGATTTGACCATACAAGGAAGTGTGCCTTGTAAGCCATTTTACATCTATCTTAACTCACTATTTCTGTGGGTTAGGGGTTTTCCTAATGGCATGTTTTATATTGTTTTTGACTAGAAATTTTATTGTAGGGAACATTAAAATTGTGGACTTTAAGAGATTTGTAAGTTGACCCAAGGATTCAGGGATTCAATTTGGAAAGATGTGTGAGAGATTTCAGTGTTAACATTGGCTAGAGGTTTCCATTTTCTGCCATGATACTAACAAAAAGAAAGAGAGAGAGAGAGATTAAAAAACACCACATTTGTTTCCATAGTGAGGATACACCTCAAAAAAAAAAAAAAAAAAAAAAAAAAGTGGAAAAGCAAAAGGACCACAAAACAGCCAGCTGGAAGGTTGATATATACATGCTCCAACTTCTTAACAACTCTGTAGTGACAAAATTGTCAGGGGTATTCCCATAGATAAATAAAATAAATGCATGCTGGAGTAGAAAAAGGTTGACTCACCTTGAGGCTGGGGGATCAAATCAAGCAATAAAGAGACCTAAATCTAGCTTTTAAACATTTAAGGCAAAAAGGAAGACATTAAAAAACAGATTTGCTTCCTTTTTAGGAAACCTGTGCTGAAATGCCTGATTGATTAACTGAGAGCATGCAAGAAAGTCAGGTTAAAGCTCCCATCACAGTCAGCCAAGGAATATGAATGAAATGTGAACAAGCCAGAGCAGAGACACTGACATTTAATACAGTAACTGAACTAGCAAAAATATTTATGTATTTTTATGAAGAAACTTACCCAAGGCTCAATACCATGAAATTAAAGTGGGATAAGCAGGAACTGCTAACAGTTATGAAAAAGTAGGTATATGTGCACCCAAAAGAAAAAGATATGGTTGTGGCATAACTTTTGGGAGACTAAAGGACTATTTTTCTATTAATCTTCAGTTCTTATTATCTTTTAAATTTGCTGTCTGACAAATATGCTTCTAGCTTTGCGTAGATCAGCATATATCTTAAAATATTGCTGGTATTCTACAGTTGGATACATGTTAATGTACTTTACATAAAGAAGAAATGAAATTAAAATCAATGTAATAATTTTCCTCCTGTAGATCCTGGATCAGGTATTAAAGAAAAGCATTTGTATTACTGTGAATCGGATTGAATGTAAAGTTAATCCATGGAGTAATTTAAAGTATATTTTGCCATAAAATATCTGTTTTCTACTCTCATTTTCAAAATGTACCAGCACATAAATACTTGTTTGAGCTTTTCATTCACTATGATTATTATTTTGAGGCCATGCCAGACCCGTTTAGTTTAAATTTTAATCCAGAACAGTTAATCTCAGACTCTTCTCTGAAATATTCTTATCAAAGTTCAAACAGGAGCATCATTAAGTGAACAAACACAAAACAGCAGAGTAAGGTATTCTTACAGTACAAAGAAATAAACCTTTTCAAAACTGATTTCACTAAATAACAACAATAACTCTGGAAGAGGATTAATCAGAAGAACATCTAATTATTTTCTGATAATAGAACTGGAGGAGCTTACTGAATCAGAGCTATTTTGCTAGATGATATATTCAAAAAAGAGATCTTGGCACCTCAACCACAAACATGATTACAGAAATGACATAAAAATTTACTAAACTTTCACGACCTCATTTATGCTATCTAGCTGTCTGACATGGATTTCAATTATTTTTGCAGTAGGAGGAATTAATTAATTCCTCTCAGAGGCATAATAGTTTGATACGCAGATACGTATTTGATCATAAATTGATGTGAGCCCCAAAATCTGACAACTTATAACATAATCATGGGAACAATTTCTTTTTGAGGAGGATTTGTGAATTTTACCCCTGTAGCTTACCACCTCTGGTTTCAACGAGACTGTCATATCATTTTTAAGCTGAAAATTCAGGCTGCAATTCCTTTTCATTGATCATATTAACCTCACAAGTCCAGCTGCATTGTGCACCTGCAGATCTTTTTCTTTCAGAAGCCTGTGAAAGCTGCCGAGTAAAGCGATTCAGATTCATTTTGAACAGTGATCAATTTAGCCCAAAGAAGCATAAAAACAAGTGCAAAGATTACAGCAATAAAGCCTGCATCTTTTCCCCTGCTTTGCCATTAGTCTTTCCACTCAATTCATTTGCAATGCTCTCCAGCAACATTTCAGTCTTCTGAATACAAAAAAATTACGAATTATATTGGCTTGAGATAGTAAATCCTGTAGTATATCTTCTTTTCTTTACAGGCCTAGATCACAAAGAATTCATGAAGGAATCCTTTGGAAACCCCTAGCAGGAGCAGAGATATGCTGGTGCCCCGCAGAGATTAAGAAGCAGCCAGCTGAGTGAAGCGACTTTGGTGTCAGCAAGGTGGGACTCTGGGACTCGAGAGACAGCAGCTCTCCCACACACAGAAGTATTCACCATACGAGTATTTCTCAAAAAACACAAGTACCAAACTGTCTCATACTATATTCACATCGACATATCCAGATTATTGGAACTCACAACCTAGCACAGAACTTCACTGAGAACAATCTTTCCTTTCCTCTCTGCTACTCTTGTTACATACCAAGAATCAGCTTGATCAGGATGGTTCCTGATGTAGCCTCTTTTGAGCTCCAAATTATAAGTTGAGTACAAGGCAGCTTGATTTTGAACTGGCATGAAATATTCCAGGAAGAAAACATGTCATCTTTAACAAAATTGTTATTTGATTTTGCAAACCTTTTATGCATGCTCCACTTAACTCCACCAGATTTCTACTAGCAGTGGACTTAAAAGTTGTCTTAAACTATGAATTTTTGGTGACTTACAAAGCAATACAAATGTTCCTCTCTTTGATGGTGCTGGAATAAATGCTACCTTAAACATCACCAAGTTTTTCTGCAGCATCCTTTATAACACCGTAAATTTAATACGTGTAAGGCCTAGGTCTGCTTTGGAAATTATGATTACTTTTTCTTCAGAATTGCTCCAACGTTTTCTTGTGATGAATAATGCAGTTTTTGAGCTGCTTTTCTGAATCTTGTCAGCACCTCCCAATCCCACATTTGTAAGACTGTGGCACTTTTCCAAAACATATTGTCTCATAAATTTTGTTTAACCAGAAAAAACTTTAAACAGTATATTGCGGACCTACATCAGTGAATGAAAATGGAAACTTTTCTTTTATAAATAGGATTATAGGAACCCCATAGAAGTCAATTAAGAGGTTTTTCAGACCTTTAGAGATTTTGAGTTTTAAAAAGAAACTAAGATAAATATATCATGATAATCCTCTCAATGATGCCTATAGAATTTCTATTTAATGGACTTGTCATTGCATTTAACTAGCTGCTCATAATGGTTAAAAGATAAACACCACTGTAAGATGGATTCATTTTAGTGCGTTTCCTCTATTAATGTCCCTGCAATTTCTCTGCTGTTGAATCAGACGGTATTATTGTGTCATCTGCCAGATCATTAATCAGTGTCCTCCTATAGAACTGGACTGTTTTTATATAGCTGCTAGGTTTAACTATCATGTTAAATTTAAAATGATAATGTCTTATTCTGTGGTAATCACAGCGAATCAATGAGTTATTGTGGTTCTCCTAAGGCCACGTTCTACTCTACATTCAGATTTGACATAATCTCAATATTTAACTTTTATACTTAATGCTGTAGGCATTCATAGCACTCAATATAGTAAACAAAAGCATAAAAACTTCCTCAGACCTTTCAATATGTTTCACAAAGAAAACAAAAGTTATTTCAGATAACATAGAGTTTATCAAGTAGGCCATAAGTATGGATCTTCTTCTCAATCAAAATGTCACTGAAAATAATACAGTATCAGAAAAACTTTTGTTTTAGCATTTTCTTATGAAAAGTAAGCCTGTGTTTTGTCAAAAACCTCTTATCAGTAGAGCACAGAGCAGTGGAAGCATTTTGCAGTCACTTTGCATTTTTCTGCATGTTCACACTGGTACACGACAGAACAGCTTTATGTCTTCAGCAGTTGATTCTCACATGCATCAGCCTCTGGGCCATCTGATAAGGATTGTTCTGCTCCTCTAAATCAGTACGCACACTAGACCTCTGCTTAGCTGACGTAAGCATATATTGGCCAATTCCAGAATGTCTGTTTTATCAGGGAAACTCTCACCAGCCCAACAAACAACAGTCTGGTCCCAGTTCCTAGTCTTCAAGATTTTATAATCCATTTTGTTCATGACCATTCAGACTAGGATGCCAGGATGGAGTAGGAACCAGGATGTCCAGCTATGAAAATAAGCACCTTAATTCATAATTCTGTAGTTTTTTCGTGTGCATACTGAAGGAAATTGACTGCATCTTTTCAGAGAGGAGCAAGTGGCAAAGCAGAGACAAAAAATCACAAGGGAAATAAATTAACATATTATGTTCCCATTTGTGTTTCTTTTTACAAAATTAAATTTTCTCTTACAACTAATCAATAAGTTATTAACAGCATGTCTGTAAACGGCTGTGGAAGTGTTGTCATCTCCAGCAAAAGTTGCTAAAATCTTCATTTTAAGCTGAGACCACTTCATAAGAGTTATTCACACATAAATATATATACATTGTAACTATAGTACGTAAGCTAGCTTCTATTCCAACAGAACAAAGCAGAAGAAATACCCACTTGCATCAATGGAGTCAAGACTGAATCTAGTGATCCAATCGAATCTGTGGAGCCAGGTAAATTGGACACATAATTGTCATCTCTCCAGAAGAGCAGGAAATCCGTCTAGTGCAAAAGTACCTGATCTAAAGTTCTGCTCACCCCAACAGACTTGGATTTCCACATTTTAAACTTCTTGCCAGAACTGCAGTAAGTAATAACTGCAATATTTAGCAGGTTTTGATCCCATACTACCAATGTATGTTTAGAAGACAAATTTTTGTGACAGGAGTACAGGATAGATTAAATAAGATAAAGATTCTGGAGAAGCATATCCTGTCTACTATGCAGAAATTTTAAAAGTTCTTGAAGGCACAATGTAGATTTTTGTTCTTGTTTTGTTCAGTCATTTTTGACAGAATGATAGGAAATTTCAGCTTCAGTTCTTTGTCTCTAGAGAGACACACATCAACCGAAAATATCTACAAATGTCAAAAAGAAACACTTTATTAAACTGCTTGGAGAATCATAACTGGCATAATACCGAAAGATCCCTTGAACTTCGACCTGCCTATCAATGCAGCTAGCTGTCCATCAATATCAGCTGGAGAGGTCATGTAGCTGAAAATATCTGGGACCTATCCAAGCAAAAAAAAAGCAAAGGAAAACTACTGCCACACTAAATGAGTATTTTTCTTATCATCTCTTTTCTTTGAGATGTGTTTCTACATATCACTGTAAAGGAAACACTTCCAAGGAACTGCATATACCTGATGTGCTGGAAGAATTGGCTTCTTCCCATGACCCATCAAACAGTGCCAAAAGCAGCTTTGCTGCCTGTAGCTTTCTCAAGCTAGGTCAAAGGAGAGGAGCCAATGTACGGAGCAATCCATACTGCCTTCATGTTTGAGGTTTGGCACAAGTTTCAGCTCTGAGATCATGTTAAAATTTCAATTATTAAGAAAATAATTAAATCAGACTCTAAAAAGTATTAACAAAATGGATAATCAACATTAGATATGGAAAAGAAAAAAAAAAGCAGCATTCATGATAAAACTACATTATACCACAAGGGCCACTAATATCCATTTCAAGCAAGGAAATATTTAATAACAGAAAGGTCCCTGCTGCATTGATTTTGCTATAAGCCCTCACCATTTATAACTGTGCAGCCAGGTCAGTCTGCAACATTTACATGTTTGAAAAGAGTCTCAATGGGAATGCTTTATGCCTGTTTTTCTATCTTGCTCTCTGAAATAGAAGGAAAAGCAATATAGGCACATAACTACAGAGAGAATTAAAAAACAGCTAAATGTACATAGAATACACCAAAAGAGACAGATTTTCCATTTCTATCAGCCAAAAAAACATATCAACCTCTAAAAAGCCAGTGCATATAAATAATGTAGCTGCTTAGGTCATCTGCAAAGCTTTCTATACAGTAAAGAATTGAATTATGGTTTCCTGTTCTGTTATTTGTTGTCTTTGGTCAGTACCCAGGTGCATGGAAAAGTTTTCAAAGTAATGTTTACCACTGAAAAAGAAAATTCTTTAGAGCTACAAACTGGCTAGCTTCTTTAGCAGGAAGAAGAGGATTTGCTTAATGTTATTTTGGCACACAAAACATAAATCTAGTCTCAGAAAGAGATGCTACATAGTCTAGGCTTTTGCTTTTTTCACAAAATTGCACACTACCAGAATTGACAGAAGATTTTACAAGCCCTAAAGTGCAAAGCCTTCTGTGTAAATATACATTTTCATTTTTAGTTATTAGCTCTACAAGTTGTGTGGCTTTGCTCCTTTGATACTGTGAACAAGAAAAATTTTGAATGGTCTGTCATTTATCAAGGTTCCCTTCAACAACAGCTGCTGCATAGCCAGACTGGAGAGCTCAGTCATGCACCCACAACAGTAAGCAATTACGTGGATAAGCAGTTCCATTAGCATCGAGAGGGAGACTACGTAATTACAGATTTGTACAACTTGGCCTCAGAACAAAACAAAAACAAAAACAGGACCTTAATTTCTGATTAGTCATCTTATACATTAAATACACATTATGCCCAGAAACAGGAGGCTCAAATCCGTTATCTAATACAGGCATCTAGCGCCATTTGAGATGCCCTGGAGTATCTCACCTGGTCCCCAGCTGCTGCTCCAGAAGAGCGCAGGTGTCCTGCAGGTCCTGTGACATAGCTGCCAGCCCTGGGTGGATGCCTCAGACACCCTTAGCTGTCTCAGATGGCACTAGATGCCTGTATTTGAGCGACTGACTCACGCCTAGGCTGTCATTTCTTTACAGGTTAAGCAGATAGATGCTCCTTCAGACAGAAGATATTCAGTTCAGAAATCACTGAAATCTACTTGAAGATAAACGGGAGAAGGGTTACGTTTCTTCAGAGACAGAGAGTGTGTGGGATGGTGCTACTGCAGTATGACATAAAAAGCTGATCTCGTACATGTGTTGTGAGGAGAACAGAAAAAAAGAGAAACCCAGAGAGACGGAGACAGAGAAAGCGCATATATACTGCAGTCTTCTGAGATGTTGGAAACTCAGTTATCCCTTGTTTCATATGATTTTTCACCTTTTGCGAGTGATTATAACTTGTTCAGCAAAGGAGGCCTCATTTGTTACTGTGCCCAGGTTTTAACTTGCTTCTCAGTCAGGCAAGACCCCTGAGTAGCATACACATGAAAGTAACACAGATTGTTGCACCAACATCTTTTTGCACCCCCAACATGGTGCTAAAGGAGTATAGATTACATCTGTCTCCACTCCCGAGCAGGTGATGTACTGGCCATAACATAAACGGGAACCACACCCATCTGATAAAATGTATGGTAATTTTTTTACTGTTTTCTTTTGAGACGAACTATGCTCTGTAGTCCAATCTTGGGATCTATGCTCCTAATCCAATTTATTAGTTACTAGGTCTGACTACCCGGTTACCCAGGGAACATGCGAGTGCTCCAGTGTAAGCATCTCCCTCCTCCCCCTTCCTGTCTCTCAGTACTAAATCTTCCCAGCCCCCCTGTCCAGTCAAGCTGAGGACACACGCTGCGGTTCCCTGGGGACAGACTGGCTGAGATTTTTTTCTGTCAGCTCTGTGAGGCTGTATCTGCCCCCAAGGAACAACACTCACACTGCTGCTCATCACTGACAACAGCAGAATGCAGTCTCCCACCTGGACTTCACATGGGGGCTGCTCATTTGACCTCAAAATCCCTCCAAATCACGTTCAGATATTTTCATGTGAGAATGAGAAAGGAACTAAAGGATGAACTTGCTTAAAGCATTGCTTATCTTAAACACAGTCTTCAAAAATAAGCTAATAATAAGAGGCCAGGTAAAATGATTCTTGAAAAATTTCTTGAAAAATAGCTTACCACTCTAACCTGTTTTTAAAATATATATATAGTTTACCGTGTCCAGTCACTTTCTAGGCTTTATGATTGTATGCGAGATACAAAACTTTTACTTAATTTACAAAACAAGAATATTTTTTAAGATTTTTTAAATGTGTGATTAGGATGGATACTGGACATTACAGTAGCCCATATATTTTTATGTTGAGCTAACAGTCAGAGAAGAGGAATCAGTGGCTGACAAAAAGCAAGTGAACGATGGACTAAATGGACAATTACCAGAACGTCCTGGATTTACTGAATCCGCATCTTACACATTCCCTTTCTAACTAGGACTGCAGAGAGTTCAACAAGAAGTTTAGCTGACAGGAGTTACATATCTTAGTTCTCCAGAGCTTCACTGTTTCATCTATACAAAATTATCAAACATAATTAATAATAATAACATAATAACACCTAATACCACAGGCTAATAAGGGGAATTTATTAAACCAGTAAAATGTATCTTTCCTGTGTACTTTCTATCTGTAGAATTTATGGACATCTCAATGGTCCCTTATATTTGCCATGATCATGGTACAAATATCATCGCTAAAAGTGTGATTAATAATACTTATGACTTCATAATTTCATGAGGTTCCAAAAACCTTTAGAAATGTATGAATACAGGTGTGAATGGATTCATGGCCACTGTGCCCAATAATCTTATACTTAAACTTTCGGTATCTTTTCTTTTCTTTTTTTTTTAAAGAAAATATTTGTTAATACAATGCCAATTTATCTATTACAAACTAGAAAATGAACGTGTTAATGTCTTCAGGCTACGAACAACTTCTGTGGCATGTATGCAAGTAATTAATTCAGTAGCTTTACATGTTCAGATTGAGACATTATTTGGTTTTTCAGATTCTCGTTCAAGAGCATGGCAGTCCTTTTTTTTCCCACTATTTACTCAACACTGTAAAAATCAGGACCCAAACATCTTACGCTGCTGTAGAGAGCTTCCATCTGCTAGAAGTTATTTGACTTTGGTCCTGGCCTATGGCACAACTATTGCTGTATAGAAGAAGTTTTCTCCTAAGAAGTCATTAAAAAAGTAGTATAAACAAACACTTTGTTCTATCTTCATACACAATCTATTTCACTAAAATCAAACTGCTTGCTTTATTTTTTAGGAAGCCATCAAAACATATAAAGCATCTATAAGAGAGAGCAAAATACTGGTCTTTTTCAGCTCTTTTAAGATGTCACTGGCCCTCTCACACTTCTTTTCCACTTAAAGACATCAGAAATGCCACCAGCCCCAGGCAGCATAGCATTTGGGCTAGCTGCACAGTAGAGACCTGAATGCTCATGTCACAAGGCCGAGACAAAATTAAGTTTAGCCTGTGCTTCTGAGAAGACTTGAGTTGGCTCTGCTGCAAATCTATAATTGTAGTATTTACAGTTTTCCAAAGGAAAGAAGTACTATTTGTTAAATCAGAAAGCCTCGTTTGTGAACAATGGAAAATACTACTAAACTGTACTTTTCAAATAGTGCCAGCTATTTTGCTACAGAATTGCACAGCATACCATATCACGTCACTAGAGACTAAAATAAAACCTTCCCAGAAACCCAAGTGCCCTATAATACTAATTTTAAGAGATTCCAAAGTTATTCCAAGCAAATGGCTCTATCTAAATTTGGCTATTAATTTGTATAGTCAAACTGCTTTTGAAAGAGACCGTACGTTTTGTGTAAACATAAGAAATGACACGGAACAATATGTTTTTTCTGTGCACCATATGAACCATAGCTCACAGAATGCCAGCTGAAAAGAAGAGCAGGACTGAAGGTTAGGAGGGTATTCTTCTCTTCACTTGTGATTCTGCCTTAGCACCAAAGTCTCAATAATTACATAAAGGCTACTTAGCCCATCAATGACCTCTGAAGAAGATTCCCCATAGCAATGTCTCTCTGAAAGCATTTCTGGAGGTTAGAAAGTCATTTGTCATCTGAAAGACCATACCTTCAGTTGTATAAAATACTTTAGAGGTCTCTGTGTTCAAAAAGCCCCAAACAAGTTCAAAGGATCCCACTTCTATGTCAGGGCCCATCAGCGCTGTATATTCACTTAATTACAGTTTTGCATATGTTTTTGTTGCTTCTGGCATTACTGAAATTTAGTCATAATTATGACATACCAAAAGAAAGAGAAGCAAAAGAAAGAAAAGAAGAAAGAGTACATCAGCAGAGGAGTATAGCAGAGGTAAAACTGTATGGAAGTTCCCAGCTCCCTCACCTTTCCTGACTATTTTCTGTGAAAAAAACTGAAAAGATTAGTCCCATCCTGCTATTTCCTGACGCAGGAGTAACAGCCACTGTTTAATTAATAGTGAACTGCATTGCCATTTTTTATATTCTTTCTGATGAGAGGTGCATCTACTCATTTACTGTGATCGAGTCTGTTGGATTGTCTAGAAAACAGCTGAAGCATACACAGGACAGAGCAGCTGCAAACGCCTGAAAGTGCTGATGTCTCGGAGTCCCAACAGAGGAATTCCCTTCAAGGTCAGGGACATTTATGCCCTGCACATTCCCCAGCCAAAAGAGTTTCACAGGGAGGTAAAATACAAAAAATGATGTTGAGAACTAGACGAAAAAAAATACTGTTCATATCTTGTAGTAACTAATCAAGGACATTCAGTGCAAGGGAAATTTTCCTTTTTCTCATATTCACATCACGTAATATTTATCTAACTTGCTTAGTCTTCTCTTAAGTCAGGAGATACATTAAGTCCAGATGCCAATAGTTTAAAATTGTGCCTCAGTCTGAACTTTAAAGTATAAAATAAAACCTAATCCTGTAACTTTTATCCTTTCCAACAAGCACAGGTTGTGCTATTAAAACTATGAACCTGACTCGGTGATTTTCAAATAGAAAGACATAAGCATGCTTTGTGCTTGGTTTTACCTTTCAAAAGTATTTACGTGAAAGTGAAAAACAGTGAATAAACAAACACATCTATTTTGATAAAAATCTAGTGATTTTAGGTTTCAGAAATAGTCTAGAATCTTATGGAGAACGTCACATCTGATTTTTGAATTGTCCAAAATCAAAAATAGTTTCTGATTTAAAAGATTGTTTGAAAAGAAAAAACAAAACAAAACAAAAAACACCAACACCACATTGTCACATAGAAAACATATGTTATGTGAAAGAAACCATTTTGGAGAAAGCTCTCAAAAATCATCATTAAATCATCCAATCAATCATTAAATGGCTTGAAAGGAATACTTTTGGAAGAAATCTGCAGTCGATTTGTCACATTTGATCATTTAGAATAAGTAAAAGGCCCTACAGAATGAGCAATGAAATATCTGATCTTTTATAATCTGCATATTCTGCTCTGCCATCACCCTAACTATGCCGCTTTGGGAAAGGATTGCTTTATTGTCAGTAAAATCTGTAAAGCTGCTTCAAGTTAGTTCCACCTCAGTTAAAAGCTTTATTAAAAATTTTGCGAGTCCTACCAATTTGCTATTCATGGTTAAAGAAAGAGGCTTTGCTAACTTCTCAGAATTTCAGCATTTCATACTTGTTCTCTGTATTCAGTCTTGAACAAAAGGAAGCAATCCATATAAATGTAGTAATGAGTGGCTCTTCACATTCTATAATAAATACATGGTTAAGAGGTTTTATGCTGTATAGCTACAGCCAGTAGGTTATCTAAGCTTTCCTACTCTATTTTCCTTTTCATGGTTGGAAATTTTCCAAAAACAATTCTATTACAAGTGTGTGAATACCAAAGTATCTTGTTTGGAAACAAACCTAGGAGTTATGTATAAATTTTTTTAACAAAGAGCTGTACGGATTTCTATCATTGTGACAAAGTACTTAATTGATTTCTTAACTTACTTCTTTATTTTTATCAAGACTGTTTATTTGCATAGTAATTAACTGTGCTAAAACTTTAAGATATAAATTGGAAAAGGCTTGTAATGTGAGGTTTTATTTGGTAGAATAGATTATATTTTCATAGGGCTTTCTCACCAAGGATATTGTGGCATTTTATAAACAAGCTGAGAGTTACACACCAAATTTTTATCTCTGTTCTACAAATAGGGATACTGAGAAACATGAGAAACTAGGTGCCAGGGGTCATGGGAAATAGGACACAACTCTCTTGGCTCACAGGCTTATTCTTTGCCACTCTGTGCCATGTGTTTCTCCTGTATGCTGAAAAAAAAGCAGGGAGTTAGCTACACTGCCCAAAACTCCAGCCTCAGGACACCATAATGACTGACTACTGAAAACTACTTGCCGATACAAACCTAACTTTTACATAAAGCTCAAAACACTTCCTACTGTTCCAGTACTGGTGCTGGTATTCCAGTTTTTAAACCACCTTTTTGCCATACTGTGATAAGTTATCTCTGTTCTCTGATCATACTACTCTCCAGCCTAAAAAAAATGGTTTCAAAGGAGTTGATTGTGCCAAATCTATTTCATTTTCTTGGACATGAGTAATTATGTCCAGAGTAGTCATAGCCTTTCAGGCTTGAGTTGGAAGATCATATAAGCTTGCAAACTTAAAACTGGCCAGGTATAAATCTCTGAAATACACTGAAATATACTGTAAAACCCAGTAAACATGCTGGCTACTACCTGAGCCTCAGAGGACAATCTTCTCTTCCTTTTTCAACATAGCAGGTCCTTTTCACAGACCTCTACAAGTTTGCTGATTTAAATCCTTGTGATGCTGAAGTCTCCAGAAACTGAAAGGATGAGTGAGAATGGGAGGACAGATCTTCTACTGAAAAAGGTTTTTTTCTCCTACTTTTTTTTACCAATCACAGGGCATCAGAACTGAACTGGTAAGACACTAATTTGTTCCCATTGTAGCTGGTGCACCCCAGTGACAGCATCATCAAAACTCAGATAAAGCTTCATAACAGAAAGGTGATTATAAAGCCTAAATTTGCTTTGTGTTAGATTTCACTATTAGAGATCTGGCCAGAGTTGCTGACGTTAATATAATCACAAGATCACATCAGTTGCACTCTCTTTGCCCATTTTGAAGACCATGTTTTGCACAAAACTTAAGTTCATTTCCTGTTAACTCAGCAATGTGTAGAGATGACTTTTTGGTATCATTTTGTCTACTACAGGGTCTTTACAAGTGATTCTCAGCTCTCATTGAAGTATAAAGGACTGGAAATCACAGGCTGAAAGGGACCTCAGCAGGTACAACGTCCTTCTTAAGGCACACTTAGCTATGAGATCAGACTACATTTTATCCCTAGGCTAAAGGAAACCTATCAGGACATATATTAACATGCTGCACTACAGTGGATCCATAATATCTGCAGGTAAGTAACTTATTCACTGAAAAGTTTACAATATTAATTACAAAAAAAATGAGAAAAAAGATTTAAATTTAGAGTAAGGTTCTTGATTATAATAACCATTTCACCCCAAAAAGGAGTTATTAATGTAGATTTCTTGTAATGAAATCAAGTAGCAATGAACATAGAAAGTTGAAAAAAAAAAAAGAATTTTTTTTTTTGACTTTGCTCATTAACATTCTTCCTGTTCTTTAAAACGAAGTAGCTCAAGTAGTCCAAGCAGGACAGATTTATTACTCATTGCAAAGTAATTTGATGGCTATCAAATGCATGCGGCCATAATCCCACCAGAAATTCTAGTATATTTTCATTCAATATATTTATAGTATAGAAAAATAAAATAGGCAAGCCACATAAAACCATTGATTTGTCACAAATCTATGAAGTCAGTCTTCCACTATATAAAAATTACCCTTATTTTATTTCCTCATTTTTAAATTAAAGACAGACAATTCTAGTGTGCCAGGCACCATAATCAATCTGACAAAAAAAGTACTGATTTTCAGTTGCATCATGTTCAAAATGTTCATGAGATGGTACTTCAGTTCTCTACAAATTCATGGCGCTAATGATAACTCTACAATATTGTAAAATTCAAATTACACTCATGAAAGCTGTGGTTATTTTAATATATTTGCACACACGGGTCTAGAGACTAGAGACCGTCCTTGTTTTGAAGTGACCTCTAGCTATGTAACTCAGTGCTGCCATTTGTTACCAAAGTGACTCTTTTGCTAGTAAAATAAGCAAGGATAACAGGACATTTTTTTCATCTACAGATCATTTTATAATTGGATGCTCAAAAAACCAATAATGCCTTATATTTCATTTTTCTCCAAGCCACATAAGAATAACTGCCTGGATTTTTTTTACAAAGTTTTGCAGAGGATGACATAAATGCTTCAGTATCATTAAATGATAGATATCCTATTTTTGTTTAATTTCCCTTTCTAAATTTCTGTTACATAATGATTGAATTCCCACCACCAGTTCTACTGCTGCTTAGCAAACAGCAACACTAGAGCACAGTCACTGCCTTTTATTTATCAAGTACTTAAGCAGGTTGCCATATTTTCTAGGTGTTCAGAGATGTATCAAAGATTTACTTTCATAACATAAGATGTTATGCAGAAATAAAATTGCTTTGAAAGCCACTGGGACAGAGGCCATGTGACATCACAAAACTTCTGGGAAAAGAAGAGCCTGTTTGCTGTCAAATAGGACAAACAGCTCTACATTGGTGAATGAATGGATGGTGTTTCCCACGTACAATATTTACAGTATTTACAATAATTCACTACTAACCTCAAAAGCATTCTCAAAATTTACTTTTTAAAATATTTACT
>VXAL01004932.1:45612-57356 GCA_013399475.1 Chauna torquata
TACATGCCAATAATAGGAACTCAAAGGTACTGATGAAGAAACTCTGATTATTTAGCTACATTTTTCTTTTGAAAAATCTCCATAATTTATTGCAATCAAATCTTTTCCCCATCTATAAATAAACTCCACAGTACCAAATTGAAATGTGTCTGATTTCACAAGTTCTTGAAAAGTTTTTGTACCTAAGATATGCTATTTCTCAGCTCATTTAAGAACTCCTGTGATGACTGCTTGTCCAAAATCCTCATCTGCCATGCAGATGGAGGAAACTCCTCCCACTGGCAATGGTAAAGGCCTATGAAGCCACCAGTGGAAGAAGCAGTTTCTCAAAACTATCAGAAGTCTCCCACGTGCCCTAGGAGGAACAGATGAAATACTCACAAACAGATCTCCCTTGCCTTATTTCCTCTTATTCAGTATGCCCAGATGCTAAACACATTTTATGACCTGCTATGTCAGAGGTCCATATTGCTTCATAGAGGAGTTCAAATGTTTGATTGCCAAATGTACAACTTAAATTCATAACTGTTTCTTCTGATGTGTAAATTGGATCAGTTATCAGCAAACAAAACACAGAATTAGTCCTTCAATAGTCCAGTAGCGGGCTTTTTAAGCATTTGTGTAATTCTAAGGTCATGACCAGTTCATTGAAGTCAACAGACTACTTCCATGTTTAAACTTTATAAGTTTGAATGTCAGAACAGATAGCTGAGCTTACCTATTATGATGACTTGCATAAAATTTTACAGCTGCTCCTAGTCAAGCTAAGCAATGATCATCACTTTTTCCAATTTGCTCCCCCCAGTAGATTTCAAGCAGAGATATCATGTGGATTTCTTGGTTACTTTCTGCTCATCCCTGGGAGGTGGAGCACAGGACCATGGGATCTATGGACTACAGGCTGCAAAGCACACAGCTGGAAGACAGACATACGTACCTGATGGCACATCATGAGATCTTTGCAGAAAATCTTTTTTGCTTGCCAGATCCTTTGTATACCAAAACTGCACCTCCGTGCTCTCTCACTATAATGCCAAATAAAATGACACACAAGAACAAGTTGCTTGACGCATTAGGGCCTTAATTTTGAGAGTTACCCAGTGAAAATCAATGATGATTGTGATTTTAAATCCCTTTCTGAACTTCAAAAATACCACACAATATTAGAATGGATTATTCTGATTTGATGAGGGGAACTACATGCAGATTATGAAATATTTAAAATTCTTCCAGTCTTTTTGTACAACAGTTTTGGAGGATTTATTTCAAAAATGTCAATGTTTAAACCTCATTGATTTGTGCTTTGTGGTGCAATGGCATTTGCTTAATTATGTTTTTAAATATTTTATTTTTTATTACTACACATGAAATAGGCAAGATTTCTCAATACAATGTTACACTACTTTCCAGAAAGAGAACTACTGTACTTCTTGTACTTCTTCTAGATGTTCATACCCTAGACTTCAGTAAGCATGAAGTATTCCCTTCAATAAGCATGTTTCACAACAACGTTATCAACTAAAATATGCAATTATTCATCATGAAAAAGGTGATAAAGCCAGAGTTCTTTAACTAATGATAGATTAAAAAAAAAAAAGAACAACAACACTAAATTACATTATTATGACCATTCTGGACTCCAAGGATGGGCTGCCTCTTCTACACTCAACTGGACAATACTCTGCAGAAATCAAATCAAAGTTGGCCCTGTTTTGGAGGAGGGGGCGGCACAGAGAAGACCTCCAGAGGTCCCTTCCAACCTGCATTATTCCGCAATTCTATGATTGCAACCCAGTAAAGGCCTTTAAAACACTCTTCACAACTACCAGATCAGTTGCTAAATTTTCCTTTATCCCACTGTAAAGGTACATTTACTGAAGGAAAAGTCATTACAATAAGCTATAATAACTTGAACAAGCTTGGGATCTTGAAGATATAAAACTGCTGCTTATCTACTTGAATGAAGTCAAAGTAGTCTTAGCTACTGATAGCTAACAGCATGAGTTAATCTTGAGTTACTAAACATAGTGGACCTCATTTAATCACACCAAGGTTCTTACTGACTTCTGCAGACTTTATAGAAAGAGATGTGAATTTTGCTCAAAGCACAATAACTAGTAAAGCATATCTTAACAAATAATTGACCCACCTGACTATGCTGCTGGTTTAATACTTTGGGTCTTTATTAGTTCTAAATGTTAGATTAATTGTATCTTCCTAACTCAAGAACATTTGTCGCTTCCCTTCCTTTTTTCTTTCTTCAGCCTTTCTAGTGAAATCTTTTTATTATTAGTGTAGCAGCTTTTCAGCAACAACTAACATTGTATGCTTTTATTTTTGTTCTTGGTAACATAAGCACATCCATACTAGGTCATGATAAAAGTTCATCTAGCTCAGTAACCAGTTTTGAAAACAGTGAAAAGCAGATCTCCAGGGAAGACAATGAGACCATAAGTAGTGCGCAGTGATACCGGATACTCTCACAGCCTCCAGCCATATGGGGATCAAGGACTCCCTGACACAGAGATGGTTTCTGTGTGTCTAGAAATACATTACTCTTCTATGAAGTTTTTCAGTCTCATCCTGCACTCACATAAACTTGTGGTATCCACAGTGTCATTTGGCATGGAGTCCCCTCAGTATAATGGTATGTTTTTTAAAGAATCACTAATCATTTATTTATAAAAGGTCATGACAATTACATTTTTGTTCCTTGCTCATTTTGCTTCTTACTTATGGTAACTCTTATCATATTCATAATTTGGAACTTGAAATCTTGTTGGCACTGTATGCAACAACAAAATCCTTGTCCTTTTTAATCCAGGATCACATATACAAGCCTTCAAAAGGTTGTATTTACAGACTATATTACTGTGTGTAATATATTTATGAGTTGGGTTTTTTTTTTAATAGTTGGCTTTCAGAGAAGGGAATAAAACTCATTGCATTATCCCGCAAACTGGATTCCTACTAGAAAATTTTCAGTTCTTTTCCATTATAAGAAGTGAGTTAGAGTACTCCTAACAAGAGAAGCTTTTATCTTTGTTTGTCTTGCATGTGTCAGGAACACCTCTTCCATAAATACCTAGTTGCTGGTATAAGACTGCCTTTCATTTAGCCACCTCCTTTATTCCCAGAATAGTTCCTTGTTATTTACTTTCCAGCTGCCATCTTCTTAAAGAAACTACTTTTTTTTCATATGGTCATCCTAGGATGACGTCCTTAGGATAGTTGTCCTAACCATTCCCTGCTTAGGGAATCCTTCAGTTCCATGCACTTTCAGTCAGATGAAGAATCCAATCTAGTCAGAGGGTACTTTTTCTGCCTGTGAGAGGAATAGTGGCTCTATTGAGCCAAAATAAATCAAAATGCTCTTTGGAAAGACCAGATTCAGAATTATAATACTTCACAAGAATCCTAGCTATCAAAAATGAGAACCAGAATCCAATACTGTTACTTGTGAAGAAAATCAGGATACAGAGGGATCTAAATGAATAATGACAGACTTAGTATATATATGGATGAGGAAAAAAAAAAAACAAAGAAAAAGAAAAAGGAGTGTAATTAATGGGAACAGGAGAGAACAGGAGACTGGAACAATCTTTTTGATTATAGCAGAAGGTATATACAAGATTTAACAGTTAATTGGAAACTGTCAATATTAGGACTTGGCTGAGTGCTTCAGGAAATGAGGTGAAGTCTGAATATGAGGAAAGAATATGGAGGGAAAGTTAATAGAATTTAGTGCAAAGGGCAGGGCAGGAAGGAAGAACTGACTAGGGAATGAGATAAATGTATGCATGTGTATCCTGGTTTCGGCTGGGACAGAGTTAATTTTCTTCCTAGTAGCTGGTATGCTGCTGTGGTTTGGATTTAGGATGAGAATAATGCTGATAACACACCGATGTTTCAGTTGTTGCAGAGCAGTGCTTACACAGAGCCAAGGACTTTTCAGCTCCTCGTGCTGCCCCATCAGCGAGGAGGCTGGGGGTGCACAGCACATGAAGCTGGCAGGGGACACAGCCAGGACAGGTGACCCAGACTGGCCAAAGGGATGTCCCGTACCATGTGGTGTCATGCTGAACAACAGAACTGGGGGGTTGGCAGGGAGGGAGAGCCGCTGCTCAGGGTCCGGCTGGGCACCAGACAGTGGGAGGTGAGCAATTGCATTGTGCATCACTTCCTTTGTATTTTCTTTTATCATTATCAGTATTATTATTACTATTCTCCCTTCCTTTTCTGCCCTATTAAACTGTCTTTATCTCAACCCAAGAGTTTTTACCTTTTTTTTTCCCCTGATTCTCTTCCCCATCCCACAGTGGTTGGGGGGAGAGTGGGTGAATGGCTGCGATGCTTAGCTGCCTGCCAGGTTAAACCACAACAATGTGTAATAAGAACTATTCAAAGACTTTAGGTAGAGATTTGCACAAAACCCTTAGTTCATTCACTTAAGCTCAGTAGGTCCAAGAACTATGGAGACAATGAATCCCATAGCACAGCTGCCTGAATTACTCTCGTATTGGGATAATTAACTCCACTGTGTGCTCTTAAGGGCAGACTTTGGAAGTTTCTTCTAGGCGTTTAGATGGTTTAAATGTAGCTGTTAAAGGCAAGGTTTTAAATTAGCTGATTAATATGAATCTGCCAGGATACAAATAGATGTATCCAAACAGTTCCTTAAGTCCACCACTATACTTAAAATTGCTGGTGATTGAAGTCTCTGTTCACTTTTGGAGCACTTCCTACTGGTAAGGTCTTCAGATTTTCTTCCTTGTTAAACACAATAATCATCATGAACAGATTTACTTAGAAAAGAATTTCTTACATATCAATGTGTGCTCCAAATATACCTATCTAGAAGGAATGAGGGAAAAAAAAAAAAAAACACCAAAAAGCTTGCCAGAATATCAATAAAAACACCTTACAGCAACTGGAGACCTGTGAAAAGTAAATGTTAGAATAGAAGGAAATAAATTGTGATGATGGCAGCTATCAACCAGTCATGTGAATTTGTAGCTCCCCAGTAATTCAGAACATACTTTCAGAGAATAGCATACTGATCAACTGGGGAACTATGGAACCATGAACAATTTAGTTTTTTGGGTTTGATAAGGACTGAACCAAGTAATCTCAATTGCTTTGTTGATGAAGCAGCACAACAAGTAGAGTAGAACATATGTAACTAGATTTCCAGAAAGATTTAAACACTAGAATACTTGGAAATGTAATTCAAATTGGCTAGCAAAGGAAGGTAGATTTGAGAATTGAAAATTGTCGTGAAAATAATAAACAGAATAACACCCAGATGGGGTGGTGTATCTTTGCTAATATCCAGGACTGAAAACTTTTTTTTCTTTAATTATTATTTAATAATGGCAAAACATTAATGAAGATGTCAGGTTTCAAGCAAGGTGAGAACAAAGAGGATTTAAAAGATATTGCAAATGCACAGAAAACGACATTATGAAAACAATCTCATATCACTGGAGGCTAACAAACTATGAGAGAAGATATTTCAATACCTATTTCAAAGAGAGATAAAAAGAGGCAATGCTGAGATAGACTTAATGGGACCAAATATTCATGCTCCTGTAACTCCGAGAAGTTTAACTAGACCTTAGGAAAGAAAGAGGGCATTATTTCTCATATAACTTTGCTATAAGAAAAACTGGAATTAAGTTTTCCTATAACCAAGCAAATCTATAGAAAGTAGAATTACTCAACGAGAATATTTACCAGGGGTTTGAAAGGGTCAATTAAAGAGGAAAGTTAAAAATAATTAAGTATAGTTTGGTTCACATATGACTAGACTGAGAACATCTACAAATATTTTGAGATCATAAACAAAAAGTAGAATAGTTATTCAGTATGAGACTCACATATTAATAGCCTGAAATTAAACATGGAAAAACTGAGGCTGAATATCAGGAAAGCTTCTGGCAGTGAAACAAACTGGTCTCCCAAGGGAAACAATGGAATCTACATAGCTTTAAACTTTTAAAACTAGACTAGACAATAACACTCAATGTAGTTTGGGGAATATTTTTGCACTGGCAAAAGATATGGCTGCATGACTTGATACTTGATAGGTCATTGCCATCTCTGGTTTCCATAATTGTGCAAAGAAATGCATAACCCCCACAGCTGCACAGTCAAGAAAGTTATCTGTCTCTGTTTTCACAAACATTAGCAAAAATTGGAGACAGTCACACTTCCCAAGAAAAGACCTGACTTTAAAATGTTCTCCTTCAGTTATTCAAATGAAACTCACAAAAACGATTCAAACAATACATAGGGTAGAGCCTGATTTCATATTTGTTGTGTGCTATGGTTTGCTCGTGTATTACGACAGAATAAAAGTGTAAGATTTTAGGTGATGTGGGATAGCCTATGTCCTGCTGATTTGATCTACTAGTTCGTAAACTATGCTGCCAACTAGTACTGTTATGTGTTTCCTGAGTTTAAGTGGTTGTCATGGAGACTACAGTTGGTCTATAGGTGTCTCTTTCTCATTTACAATCTAAAGAGATATTTTAATAAGGGCAATGGGAAAATATTTTTAGTTTAAAGTTTAACCATCCTGTTAAATATTTCCTCTTAGTAATATGCCAAAACTTTTTAAAGCCTCTTGATACTCATTCCTTTCTGCACACATTGTTTTCTTTACAAACAGAACATTTTATGTTTAGCACCAATTACCGCTCTTGTTTAACTTTCATATAAACCCGACTGACGTCAGCGAGAACGCACAGGTGTAACTGTCAGCAGAGCAGTAACTAGAAGTTAGCTGTAATGAATTAAGCAGTACACTGTGAACGAATATGCCAATAAACATAGTGATTATCCCAATTAAGAATGTTTTAACAAGTTGCACAGTTTATTGCTATACCCTTGCAGACCATACTTTCCCAGTTTAGTCTTTAACTGCTAAGAAACAAACTTACCTTGTGTGCCCTAAATGAGAAAAAAAAAAATGCCCGGAGCAGAGTTGTTCTGCTGTTATTTATGTCACAAAGAAACAAAAGAGAATATTCATTTACTAGTTAATCTTTGTAATATGGAAACATTTTGCTTTCCAAAATTAGGTGCTTGAATCAGGGTTAGTTATAAAAACCTCCTATTTGTTTGAGAAACAAATCTGAAAAAAAAAAACAACTGGCAAAACATTTGAAGCAATGTTCAGTAACTATCATGAAAGAGGATTACAGAGAAAACAAATCATGCAACAGGAATATGTATTCCTTTAAAAGAGAGAGAGAGAGAGAGAGAGAAGATGTTTAATAAGGAAGAGCTTTTCATTCTGAGGACAATGGGAAGGCAGAGTTGTTGCAATGCAGAAATTTTGTACCTTTTAAAACTGTTCTAATGAATTCTGATATTCTGACATGGTATTGCTGATGGAAAAAGTAACATTGAGAAAGTGCTAATAAATCCAAGGAAAACATGATACTTAGTTGTGAAACAGAAGGTTTGATGGCACTGTTGTTAAGGACGCCTTGTGGCTTTTACAGCTCTGTTTATATTTCCAATACACTACGCAAACTTTCTTCAGCTAAAAAAAAACATGGAGTAATGGAACGTGAGGGGAATAGGCTATATTGTGAACAAGTATTCTGTGATACCACAGTTAGAGGGTCATGTCCCCTGAACGGCTAAGAAATGTTGGGTTCATCTTCTGGATTTCTTTGGCTGTATGAGGGATGTACACTTCTCTGCAAAAGGCAGCATAAACTTAGACTGTCATTTAGG
Source organism: Chauna torquata (assembly GCA_013399475.1). Lineage (NCBI taxonomy): Eukaryota > Metazoa > Chordata > Aves > Anseriformes > Anhimidae > Chauna > Chauna torquata. The sequence continues at coordinate 53,362 of VXAL01004932.1, forward strand.
GGTGAAAGTAGAATTTAAATGGTACCAGGCCTACTACTGGCCCCAATTTCACCGCCAATTGGCATTACGTTCTGTGATGTCAACATAATTAAATACATAATTAAATGCACATTATTGATGCAGAAGTGATAAAGCATACCTACAGGGAATCATCCTTAAGATTAGAATTTCATAGCCTTTACTGTTAACAACACAGTGTGTCTGTGTGAATTATCGTATATAATAGTAAATCTGCTACACCAGGACCAAATTGCACCATTGTTTTACACAGAACAACCTTCTACCCATTCTGCCAGACCTAATTTCATATTATACCAAATGGGGGTAAAAGTGATTGATATCCATACTCTGTTCTAGCCCATCCACACACTCCTTCCAGCTTCTCCAGAAGGGACCTGGCAGGGTGGTCACAAGCTGAGTCAGTGAAGAAAATGAAAGTGCTGTCCGCAACCTTGGTAAACAAAGAAGAGACTCTTCCCCCAGCTCACCTGCCCAAATGGACTTTGGCTACTGCTACATCCTGCTGTGCAAGGTGGGGAAGGAAATGTGTCACCAGAAGGATCTCAATGTAGTTTAGGCATAGTGGGAAACTGCTCTTAATGACAATGCAGAGCCAATCTCAGTGGTAGATAAAATAGGCTGTTTCTTACCAAAGCTATCCCTATAACAGCATCGACTGCATTTTTCTGAACACAGCATGGCCTGCAGATGCATCACAGGCAAGAAGCTCACTCAGCATCCCAGGAGTTATCACGTGTGTATAGAACAAAGGTCCCATGGTTGCTGGGATCAAACCATTGTTTTCTTACTGAGAATTATGTTCTTTTTAAATTCATATGACAGCACAAACTGACATACTAAGAAGCTGGGGGCTGTTTCTGGTTTTTGCGCCACGGTCTGATACTAATCATCTTCACCTTTGTCCATTACAACAACCTTGCATATACCTGTGTAAGTCTGTTTACTTCCAGCAACAGGTCCAAATTACTGTGTTTTTTTCCTTCAGTTCTTCTTTACACAAAGACTCAGCAAGAAGATGCTGACAAGTTTAAATGCAGTCAGAAACCACATCTTGAAAGGAAATGCACTCTTTGAAAAGGCACAAGGTCATGCCTAGCATCAGAATGAGAAAACACTACATTAGCTGAGCAATCTTTGTGATCTCAGCAGAGGAAAACCTTGACAGTGGATGTTTTCAATGCTAAACTTGACATATTTCTTTTCTGTACCTACATTTGTAGAAAGATGGTTTAACTAAACATTAGAGCATTGAGATGTACTCACATGCAAGACTGCCTCTGTGCATGCTGTAGCTTAGATTAGCTATTAAGCCACTTCTGTCTGGGGAAAAAAAAAAGGCAACACTGAGAAATATAGTAGATAAAGTTGTGGCAAATGAAGCTGGTGAACGGCTAAACTATAAGGAAGAAAACCAATATTAACAGAGTGTACAAAACTTTAATTAAGCAGAGCAGTAAGGGATTAAAAGATGAACAGAAAGCTGATTAAAATCAATGAGATTAAAGTGACACTTTCTGCAAATAAATTAATGTGAATAGTGTAAAAAATAGCAACAAAAGCTTGTAGTACTTGTAGTACTTGTAGTACCCCATAAGAAGTCTATTTTAATATATGCAGTATCCTAACCAAGTAGCAACGACATAAGTAGAAGGTGTTCTGGAGCACTAGCAAACCTACAAGTAAATCTATCTTTTATCTATTTTATCTATTTTGTACCTTACTCCTCTATCCTGGGAAAATTTCAAAACTGCTGACAGGCCCAGCATGGAAAACCACTACTTATTACAGTTTCCCATGCAACTGTTTTCTTACCTGTGCATGCACTAATGATCAAACAGTTATTGCCCATATTTCTTTGAAGAGGCTTGCACAGCACTACGGGCAAGTTGGTAATGTTATATGAACTGTTTGCAATCTTTCACCCTTTCATGAGTAAATATTAGTTTAAAAATGAAAACAACAAAAGTAGAAGAATACCACTCTTCAGAAAATATTTCAGGTCAGAAAATATTAACTTCTTACATTTTTTACTATAATTTTATTTATAAAGTAGTGAAAGGTAGTCCTTATATTATTTCTAAAAGCATCTTTGGACACACGATCAGTGCTTGCAGGGAAGACCTCAATAACAAACTGGCCACTGAACATTTCCTCCATGCTGCTTAACACAGAATAGGAAGCAATACAGTCTCAGGCACTTTTTCAGGATATTCAGTTTTTAGGTCACAACCTCAACAAAGATATGATTTAGAGACAGTGGACAGCTCACACTCCACAGCACTTCATTCCTTATTTTTCCTTGAGTATTCCTTGAAGGGTACCTCAGCAATCAGCAGCTTTTAATGATATGATAATTCTACTAAAATGCTATTTTGAATCCACAAAACTAATGTTTTGTCCCCCTCTTTCAGAATATACTAGAACCCTAAAATACTCTGGGCACACTAAAATCTGAATAATAAACACAATATAAAGACAGTGAGGAACAGTCCGGGCTTCAAAAGCTTTGTGATTCCTCTTTAAAATATGCAGTTTCATGAAATGATAAACATCAGTCTATCAAAAGCTTTTTATAGAATGTGGATTAAGATTACTTTATTGGGAGGAGGGAAAATTAGGTAATTTAAAGAAAAATCAGAAAGTAACATGATCTGAACAAACTGTAGGCTGATCACTAGTTCTGCCAGACAGAAAAGAATCCCCAGATTCCAGAGCTAAAATGTCTCAAGTTCATATTCCTTTTCTATTATTACATTTTTTAAAAAGAAAACCAAGTTTCCTTTCTTCATCAGTCAGAAACTGTACTGAAGTCATTTTATAAATAATTCTATTCTACTTTTGTATCAAGACAGCAAATGAGTAATTAACAGTTGTACTATGGCAGACACGTTTTGCACAGATGAGAATAGAGAGCTAACGGTCAAGAAAAATAACAGAGAAAAGGTTACAAAAGGAATTTTCCCATGAGCTTTTTGCTCCCTACATGCTATAAACCTTCTCATCTGAGAAAACTCAGATGGTCACATCATACCAAAAATTACCAAATGAAATGGGGGTAGGATAGTAAGTGGCTTTGCCAAGCAATGACACTGTTTATGCACTCTTGTTCCTTTGATGATGGTACTGCATTCTCACAGTAAAACAGATCATAGCAGTTTTCTTTGCAGTCAAAAGTGAGAGAAAAAAAGAGCTTTATGAACTAGTGTAAACAGAAGCATAACTAAAACAAATACTAAAAGCAAAATCAAGTATTTTACCTTATTTTTCTGACTCATTTACTCCCTGAGAATGCAAGACTGTTTCATTATTTAGTAGAAGTCTCTGGATAGATTTAATGTCCTTCTTTCACTTCTCTTTAACAGAAAATTTTGTAATATCCTTTTTGGCATGATCAGAACAGATCGTGGAAATAATTAATAGCACTAGTTTATGTTTCACTTTGTTCTATTTATACGAAGGTTTTAAAAAAGAAGAGGAAAAGGGAGAAAAATTTGCTTCTGCAACACAGGTAACTACTGCTGTGCATAGCAGGACTTCAGTTCTAGGATATCAAAAAAATATGTATATATACATATATATAAATATATGCAAGCCAGCATTTCAACTTCCTTCTCTCTGGACTAACTGGACTGTATTGTACCTCGAGCTGCCAAGGAGAAAGCAACCTGAATACGTGCTGAAATTGTGCTGGTATTAAAGTAAAGACATTTTTCAGTTTATTTTTTTCACATGAATGTAAATAAAACCCAGGATGTGTAAAGGCTTTTGATTTGCTTTACTGAGCAGATTCTTATTCAGATTTATATACCAGTTGTAGTTCTAATCATTTTGACAAACTTGAATTTTTACCCTGAGCTTCAGGTCAGCAGGAACCAGGAATCTCACAGCAAAAGTGCTAACAAAAGCACTCTGTAGAACAATGTGATTGTCTTGGAAAGTCCCCTCACATAGCTGCTCCATAATTTCAAACCCTT
>VXAL01004932.1:57382-97452 GCA_013399475.1 Chauna torquata
AGAGGACCTGCGAAGACAGAGTCCTTTCCTGAGTTGGACAGAATCTCCTGGGGACTGGGCTTCATGACGGTAGCAAGCTGGTACCGAATCTATTATAACTCAAATTTAGTAGAAGGTCATTACTATCAATTTGAGATAAAATTTCATGAGGTCAGAAAAAGTTACAATGCAGATGACAAAATGACCTCTTTGTCACCTTTCAAGTGCCAGGGAACCCAACAGCCTCTCTAAAGCAAAATCAGAATTTTGTTCAAGTGGAAAACAGTATCTCTTGCCTAGCTTCAGAAATGGCTGAACCGTTTTGGCTAAAAGCTTCAAATGAGTTTTTTTAAAAAACAAAAATCATCCTAGTAGAGCAACCTAGAATGGAAAATTTCGATGTAGGTTTGACAAGACTATAAATGAATGAAACATATCTTTATAATCAAAGTGTTGGGCAACTTCAGCCCAACTGCATTTTGCAATTTCCATTCCTCCTATGCTACTTTTGTATCTTCACAGTCTTTATTTCTGACTTGAATTGTGTTACTGCCCGGAGGCCTGTTTGCATGTGAAAGTTTATTCTCCTTCTGAAATGCTCACTCCCCCCATCTCCTGCAGCTACTTACTACAGCACATGCTAAAAATACTGCATTGGCACTGAACAGAGCACAGCCATAGTATTTGGTTCCTATTAGGACAGCAGATGGGGCATCACTGGCTGCGACGTCCCATTCAAGGAATGGCATTCACAGGATATTTGTTTAAAGTGAAGATATTTTTCCTTTCCCTTTAAGTATCATTTCCTCATGACTTGTTTTCCTGTGCTATTCCAGCTCATATTCACATTAACAGTTTGTTTCTGGAAATGTTCTCCAGCCTGTTAAATTTTTATTGTGAAATGTTTTGACTAGAAGACAGAGCACTCATCTCTAAAGCAGAATAGAGACAGCAGTCTGTATACCCCTTAAATGAGCCAAGGTTTTCCTGTCCACTTTAATCACAGTTAATCACAGCCAGAAATCACTCTAGTTTGCATAACGTTCCATGAATAGCGAAAAGCTACTTCACTGTATCTATGAAGTACTTAAAACTCATGAATAAGAAACCATCAAGGAAAAGATAAACAGATAAAACTCTAAATATAAGAAACTACTTTTATACATTTATTTACTTATTCACTCACCCCGTCAAGAAACACCTTGCCTGAGGTCAGATATTGCCAAAGATTTCCATATTGTGTTCCATATTGTTTCAAGATACCTTTGCCAAAAAGGGCAATAAAAAGGGGGGGTTGTCTTTGTCTTGAGAGGTATTCAAAAGGAAAAAAAAAATCTCTGGAACGAAAGACCACACATTTTCCTAACCAACTCCATACGTACCTCCAAAGTGAGATTACTTAAGTATGGCTTGACATGTTGTAAATTAAAATATAATGATAAAAATAATCTAGTATTCCCAATAATACATACCTATAAAGTTCAGCTTCTGAAGATGTTCTAAAGGTCTCTACGGTTTCTTAGTAAAGCTGCTTTACCACCGTTCCTTATTGTCAGGTTCAGAAAGGTTTGTAGGAGTTGCTCAGGGGTAGTCATTAATGGCTGATTTTGGAAGGAAATGTGGAAATAATTTCAATAGACAGAAGGTCCTCACAGAAATGTCCCGTCAGCCTCCTCTGCTATTCTGAGTATAGCTCTAACTGAGGTAATCCTAGAGGTCTGAGACTAAATGAGGGCTGAGCAAATAAGACCTTCATATGAACATATTTACTGCTTCACTTTCAGTTTTCTGTAGGTTCATTCTCTTCACTCATGGTCAACAGAGTACTTACTCCCATACCTCATTTGTGTTTTACCATGTGGCTATCCACATGTTTATAATCAAATATCTACGAATAACGCTACGCCTGTGAACATTTCTTTGACTGCCTCTAGGAGATCCGTCAAGAATAAAGAAAAGTTTTAAAACCCCAGAGTTCTTACATTTTCATTCTGAAAGCCTACTGGCTCTCCTGTATTTGCTTCCTGACATTTTGTATCTGACGTCAATATTAAATTCTGAAATATTTTTCAGCATCTTGAAATTCATTGTTATACAATTCATTTTAAGGAACTATTTTCAAAGAGCGTTAAAGAATGCTTTTCCTTTGCACCTCTGAAAATCCTTGACTAATCATTCTCACTGCTCAGTAGAAACGTTGGGACTAAATGTCTGAAATAAGCCAAATATTCTGAAAGCAGAAAATGGAAAGAACTGCTAAAAATTAGCGCATTTCACGCAAAACGAAGTGCGCATTTCTAAGCCTGATTCATCCATTTCTAACAATAGCTTTTAATTTTTAGTCTTGCAGATTTATACCTTTTTTTCCTAAAAAACAACTTTATATTCCTACAGCTATAATTTTGTAGTTTTCTGCTCAAACTAGGAACACATTTAACTGGAAGCCTTAAGTACCAAAGCTTCACTGATGAATTTTAAGTTATATAAAATGGACACTCCTTTTTGGCAACCTCTGCTATAAGATTCCAAGAAGGTAAAATTTTTGTTGCTGAAACTGCACGACAGTAATCAAGTTTAGTGACCACTTTAGAGAAAAGAAAGACTATCACAATTTTGCCTAACCTTAATTTACATCATTAACATTGAACAAATCAAAGCAAACAAACAAACAAAAACCCACAAAGTACTCATTCTACATTAGAGAACATGTGGATGGACTCCTTTGCCTAGCTAGAAGTACAGAGAATTAAATCTAGATTTGTGAAACTGCAACAGTCTGCTTTATACCGTCAGACAGAGGTTTGGGACCAAAGAGAGAGATTGTACTTACCACAAAGCATTGTTTGCATTTTGCAAAAAGATACGTTAAACACAGTGTGTTCCTGTTTAGATCTGATGTTGCAGACTTGGTGTTTCTTGATGTAATTTGGATCTGTCAGGTCAGATACAGGTTTGGTAATACCTGAACACTCTGGATTTACGTAAGATTGTTATGTAATTAATAGCCCTTATAACAGCTGTTTATCACTTTGCCAGAAACATTTCCTATGCATCCGTATCATTGATACAGTTAACATCTGGTAACTGACATAATGGAGCAGTCTTATCCCTTTGGTGTGAAAATATCAAGCTACCTAGCATTTTACTGTACTTTATTAAGACACAGGAAAGTTTTCCATAGGAACTGGTACTCAGGTTAGTCAGTTTCACTGAACAAGCCATTAAAAACATACACTGCATACAAAAGTGGCAGTTGAGTGCCGGTTACCCAGTAAGTCTCTTTCCTTCTAGGAACACCCATATTCCAGGGTTCTGCGATTCAGAGAACATGATCATCAAAAGATTAGTATTTAAGTAAGTTAGAACTATGACTTTATTTTTCATGTTGCAGAATTCCCTCCACTCAGAGACTGCAGGAATGAAGGACTTCTTTACAGAAATACCCAGACTAACATGTTCAACATCTTCATTCATGACCTGAACACAGACTGAGAGCATCCTCAGCAAGTCTGCGGACAATACAAAACCAGGAGTGGTAGATAAGCCAGATAGTTGTGCTGCCCTTCAGCAGCAGCTTGACAGACTAGCGAAACGGGCAAACGTGAATCTCATGAAGTTTTTATCATAGGGAAATGCAAACACCTTCACCAGGGGTTGAATATCCCCATGCACTAGCACAGATTGGAGACCAACTGGCTAGAAAGCAGCTTGACAAAAAAAATGGGAGTCCTGGTGGACAAGCTGAACATCATGCAGTGATGCACACTTGTGGTGAAGCAGGCCAACAGCCTTCTAGGCTGCTTTAGGAGAAACATTGCCAGCAGCTTGGAGGTGATCCTTCCTCTCTACTCAGCCATGGTGAGACATATCTTCAGTGTTATGTCAGTTCTGGGCTCCCCAGTACACAGAGGCATGGTCATACTGGAGTGAGTTTAGCAACAGGACACAGATGATTAAAGGACTGAAGCACCTGTCACACAAAGACAGATTGAAAGCCTACCTAAGGTACTTCTGACGGCATGTTCCTGATTGCCTCTTGATGGTGGACATCTGACTTTTGATATCATTATACTGGAATCCTGAAGTTAAATTATAAAGCTTTTTTTTTTTTTTTTTTGAGTAAAAACTGTAATCCTCAAAGAACTCTCTCTAACACTGATGAATGACTGACACTTGTTGCAACGGATGTGAGAAAATACTGAGTCAGCACAAAGTGCCTTCAGTGATGTTCTGTTTGCAAGCTGAGCGTCATTAACAAAGGACTTAAAATTCCCTCAAGCCCTAAGGAAATTAGTCTGTAAAGGGGGTCCAGTAATCCTGTGTTGCAGCGTATAGAAAAATTACAGTTGGACTTTTACATATGGAAGAGATTAAAGCTGTTCAGACTTTTTGCTCACTGTTTCTACCACCAGAAAGTCCAGCAGAGGCAAGTAAAGAACTTGCTCATGGCAAACTAATGGCAATCTACTCTCTTGAAGATTGGAGGTAAAGAATCTGTTGCTTGCCAAAGGAATTTGGCCATGTCCAACAATTCTTCATTGATGGGTAAAGCCATCCATCTAGGCACAGCTGTGTGCAATACATCCAACACTGTAAGGATTTTCCTGGATTGCTTCCACATAGATGTCAGACAACTTTTCTCATAAGATCTTGGAAGGATTTGTAATCATCTGGGATAAAAGAGCATGATTAAAGAATGGCTGGTTCAGCTGGTGATGACAAATATATTGGCATCTGCTATTCCTCCTCCCGAAAATTCTCTTCCAAGGGAACCAGATCAGTAACAGACTGAGCAATAGGAAGAATAAATATATCTCTCATGGTCTTTGTGGTGAAACCTTATGGAGTTTTGAGATATCCCATGGTGACCAAAAAAGAGGTATCACTTGAATAGCTGAGGCCCAGGCAGAAGGATCCCTGTAAGGAGGAAATTAAGAATGTCTGGTGTAGGGAACTACAGAGAAGCAGGATCCATGTGGTTTGGAGTAGAAAGTCTCTCTGTTGCCTTGAAAATCTGATGAGGAAGAAGAATATTTCTTTTGAAAATGGTACAGTATTGCGATAAAATCTAGATACTTTGGAAGATGCCAAGGCAAGCACTAAAACTACATAGGAGAGCCCAATAACATTCTGTGTAAGAAATCTCTGTTGGCTGTCATATACTGTTAGAAGGCTGGATAATATATAAGTTTAATTGGAATTAATCATTGATAGGTATGTATTTGCTTTTAATTAATACATTAATTGTAATTGTGATTTTTATTACTAAAACCTGATAAAAACATAATTGAAATGATGCAAGATTTCATAAAGTACTGAAGACAACCAATGCAGTTTAATCCACACCTGATCATTACGCTTTGCAACTGTTCAAACCTACCCTCTGTCTGATTTATGGAAGGGGTCTCTGATACCTTATGGAAATGTCCTAATTGTCATGCCATAAGAGAACCACAAAGTAGATCTTCAGTCACTCTATTGCTGAGTACTGCCATAGTTATTGAGCTAAAAGTCTGAAAATAGTTATTTAACTCAGTGATTGAGACATTAGCCTGTGAGCCATAAAACTGGAATTGGTTTCTATCCTAGTGGATATTTAATATAAAGTGGTAAAATATGAAAAGAAGAGACTATGAAGCCAAGCCCAAAATACTTTCTGATCCACTGATTAGGTGTTTTTATTTCAGGTCAGATAGTTTATTTTGAACTAAGTGATATTTGCTTCATTTTGTTTGAGTGACTAAATCTCATAAATCTCACCTTTTTTGTTGAACTTTTAAGTAAACAGATACATGTACAAACGTATCATAATGGATAAGCAACCAAACATAAGTTATTTGAGTATTATAGTGAAAAAGAGTAAATTCCAGATTGACATGCATAACAAGGGGATCCTAAATAGATGCAGAAGTGATATACCTCTGCATTTGGTACTGGTGAGATCAGTACTGGAATACTGCAGTCCCAATTCAAGGAAGATTTTGAAATCTGGATATAAAACTGGAAGAAAAGACATGAATGTAAGGGAATGAATGTCTTACAGTAAAATATCTAGAGTTTAAGCTATATAAATAAAAACAGAGCGGGTTTAGAGTTCCTAGGGCACAGTCTACAATGTCTAAGAAAGGCACAAAAATTTAAAAAGAGAAGTACTTCAATCTAGTGTGGATCAAATGAAGTTTAAATTAGAGAAAATAACACTAGAGATCTTAACAATGAAAGTCATTAAGCATTAAAATAATTTACAAAAAGTATGGTAGAATTTCAACCACTGATCACTTTATCTTTATGTTTTTCTAAAATATGTGACTTATTTAATAAAGGCTAGTGGATTTGAAGCAGAGATTTGTTCTGAGTAACCATACGTACACTGTTAAGCATGAAGGCAATACAGGTAAATACAGTAATGCCTTCTTGGTTTTAAAACCCGTTAGTGTATAAACTAAAGCAAGACCAGTATTTAGTTAGAAATAATAAAGAAATGAACATATTATCATTAAGCCTTCCCTGTCATTTGCCTGCTTTGTTCAGCTGCAAATTACTATATAAAGAAGATTCTGAAATAGTTGATTCTTACACTTGGCGCAGTCAACAATCTCTAAAGCCATTTTCCAGTTTTTGAATTTCCTGCATACTATGAGATTGTAATATTCAATTTCCTTTTGCAATATATCATCTGATATTGAAATACTATATCATGTAAATGCTAAAGATAACATTCACAGTCTTGTACAGACTACTCATTTGGTCTTCATGCAGAACAGCATTAATCTTGAGAGAGATGCAACTCAGCAGTTGGACTTAGGGTTCTGTAAAGTAGTACAATAGAGCTTTAAAATTAAAATAATAGCTTTAAAGAAATTTTGTAACAAGAACTGAATCAACAGTAGTTTTGTGTATCACACTTACTCAAACTTTTCATAGAATCATGAAATATCCTGAGTTGGAAGGGACCCACAAGGGTCATCAAGTCCAACTCCTGGCTCCACACAGGACCACCCAAAAATCAGACCACATGTCTGAGAGCATTGTCCAAACGCTTCTTGAATTCTGATAGGCTTGGTGCCGTGGCCACCTCCATGGGTAGCCTGTTCTAGTGCCTGACTACCCTCTCAGTGAAGAACCTTGCCCTAACAACCAGCTTGAACCTCCTGTGTCGCAGCTTCGTGCCGTGCCCTTGGGTCCTGTTGCTGTTACCAGAGAGAAGAAATCAGTGCCTGCCCCTCCACTCCCCTCGTGAGGAAGCTGTAGGCTGCTATGAGGTCTCCCCTCAGTCTCCTTTTCTCTAGGCTGAACTAGATTGTCTAGGTCAATCTAAGTGACCTCAGCCGCTCCTCACAGGTCTTCCCATCTAAATCCTTCACCATCTTCATAACCCTCCTTTGGATGGGCTTTTGACTACATTCCCTTAAAAAGAAAAATTTGCAGTTATGTCCAGGTTGTTTAAATTTTCTTTACATTCTAACTTCTTACAAATATGATCCTTTCTATGTACATGTAATTTGATCATCACTCCACATACTGCAGAAGTCTACTAATTAAAAGTAAAACATTAAGAAGAATTGAATTAAAAATAATGCTGTGTTGAATCCAAATCAGTGTTGGGTAGGCTCTTCACCTTCTATGGGCTGATACTGTGAAACCCTAACTGTCAAATACAGTATTTTCTTATGTGCAGTCTCACTGATTTCATTAGACCTCTCATAAGGACTATCTATGGGCACAATTATTTGCAGGATCACATCTTTACTTAGTAAAGAAATACCATCAAAGGATAGTCAGGAAAAAATATGGATATAATGAAATCCATCCCTTTTACCAAACCAGTCTGCAGGATTCTATAAATGCATACTTGGCAGTGTCAGAAGGGTGCTTTGTATGGAAGTTTCAAACATCTGTGCTGCAGAAGTACCACATTAGTGAATCTCTTCAGGATCCATACAACATCTTTGTACAGTAATGATAGCAATCCATTTTGTCCAGTCACAATTTGTTCTGTGAATGTTCATTACACAAAATCAGGAGAGTTTATTTTATGAGAAAGAAAACCATTACTGTAAATGAGCACTTGAACAGTAGGTGTGCTTTTAAAATAGTTACATTGGTTATCAGTACCTTGAGCCATTTAAACATGAGGAATTTGTAATGTATGTAATCCATGCTGTTTGCTGTTTTGGATTTTACGTAATTTCATAAAAGAAACTGAACTGGACTCTTCTCTAGAGAGTCTTCAGCATGGTTAATTCATTTTGCTTTATCCCTGAATTTGTTCACATCTTATTTACCAGCACAATAGATATAAATTTGCATTCAGTGAGTTAGCCCACACTAAGCTTACTTGGAGTCATATTCCATCTTTAAGTACGAGGCGGTAACTCGTGGCTTTTTTGCCCACGTAAGCAGTTCTTTCAGTGCAAGTCAAACTGATTAATTTCAACCTCCTTTGGCAATTATTTAAACTAACTTCTTTGACTGCACTAGAATGAAGGAGAAGCTGCTGCTAAGATGCTTCTTCTGGGAGCTGACACCTAATAGCTAAAACACAGTAAAGATCGTGTAGTCTTCTCAGTTTTTTGATGACAGCCCTGGTTCTCCCTTTTAATACTCAGTCCTGCAGTCCTGATTTTTCCACCTGGTAGGCCAGAATTAACATGTACTAGTTTGTACTGTGCTATATAAGGTATGGTAAGGTGTTACTATGGTCTTGATGCCTGGATGCTGGGAGACAAACTGAGTTTACCTGCTAAATTCACCTATTGACAGTAGTCACAGAAACAGGTCTTTCCCTTGCTATTTCCAATGTTACAGAGGGGAACAATTAGAGCGCATGGAAAGCAAAATGATGTCACCACTATCTCTTCTTTAGTCTACATCTGGAAAGTCTTGGCCCACAAAACAATCTTGACGCTGGGGACATCTGCCCTGGTCCTAATAACCAGACTCTAATGCTCAAATAAGCATCACTCCCTCCCTCCACACTTCAGGAGAGCTGCAGGAGGGCATGGTTTGAGTGTGAAATTTTCTGGAACACAGGACTTCATCAACGAGATGAGCATAGACACATCCAGAACTGATGAAATCAGCTAACTAGGGAAGAGTGCAGTTACATTGGCAGCTGCATAAGAAGACTGGCCGCTGCCTACTCACATGGCTGCGTTCTGCCTTCAGTACAAGTTCTCTGTCCACCAAGATCCCAAACCTGCAATTAAGAGGAGTGATTCCCACTGGTGAGAGAAGAATTCACACCTCACTCTTCTGCTAGGAGGAGTCAGTGCAAGATAGTGGTCAAAACTGTTTTTCTACCTAAAGAAAGTGACCAGTTCTCTGTTTGCTTCTGCTCACCCATAGTAACTAATGGCACTGCCAGACACAATCCTCGTAGCAGCACGGTGATCAGTGGCACAGCAAGAGTCCTAACTCTAACTTCCAGCTGAAGCTACAGGCCCGAAAGAAATAAATATCAGAAATAAATATAGGATCTTTGCTAAAAAGTAGCTTTATTAAATGACTACTACAGGGAGCAAATAATGAAGCAAATTTACAGAAAATTACCAAGATGAGGAAGAACAGAAATTGCCAAAAGCACATGAAGATAATGAAACAAGAACTCCTTTTTTTTTTTTCAGTAAAATAATACGAAAACATATTATGAAAAAATATCAGTAAAAAATAACTGATATTCACAGAAGGAAACAGATCACATAGTTAAATCCTTTTATAGGACCATACATGTTTAAAAAAGTAATAAAATATAGACAAAATGATTTTGCACAAAGTGAATCATATCGAACCTCTTTAATTTCCTTCTTTGCTAGACTAACTGGTCTAGTGTGTAAGAAGGAAGTGTTTTTGTAATATAATGACTTTAATAAAGTCTTTCCTGCTGTTCTAATGAGACATTCTCATAAAGAAAGTAAGGAAATATTATTTTGATGAAATTACCAAGATGAGGATACGTCTGGTTGAATAAATAATTAGCAATGGTTCACTGCCACAGAAAGAGCACATTTCAAGCGGATATAATAAGATACTAGCTCAGATCTACTGCATATTCTCTTGGATAGAGAAATAAAGCTAACTGATAAGAGCTTGTGAACATGAACAGAATGGGTGAAGCTGCAAGTACCTAGGAGGTTAGACAAAAATTTCATTTGGAGAAATGCTCCTTATTACACAAAATAACTTTTAATAGAGACAATTGAAAAATGCTGTAGAAAGGAGATGGAAACAATTGATGAGGCAGCAGTAATGCAGAAAATGATATGGAAACTATCTTGGGAATGATAGCATGACTAAGAAGGGATAATAACATAAAAAAGCAAGTCTTGGTGCTATGAAAGAGTTGTTTCTGTTTTGAAATATACTCATTTTTCTGTCAACTAAGCCCTAAATAATTTGTTGCTGGAATAATCTGTCCATTTGGAGGAATTATACTTTGAAGAAAGCTGTAGAAATACCACAGACTGAAAAGGAAAAAATAACCCCCAGAAATTTAGGAAACATCACCTGAAGGGAAATACTGAAGAACTGGATTGGTTTTCTCAAAGAGATGACTGAAAGCCAAAGACGTAAAAAGGGAAGAAGTTCCTAATAAGAAGCTGATGACAAAATATTCCTCCTTATACTGAGGAAAGAAAGAAGCAATCTTTTCAGTAGCTTTGGGCATGTCTTTACTGCAGATCTCACTGTAGTGCACAGACATTGAGAGAACATGCAAGGAAGCTATGTCCAGTCACGGAAGCAGTCAGCAGGGCAGAGCTCGGCCTGGGCTGAGAAATACTCTTCTGGGTTCCTTAGAAAAGCTTTATGTAGTCTAGTTTTACATTAGGTAATATAGTCATTAAAGGTGTTTTTCTACATTCCAGGAGGATGGAATGTAAATGAGGAGACCTGGTAACACAACAACAGTACATTTTAATTGGGTCCCTGAAGGGGCAATCATTCTGGCTAGATCAGTCTTGCTGAACATTGTTTAAAATCTATATGCATTTTTGCGGGGATTTGGTAATTTTTTTTGTTCAAAACAACAAGAAAATACTGTTATTTATTTAGAAACACCACCCGAGTTATTCAAGTATAACATTTATTTATTTAAATTTTAATTTTTATGAACCATATCATTATAGTGTTGAAATCCTTTCTCCAGCATTAAGGAAGTTATTAATTCTGGTTCACGGAAATGTTTAAACAATTCCTTGTAATTGTCCATTACCAACAGAGAAGGTTACTGCAATACATTAGTTTTACACCAATGCGTTTTACTTGGTTTGCATAATACAAATGTTCCAGTTCATGTATATCCAAAGCTGCAAGAAAACACATCATTAGTTTTCAAATGAGAGGTTAGCAAGACCTATTATTCTGGTGCTGAAAAATGGATTGTCTTAAGTAAGGGGATTAATAATTTAAGGTAGATCAGCTCAGCACAAAATGTTTCCCAGTTGCTGCTACCAGGAGACCAAACTAATTTCCTCCAAAAGTACAAACATTTACCCTTAAAGTGTATAACAACTGCCACGATGTGGCTATAGCTTTAAGGTCTGAACATAGACAGAAAACCTTAGAGCTTCAGCAATCAGAATAGCAGTACAGAAAATCAAAGCTGACAATTTCTCTATGTCAGGCAACATTTCAAACACTAGATGCAGGCCTGGAGGAAAGCTGTGTGTCAACGTTTCTAGTGATCAGGAAATTGCTTGACTTAATTTTTGCAAACTGAAAAAAAAATAAAAATAAAAGTAAAAAACAGAACAAACAACAAACCGGATCTCATTCCTGAGTGGATTTTTCAGTTCACTATTTCCTTGAAGCACTTCACAGAATCAGACACATTTAACAATAATAATGAGAAACATTACAAAGCTCACTCGTGCCAGTTGGAAAATGACTTCGCTACTAATCTCGTTGTAATGCCTCCTGAATTCATCATTAACCTTGGAAAAGTTTGCCCGGAAGTAGTACAAAACAGCACACCAGCAGTATCCCAAACAGACTATCAAGACAATATTAAATATTTAATGTATTTCACCAGTGTCACTATCTGTAGTCTACCTACAGATAACATGGAGTAATTAACACAATTTATGTTTTGGTATATTAGGGATGAGTAAGCATGTAAAACTGCAAATGACCATATTCTCATTAATTTCTTTGTCAGCTCACCACCTGCTGGTCTTTACATTTCCACATTACTCATTATATTCTCCATTACTCATTCTCTTTCTCTTTTAATTTTGCCATCACTTCTTTATTATCCGGGGTTTTTTTGCCTTTTTTTTTTTTTCTTCATATAATCTCTGCAAATTCTCTCACCACCCTCCCATTCTCTATTCCACAAACTCCTATCCAACTTCTCAGTGTACCTTTGCCACTAAAGCCACTCTTTTGCATCATAAATGATCTCCAGCTTTGGATTTTTTAATCCATTCTTTTCCATCCTTTATGCAGCCCTACCAGTACCTGCGTACTTCTGGACTTTCTCTCTGCTTTTTCCTCCTCTTCTTTCCATGTATTTTCTCCTCTGAATAATAACAGATTCTTCCCACCAATAGGTCTTTGTGACCTTTCCTACCCAAAATGGGGTGTGAAACCCCAGCAGCAACGGGCACACACAGCTCTGGAGAAAGCACATCTCCATCATGAGGTGTGTGGAGGTATGAGAATGAGATTCATAGCCTCACTTGCTCACACCAGCCCTGATCCTCCCACTTGTCCCCTTTCCTATGTCATTTCCCACACATTTTAATTTTAATTTAGGCTATGTGCAAGCTCCTGTATATGAATTAAGGTATTAACTAAGGCTAACATAACTGAACTGCTTGTATTAGCCAAGTTA
The DNA here is from genome assembly GCA_013399475.1 of Chauna torquata. Classification (NCBI taxonomy): domain Eukaryota; kingdom Metazoa; phylum Chordata; class Aves; order Anseriformes; family Anhimidae; genus Chauna; species Chauna torquata. The sequence continues at coordinate 70,197 of VXAL01004932.1, forward strand.
GTGTCTCTATATGGTCCTGTATTGTGCATGAAGCCTTTGCATTCTCCACTGCTTCCTGCTGAATTTCAGGTTTTCAAGTTCTGAGTAAAACCGGATTGCCAGAAAAGAACATTAGAGCAAATGATATCATTTCAAATGCAGTGTTGCAATGGCCAACTTCTTAACAGAGAACATACCAGTAAGTCCATTTTTGTACACTAGCAGCTTAGCTCAGAAAACCACAGGTTTATGCCAGTGCAACCTATGCAGTTGTCTATCACGGTCATCAAAATTCACATTTTTAAAATAAAATCATTCTTGAGAGCATTCTTCTGGTAATATTTTGGGATAACAGTTCCAAAGTTTTATGTAAACTGTTTCTCAGTCTCTCTTTTGGTTTTGTTAATTTACTTTGTCATTATTGCCTCATAGACACCATAGTCATTATCAAAAGGTTAAAAATAATTAAAATATAAACTCTTTTAAATTCCTTGACAAATGCTGTTTTCTCTTTCACATGGATTTCAAAAGTAAATCAACACAGTTATCATTCTTAGGTGGCAGACATTTTGCACCATTTTTTCTCTTATCTGCCTTTTTATAAACGTAAAAGGAGAAATATTGAAGAATTAAAATGAATGCTTGCAAGCATGAGCTGGCTTAATGGAAAGTTAAACATTTCAGAAATTAAGATTCCCATAATGTCTAGTAATAAACCGTGTGTTGGCTTGGATTCTTCTTTACTACTCTCTCCTGGTTTGGAAATCAACTTTTAATGACATCTGATAGCACCTTAAGGTTGCTTAAGGTCAAAATATTCTACACGCAGAATACACTAATATATTAAGTCTACAACAGGAAAAGAAAGAAAGAAAGAGAGACAGAAAGAGAGACAGAAAGAGAGACAGAAAGAGAGACAGAAAGAGAGACAGAAAGAGAGACAGAAAGAGAGACAGAGAGAAAGAAAGAGAGAAAGAAAGAAAAAGAGAGAAAGAGAGAAAGAAAAAGGAAAGAAAAAGAAAGAAAGAAAAAGAAAGAAAAAGAAAGAAAAAGAAAGAAAAAGAAAGAAAGAAAGAAAAAGAAAGAAAGACAAAGAAAGAAAGACAAAGAAAGAAAGACAAAGAAAGAAAGACAAAGAAAGAAAGAAAAAGACTTAAAATGCGGTGTCTTCCAGAAGTAGCCAGTTCTCATTCTCCTATTTAATGCATATAATTTCCAGGACGATTAATGAACAAATGCTAATGAACATCTCAACACTGTGACCAGCCCCACCATATGTGGTTCTGCTCATGGGTAAACCAGGACTCCTTTTGCTTTAAGTGCTTTGATGTGCACACAGGAAGCTCAGAAACCCAGAAAGTGAGCCTAGTCCGTTTTTAAAACTGATGGGCATGAGATTCCTGTGATTTAGCCAGGATTATGCTGGAAGCTCTTCGGTTTGGTTTGTCAGAAGCAGCTGTTCAAAACCTGCATAAAGGAAGCCCACTTCCCTCCTTTGCTGCTGCTTCTAGCAGGAGCTGGCCTCCACTCTCTCCATGGCAAGTTTCCATCCCAGACACAGATGGAAGAGTCCCATCTCCATCCTGGTCCCTGACCCCAGCCAGGTGCCAAGCCATGTTCCAATGCAGCCTTCTGCCCGCCACAGAAACAAATCCAAACTCTACCTTTACCACTTGTAAAACCTGCTTATTATTTAAAAATGCAAGAGAGGCCACATTTCTTCTGCTGACTCATTAAGTTTGCTTAAGAGCTGCTGCACTGGCCAAGCTGCAGTTCTCATTCACAGCCTTTCTTACATGGATACAAAGCACGTTAAACTGAGAAAAGACAAGTACCAAGTACTCTGTGGCAAGCAGAGGAACCAATGCCACAGGAAAGCAGGAATGATTATTCTTAAACTATTCCAGGCAATGTTAGCCTATGACTCTCCAGAAAAGGATAATGCAGAGGAGGAGTAAAAGTAATGATCTCCCACCAGACCAAAGGCTGCAAGTTCTGTGAGGCAGCAGAGTGACTCTTACTTTGTGCTACAAATCTTTTTCCTACCAACTTGAAAATATAAATCTCTGCTAGTCTGTGGCATGGGCCAGTGCTTGTCTTTCCATCACTGCCATTTACAGTACTTCTTCTTCGCTTATGGGCCTTGTCACAAACTTGTGAAGAACGCAGCGTAATAGGGCCACTAGCTCTGATGAAACGTATTTCCAACACAATGTTTTCACAGTGCCAGGACCTCAAATACTTGCATCTATGGCTTAATTCTTCATATCTGCCTCCAGAATATGTCAATTCCACCCTAGAAAGAATTATTTTATCACTCCTGATTATTCAGGGAAAAACAGGGAAAAAAATTCCCCTCCAGGGAAAAAAAGAATTCTACCTCATATCGCAACAGAATTCAATTTCTTTTCTGCCTCTTGTCCTCTCTATTCTCTAGGATGTGCAAAAAATTCACTGTTTTCTTTTGAACTTTCTCTTGCACCTCCTTCATTGCTTTCTCTGCTCGAAGTACTGCCATTGAAGCCAGGTGACAGCTGTGCAGTCACCACTCGTCACTTCTGTTTCTTCAGGGATAATAGAAGTTCCTCTCTTCCCTTCTTAACTCCTCTGAAAAGCAACTAGCAATGCATGATCTGCTGCTGCTCTTCTGCTACTATCTGAAAAATTGACTCCCTTTGATCCCAATGGAGGCATAGCCTGACTTTCCTGTGAATGTCCTTCCAAACCATGCACTAGATAACGACACTTTAATTCCAGCCAAAAGAAATCTTTAGAGATGAAATCAAACTTGCTGTTAAATCAGTTCTTGATTAAGTATGAATAAAGTAAAGGGAAAGCTCTAATAAAAAGTGTGAGATATGTAGGCAAAATTGTTTTTCATATGATATGTTCCTTAGGGCGTGAAACCCAGGGCAGAACAAAACTGGATACACCACAATATAGAAGAGAATGCTTTTCCCTTAAATAAATAAGCATGTTGTCAGAATGAACTGTCTTAAGCTAGAAAGTTCAGTCTACTAAAATATAAAAAATGCCATGGTTCTAATCCATCAAAAGCTTTCGTTTTCTGCTGTCAAAAGTAACGGAATAAATAGTCCCCTCCACAACTCCATTTTTAAAACCAGCCAGGATTTCCCCCATCACTTCAACAGCAGTCTAGACTATCATTACTGGGATGGCTATAAAGGTTCTTCTGACTTCCTATCTCAATCTGGTGATAGCCAAGCTATCTATACCATATAGTATGTTTTGCTATAACACATTACCAATCTATTTCATTTAAATAATTTATTTTTTCTTTCTGAAATTTCTAAGATGTATTTATTCACCTTCTTGTAGTATGATTAAGGGACAGCTGTTCAAATGTATCTGAACAGCATTAAGCTACAAACACAAGTTTAAGATATTCGCTCCTTTTCTTTTACATTTTTTTGTATTCGGTTCTGCCTCCTTTCAATCTACTTATTAAATAAACGTGTATCATCTGCTTGTAAATTGGATTCTCCATGCTTTTCCCCCACTTAATCTACTATTCTGCCTCTTCTGCTTTCTTAATTTACAAAATGTCACCTATCGTCCAAATTTCCTGATGTACTGCTTTACATTTTATCTTCCCGTTTGCCATCTCGTGGAAGTGCCAGGCTCCCAAAAATAGTGTAATTCATCAGCCTGAGTGTCTAAGGACTTTTTACACCTGTTATAATGTCCTGGATATTCCTCAAAAATGTCTTCACTTGTTGCTTCAATCAAATTCTTTTTTTCACAGTTTCTTATCATGCTAAGAGTAGACACTTCCATCCTCTCAGTCCTCCTCCCAAAGCCCCTTTATTTTATGATTATTTTTCATGTCAATCTCTTTCTCATTCCTATTTCTAAGTTAAGTCTTTCAAGATACCAGCATTTAAAAACAACTATTGACAGTTTAAACCAACACACAGTAATACAATATTTGGGTATTTACCCATCAGTGTAGCTATTAGAGCCGCACAGAAAGAGGTAGAAGCAAGCATGTAGGCAGAAAATACCTTTAGCAACATCGACAACATGATGGCCATGGTTATGCACCGTATGTAGCCTTGCAGAAGGTGCAGCAAACTTTGATGTTGGGGCAAGGGGAAATCAAGAAACGAACTCTGATGTCAGGGTTTCCTTGTGGAACTGTGCTTTTACCTTCCAGCCTTTCCTTAAAGCAAGAAACAAAGGAGGATGGCATCTTCTCTTCCCTGCCCACCTTCCTCCTACACCACAGGAATAAATTATCACTCATTAAATTAATATGCTAGATTAATTTACAATTAAGTGGTCACTAGCAATAATGATATATAACGGACATTCACAGTAATTGTAGTGCACAATTCAACATAAACCTGGCAAAGTTTCCCATACATCTGCTTATTCCCTACACACAAGGAATAAGGATAACAATAACTTGGACCCATTGAAGACCACTACAAATAAAGGGAGAAAACAGCCACTATACAGCTTTAAAATCTACTACTTTCTAGGCTGCCCACTGGTACATCAACTGTTTCCTTTTAATGAGATGCATCCTTTTCATACGATATTCTGATTTTGTACCTGTTCTATGGACACTAATTGAAAAGGTGCAAATGCCATTTTTACTCAGGCAAAACACAAGTACACCTGCTCGGTACATACAGTATTGAAGCCATAGGATAAAAAGAGTAAACTAGAACTCATAAAACAAGAACAAATAAATAAATAAATAACCGTTCTTACGTATGAGGATGTGTTGCTTGTACTTGGTAAAACTCTTGAATATTTTGAGCTTACAGGAAAAAGAAAAATTAAAAAAAAAAAGAATGAAAAGACTGAAAAGAGAGTGCATTACACTGATGGTTATTTTTTGCCAGAAAATACTTGTCAGTGTATTTTTTCCATGGGAGAAGAGTCTGCCAAAAAGTTATAATATCTAGAAGTCACAAAACATGCTGTTTCTATATGTTATTAAACTGCATGTAAATGAAAAATAAAGTTACTGACATGGATTATTCTTATTCCACAAATTATGGCAACATAAACATTTTGTAGAAACCTGGTCTTTGTAAACACATGCAATATACTGTACAGCTGTCACCTGGTATTACCTGCGTGCCCTGCAGTGGTGTAAGAATCATGCTTGAANGAAAAGGTGCAAATGCCATTTTTACTCAGGCAAAACACAAGTACACCTGCTCGGTACATACAGTATTGAAGCCATAGGATAAAAAGAGTAAACTAGAACTCATAAAACAAGAACAAATAAATAAATAAATAACCGTTCTTACGTATGAGGATGTGTTGCTTGTACTTGGTAAAACTCTTGAATATTTTGAGCTTACAGGAAAAAGAAAAATTAAAAAAAAAAAGAATGAAAAGACTGAAAAGAGAGTGCATTACACTGATGGTTATTTTTTGCCAGAAAATACTTGTCAGTGTATTTTTTCCATGGGAGAAGAGTCTGCCAAAAAGTTATAATATCTAGAAGTCACAAAACATGCTGTTTCTATATGTTATTAAACTGCATGTAAATGAAAAATAAAGTTACTGACATGGATTATTCTTATTCCACAAATTATGGCAACATAAACATTTTGTAGAAACCTGGTCTTTGTAAACACATGCAATATACTGTACAGCTGTCACCTGGTATTACCTGCGTGCCCTGCAGTGGTGTAAGAATCATGCTTGAACAGCTTCTGCCTGTGGATTACAGTGAGGTTCAGCATCCAGTTTTTGGAGCTGATTTTATCATAGAACAAAATAATGAATCAGCCATATATATTTTAAGGGACTAGAAGCAAGAGACCAAATGATTGGACCGGGTTATTTTCCTAGTAAAGGAGAAGTTAAAGTTACAGAGAAATCTAGTCTAGTTAATTGCAATTATTACAACATTCATATATAATGAACAACGATAATGGAACAACAGCAACAGTACAAGGAGCTTCTCCCATATGCAGACACTGTAGTAAAGATAACAGTAGAGCTCCCTGAAGAGTTGAAAAACAAGTGTTTTTCCACCCTAGTTCTCTCCTGAAAAGCAGGAGAAAGAACAGCATGAGCCCTCTTTTTCCATTCCTACCTCTGTGAGGGAAAAACCCTGGATCCACAGTTGCATGAGACCACAGAAAATGTGCAGAACAGAAAAAAAAGGTATTTTGAAGCTTACATATTAATATTTTTAAAACACATTAAATCAAATTTATACAGCAAGGACAAATTTATTGTTATTATCCAGCTACAGTTGATCTGGAAATCTCAAAAGACTCATGGATGTCTTGAAATAATTCCAGGCTTTCTTGGATCCCACTAAGGCAGAGATACCAGAAGAACAACTTCTCTTGTGACATTCTGATTCTTTTGCTTTCATTCACAGTGAAGACCAGGAAGACCAAAGTTACCAAACCACAACAACAAAACCAGACTGGAGTGCAGAATGCAAGCATTGACTAATGATTGTGGAGATTCTTATGTTAATAGAAATCACATAAATATGAGAACTAAAACACTTATTATGTCATCTAATCTATGCAGTTGGCAGGAAAGGATTTGTTCCCTAAAGCGTATTTTATATGGCTTTATTCAGTCCAATTTTAAATGGCAGAGCTATGAAGCTCCCACTGCGTTCTTTGAGAAAGCTGATTTGTTTATTGTTTGAATTAATTTGGCCATTTCCAGTTATAGCAAATATGCTCAAGATGCTGTTCTTAATAAAAATATGGAATGTCCTCAGTAATTTATGGTAGTATTAAAATAGTTAGTGAATATCCAAGCTATGAGCTCTGTTGAAATATCATTGCATATAACAGGCGGTTCTTTTGATATTAACAAGGGGAGGAATTTCTAAATATTTGGCAGTTGGTTTCTGCTGCAATTACAAAATTTTATCCAAATTGATGTGCTCTGGTAATCAGTTCTATATGACTCATAAGCTTAGCTTTTTTACAGTTATATTTCTGAAAGAATTTTTGTAGTTGTTTCCAAGCACAACTAGGTTGGAAATACCAAAGTTACACTTTTTTCACAGCATTTTTATATTATTAATTCTTCATGAAATCAGGACTTACAAAAAAAAAAGGAAAATGAGTGAGAAATATCTTTTATATTATATTATGATTTCTGAAAATATAATACTTATCCTACTCTTATGTAGAGGATTGGTAACATTGAAGGGATTATTCACAAATAGATACTCAATCTGTTCAGTTTTTTGCTACTGGGAAGGCAACTCAAGCAAAAATATTCATCCACTGTAAACATACCTTGCTAAGGGAGATATTCATATGTACTCACTAAGTCCTGACATAGCTCTAAAGAAAGATCTGATGTTTCAGAGTACGTCTAAAATTACTGTTGGCTGTATATATGGATTACACTCAGACACTCACATATATATGGGTAATTTGATATTTTCTTCTCTTTTTGTGGGAAAAATCATCTGAACTGCAGATTCTGTTACCTCAATGTAAGGTTTGCACCCAATAAAACCACCTGACTTACATGGGAAGAAAATTACAGAATTAAAAGGACTGAGGATAAATCTTCACAATTCTTGTGTAAGAACACTTTTTCACTGGAGAATATTTTCCTAAGTCATAAGGAAAATGAGTACACTTTCAGCTGTTTAATGTACTATGATAGCATCTGTATTTACTGTACATGATACGATCTTTACGGCATTTCTGTTCGAGCTGCCTAAAATATTGTACTGGTCTCGACCTTGGAAATGTTTCTTAAGCATTTACTGTAGTATAACAGAGATCTTTTGCCAGAAGAGTCACTGCTGAGCTGTGGACTCTTAGGGGGTTTTCCATATTAGGGGTTTTCTTGCTCTGGATTAAGCATGCCAGCAGTAGTGACTTGCCATTCTGTATTTAGAATTGATTTGCAGGAATGGATTTGGGTAAGAAATGTTTAAATTTCTTGTATTTCATTGAGCTGAGTTTACTACCACAAGACAATTTAGAGAGACATCCATTAAGAAAACTCTTGCAAACTATCCAGCACTACATGAGCTACAGCAGATTTCTACAGCAGATTTCTGAACACAACAGGATATGTGCACTTCTTCACCTGCAATTCTAGTGGCGCCAAAAGACTGTGAAGAATGTGCTTTTAATATAAAAATTTTAAAGGTTATAGTTTATTGGATAGTTATCATAGATACTTTAAAAATGATTACTGATATTTAAGCAGAAATATGGTGAACTAACTACTAGCTTAAATAAAAAGATATCACTTCAGGAAAATACCAAACATCTCTTAATCATCAGTCAACTGCTTTCTACGAATTAACTTCCTTTTCAAAAATTGCATTTTTGAAACGCAATTTCATTTAATTTATGATATAAATTGCATAGCAAATCCACACAGGACATTCAAATTTAATGTTAGCACTTAGGTCATTTGATTCCCACAGTAAACTTTTAATGTCCAGACTCTCTTGTTGCACCATAACTGTACACTATTGAAAGACTTCTCCCCAGGTAGCAGTAGCAGAACATAATCCTGCCAAGACTACCTGTCTGAGTTTACTCTGAAGTAGAAATGCGAACCATTACTGTAATCCCATACTATATGACATCAGTAGTGGCCATCCAATAAATTACAAACTTGTATTTGCTCTGGGACCATCTATAACCTTATATTTATTTGTCATATAAACACTGTGGTTTCAATATCCTACTGGTGTCACCCAGTGAGAGTTGAAGTTTTGTTGAAGATGTCACTAGCTATAAAAAGAAGTGTGAACTGCTGCAGGTTTATTTAATCCTACAGCCACAGAATCCTTATTCGTAGTAGTTTGAGAAATATTATTTCCCATGCAATCTCACTTAGTCTGAAGCTAGGACAAGTCAAAGGAAAGAAAGAGGTTTGCTGTGGTAAAAGACCAATAAACTATATCTAATCCTGATTTGTAAAAAGAAGTTTACAATTGACATTAAAATATACAATAATCAGAAATGTATTTCATAGATCAAAATAACATATGTACAAAGCAGTGAAGAACCTCCTCACAAAACTTCCTACTTGTTACTCTTTAGACATGAACTTTTCCTATCAGAAGAGTCTTGTGGATTAGTTATATTTCAATCACTTAGCTGCATGTCCCAGCAAGCAAGCTCCTTTACTCTGAAAGACATAATCAACTAAACCAAGCAAGACCCATGTTCCACATTTAAGCAGTTTTATAATTCCAGAATACACTGAGGGACTGTAGAGCTGTAGGAAAACAAACAAAAACACACACATACACACACACACACACGCACACACAAAAAAAAAGTTTTCAAGAGCTGTGCTGCTCCTCTTTCATAATAAAGGCAATCCCACATAAAACTTTAGAAAATGTAGATGACAGAAAGGAGGAAAAAAAAAAGAAAGAACTTCTCCATAGTCTCAGTAAAAGTGGAGAAAATATATTCTGAGTACCAAAATCATCTAATATATTAGTAGAATATGCAACACTAAAATCTTTTTCTTCAACAATTTTTTGTGTGTTTGCCTATGAACTTTAAGCTAATAAATAGGATGTAATGTTCACAATGTCTTCAGTTCAAAGAAACAATAGCATCACTTACCTAAAGATTGGTCTTTGGAGATGCTTTTTCTTGATTGTAACACAATCATCCATTTAAAGAGGGAAATTTGACTTCTTCCAGCAAATAACTCCAAAAAGACCAGGGAGTAATCAGGAAACTTGTTCTTAGCTACTGTGCTGCAGAGAGCACACAGAACGATATTTTGGTGCTGGGGGAAGCCTCCCTCCCTCTTTCTGACAGTTGAGCAGAAAAGGGCCATAGAGGCCACATAAGTCAGGCACGTCCGTGCACCACCAAACCCTGCAGGCTGAGCAAAACTGGAGTCAAGTTGATCGAAGCACGGAGTTGTACTGGATTCCTTTCAACTGTGCAGGAAAAAAGGGGAGCTTTGCCAAGTGCTACCCAGGTAAAAATGGTTTAGATTATTCCAGCCATGAGAGCACTTCTTACACATGCTGGTCAAAGTCTTAAATGCAGAGTCACTCTCTCCCTCGCTCTTTAAAACACACTGTTCCGAGGCTCAACTTGTTTTTCTTCAAAATAAAAGTTGTGCAGCTGTTTCAGCATTCCCATGCGAGTACCTTCAGAAAGTTTGTTCTGGTAAAAGAACTGTATACAAATTAATGAAGACGGATGGATCTGGTCTGTGAGGCTGGCTCCACTTCAAGAGATTGTAATTATTTTACAATCTGGCTTTTATTCACTCTGGATGATGTGTGGATATAACTATGTAAATTAAAGCACTGCTCATAATTTTTAGCATTCATAACCTAATAACCTAGAGTTGGCTGAAGCAGAATATGGTGTTTGCAGCTGGTAGAACCATAACTACATAAAACAAACCAATGCTGCGTGAGTGAGGAAAACAAAGCTGCCCAAGTTCAGAAAGTGACAGTAGCAAACTGTTACTGTTTGCAAGATAAGATTTCAACAGAGATTCAAAGTCAAGAGCTTGCTCTGACATCACGCTGACATAAATCAGGAAGAATTCAACCACAGCAAACAGAGGCTGTAACGAAAGCTATAAGGCAGGAGTGGGACTGCGGTTCTCAGCGGACCAGTCATGAGTGGTTCAGGTGAGATGCCATCTCCTGGGCACCTCAAGGGGTCCACAACAAAGCAGTGCTGGCACAGGGCTTCACGGGAGACATGAAACCCGGCCAGTGGAGCAGAAAGCAAGCAGCGAGCCCTCACCCACATGCAGCTGTACACCCTGGCTGCGCAGCACCCTGGCACTGTATGTCCCCTCCTGCAGAGGAGGGAAAGGACCTGCCGCAGTGGCTCCTTCCCTATGGCCCAGCTCCCTTCCAGCTTAACCCTCAAAAAGCACTTGCTATAGGCTAAGTGATGTTTCTGATATGTGACAAGCAGGATCAGGAAGGCTGGACGTCTTTTGCAGCTGCATGATTAGTTGGAGGGAGAGTAGAAGAGTGGTAAATTTACACAGTTAAGTGAACAATACTGGCATTATCAAATTAAGCTTGAGGAACACTGTAAGTCTGCAAAAAAAGGCAAGATAACCAATACCGAGATGTTTCTTAGGCTGCATATGACTAAGCAAATTCATACCACATTTTGCACAGATTATGAATTTCACAAAATTTCCATGAAATAATGCTACATAACAATCAGGGAGATAACCAATATCCCAGTAATATGTATTTTCACATACAAAAATTTAGGAGTTTAGCAGATTTTACCGAAACAGGTAAAATCTCTTCCTAGATGTAATATATACTGCTTATAGAACAGCGTGATAGTGCAAAGTTTGGTTAGCCTGAAACTGATCCCCACACGCTATTGCCATGACACAGCCACAGAGCAATTATCTAAAGGAAAAATGATCTGACAGCCATCATCAATCAGTTATTTGTTGTTGATTCAGTTTCACCCTCCTCCACTTTTTATTTCTACTCCTTTGAGAAGTAGAACGGACTACGCCTTCATCAGGACAACTATCCTTATCAGATCACAGGTTAGTTTTTGCCAGGATCTTGAAGGATCTGAGGATCTTTCTTCAACAATATGCAGTGTTCAGAGTGCTGTCATATTTTTAAAACCTTTCATGTAGTCATGATCTTACTTATTCCTGCCTGCCAAGATTCACATTTTTCTTCATGCAGTTTTCCTGCTCTGGGTTTCAGCTTTTCAAAATAATTTGCTGCTTTTTGAAGTGTGCTTACTCACTGTCTATACAGAAAGCTGCAAATTACTAAGAAATCTCCCTTTTGTTTCATATTATGTGCATAGTATTGCTGTACTTCTGTTATTCAGAAGGACTTTCTGCAGCTCAGGGTAAAGATCTTGATATCTTCTGAGAGTTTCAAGAAAAAAGAAAATCTTCAAATCCTCAGTGAGAGCTATACCAAATATGTTTTTCCATTGAACTCCTCAACCTTTCATCTAGCCATTTTACCAGTCCCAAAACCAGTATACATCTTAAAAGTAATTTTTTCTGGGCCCAGTCCAGTGAACATTGCTGTTCGTGGGACTTCCATTCAAGCATGGCACTGAAAAAAGTACTATCTGGGGGAGCTGAAATTCCTGCAGTGTAATTACTTCGACTACAAGGAATTTGTAGCAGTTAAAAAAAAGGCAGGGAAAAAAAATATGATTATTAAGCGGCAACAGAACTTTGCTTTAACTGCATTGTTTTTCATCTTCCAAACAGCCTTTTTTTGACCATTCAGAGTTTTCATTCAACACAGCAACAATCCACTGATTTTTTCCTTATCATATTCAGAAATCAGTTCTACTTGTTGAATGAGTATGCACACAAATTCTTCAAAAGGGCATTTATAAAGGTATGAGAGATTAATTAGACTGCATGAAGCCTGAGTCCAACTCAGATTATTCCTGTATTGTTCAGTGGAAAAAAATCACATGTATAAAATTCACCAGCACGTAATTTTTGCAGATTACAGTACTGGAGCATCCTGCAGTGATATTAATCAATTATAGGATATACCTGGACCAGATATAGTGAATGAAAGCATTTTGGTTAGAATGAGGAAGTACTTTTATTAAAAGCACTATGGCAATTTTTAAAAGTCCTCTACAGATAACATTCATCATATTTCTTGCTTTATACTAATCCTTTCAGCAGTAATTAGAATGGTAAAAATCTGTTTAACTGATGCCCTAGAGGTCTCTTATTTAATTTCCCAACACTGGGTGAAACTCAAGCAGAAAACTCCTGAATTGTTTGTTTTCCAATTTATTTTCCCATTATTGTTGCTATTGTTTGCCCACCACAACCAATGACTGTTCTTTCTAAGCAATGCAAGCTATTTTTATTTCATCTCCCATGCACATGTTCATGTGAAAGCAGACTTTTTGGACCAAAAGCATATAATACTTCACCACTCACAAAAACTGAGTTTCACCAACATCAAGATTTGTAGCAACAGTTAAGTTATTTGATGTCCAGTACTATTTCTCAAGCTAAAAGACAACACGTGAGCTAGAAGCCAAATATTTAATCTGCTTGTTTTAATGCCACATTTTTCTTATTGATCTGTAGCTCTTTGCCAGAAGTCTAGAAATGTAATTTCAAATCTGTTGGTAATTAAGATCGTAACTAAGAGGTTTGACATTTAAAGCTTTAATCAGTTACATGCCACAGTCTCTGTTCTGCTTCCATAATAAAGCAAGGGGTCAGAAACCTTCCCATGTTGTTCAAGAGGAAGCAAGAGAACAAGTGGAGAGCTAAGTTTCATGCATCCATTTCTTTTCTGGACTAATGGGGGGGCGGGNTACAAAAATCTAGAACAGGACTTATCACCAGAATGCTGTTTTACTTTTCAGTACAGTACCTTGCAGCAGTTCACTGTTTAAGACACTTGTAAAGTAATTAAATCACTAAGTAAAGCATAAATAGGGAATTTTTTACAGTAGGTAATCAGCGTATCTTGTGCATCTCCTAACAAGATTTGTATTTAGCTACTTATCTGATCAGTGGATTAAATCCACTCCATAATGGCTGCATGCAGGAAGAGCATTTAAACTCCATGCATAAGAAACTGGAGGGAGTGATGTGAAATCCACTTATGCCATCACTCTCACATCAGCAAGGAAGATGATCTTCCAAGGCTTCCTATAAGACAGAATAGCTGTTACAGGCTCTTTGTGATAATGTGGGGAGCGTGTCTCTCAGCACCCATTTTGGCTGCCTCCAGTTCACATGCAGGCTCTCCTGTACCGACACTAATGAGCCAATAAAATTGCCCAGCTGTCTGATGTCTTGTACTGTCCCCAGACCCAGGTTAAATGCTATAGGAGATGCTGTGATTGCCTGCCATACAAAGGCTGAACTTTATCACAAGCTTGTCATGCTTAATTTAGAATACTACCTACTAGAACTGCATTTGTGTAATGTTTTAATAGCTAAATTATAGTTACCTACATTCTCCATATAGCTACCCATATTCCTCAGCACAGTTCGCCCTGTCATGGACCAGGCTCAATGCTTTTTCACTCAACAGCTCTACAAGGTTTGCATTAAGCTTAGTGCACTCTACATACATAAACGTGTAGGACAGTCTCAATTTATTTCTTTGTGTTGACGTCAGCAAAACCCACTCTGAAACTTAACCTAATGACTTCTCCAAGCTTGAAAAACTAGAGAGTACTGGAGATAACTGTGACTCATTCAGAGTGCAGATAGAAAAGTTGGCAAACATTACTGGATCCATTGCGGTGCACGTGGTAAAGCTCTGTGCAAACAGTTGTGCAGGTCTTTAAGATCTGGCTTCCCTTTTCACCCCTCATAAGTAAGAATATTTATAAATTGTGTTATTCTCTCTTGCTTTCCCTGTTTACATGCACACACAAACTGAGCAGAGACTTACGTCAATGCCATCACACAGATTAATTTCCCTGCTAAGACTTTTCTGCTCAGACTACAGCACAGTAACTTGGTTTAAGAAGCTTCTCAGTCCTTCACTTTTGCTTTTTTATTTTCCTACATCTTAAGAATTGAGCAAATCAGTGGCACTGTTGCACAGCAAAATCTGTGGCACTTCTTTCTGCGATCTCTCTGCAAGTTTTCTTCACAAACAGGATCTGGCGTTTTGTGGGAGGAAGATCATCATCTACAAGCCTCTGGGTCCCAGCCTGATATTTTCCCTGAGTATCTGACTCTTTGCTTCCTTTTTCAGGAAAGGACAAGTTCACTGAAAATTACAATACATTGAACTTGTAATATCATTTTACTAAGGCAGGAACATTAATTAATCTTCAAAGTAACTAAAGTGACGAAGTATCATGCACAACAATGAAGAAGGATGGGGTCCAGAATCCCCCTGTATGACCATGAGTGAACAGACATCTATCAATTTTTTCTGACCAAAAGATAACAGAATGGTTATTGGAAGAAGAAACCTACTGTTTAAGTTGTTGAAGCACAGGCTGCAGCTCTGCAGCTTGAGGAACAGAAGCCAGAATACAGACAGAGCAACATGCTATGAAATAGATACCTATAGACAGACAGATGTCTATATATCACGGATATCTACATGGATGTATTTGTTTGTACGTCTATCTGTCTATAAACAGATATTGGAACCTATCAATGCCAGGGAAAGAATACCAAAAAATACAAATATCTCATAAGGACATTGAATCCTTAGATCAATATAACTCTTCTGAAGAACATGACCAGTATCACAGCTGCCTTTTGTTTGATTCTGTCTGATATTACTAGGATTTTATACTCAGCATCTTTAGTGAAGAGGAAGGGAAGGGTGAGAATGAGAAGGAGAGGAAGAGAGGGGAAATGAAAAGGAGAAATTCCTTTGGGATATATGATGCTAAATTAGCACTAAGATACACAAGTCAAAATGGCATTCTTTGGTGTTGAGCCAGTGCAATATTATTATTGGTCACAGTGGATGAAATTTCAGTTTCTGTTGGAAAACACTGTAATTGATGTGCCATGTTTTTTCTAAACGTATAAATATAATGGCGACCATATATCGGAAAACAGAGCAACTTCTGACTAACAAACTATAATCCTTTAAGGGAGTAAAAATGTTATAAAATGCCCAGGACTTGGTACAGATGGGCTACGGAATATCAAGTAAAAATAATGGCTAAATTTTTTAAAGATATCAATTTAATTGTATGTGACAGTATAAATATTCAGTACAATCTTTACAGATAGCAAAAATAGTTCAGAAGAATCTCCAAAATAATCCAGAAAGGAAAACATGAGTAATTGTGGCATACTTTAAGAATGGCTATTGGACAAAAGCAAAATCATGACCAAAAGAATTCCTCTGCTACACTGCAGTTCCCCATGGAAAATATATGGGCATTTAATAGGACAGAGACTGTGCTAAAAAGAATCAGAAGAGAGATGGTAGGTAGTGGATGTTTATTCCTTGAATTCCTTTGGTGAAGAAAGTTCTTAAGAACTTATGAAATTTATGAACTGACTGTGTCAATTTTCTCTATATATAGTAGAAGCTCTCACCTGAAAGTCCGGAATAAAGAGGCAAGAATCTATCATAACTACTATTGTTCTTAATTCACGTTTTCAAATCCAGTCTTACATTTCTGCATAGGTGGCAGGGTATGAACTTCAAGTAAACGTTAAACAACCATCAGTAGTATATAATAGAGAAAACTTTGCAAGACAACTGGAAGAATTGTAGGCCTGTTCTGATTAATGGTATATGAAAAATAAATAACATTTTAAAAAAGATTTTTTTCAGGCAATTCTGCTCCAGATACATTGATAAGATTTTTTTTTCATTTTAGATTTTGAAAGTATTTTGCACTGCCTTGGTCTCCAAGTCTAGCTATTTCTTAGCTTTCTGGAATTTAATTCATTTTCATTGCCTAAAATATCCTGGCCTACGCACAGTTATTGACATTTTCTGGTTTTCCATCATTAGAATTCTGGCATCTAGTTTGAGAGACATGGAAACCAGGAATTATATACATATGCATTTCCCTAGAGGATTAGCAATATTTGGGAGCTGTTGCACTGCCTTTTCTATAGACCAGATACAAAAGAAGTTGCAACAGCAAAAACTGTACAGGTGATTATATATCTTCTTAGAAAACTGCTTCTTTGAAGTAGCATCACTAATAATACCAGAGCTTTGCTTTCTGATTGCAAAAATTACTTTTAAATAACGGTTTCCCCACAGATGTCTTGAAATCTGACATTCATCATTTTAAAGTCTTACAAATACTGATAAAGAAATTCTGAGTTCAGCTCTACCATCAGATATGTAACATGGCCATAGACAAAAAATGTCTTGTGCATGACTCAGAAATCTATTATTCTAACATAATAACATTTTGATCATTCTTATCTTTCTATTACAAAGATATTCACAAAACATAATGCACACAGTAATGATCTGATTTTTTTTTCTTTCTATCTAGATTCTGTTACAGCCTTTGCAGTACAGAGTGCTGGATTTCAAAGATAAGAAAACTGCACAGAGTTATATCCTTTATTCTACATATAAATTACCTATATTATTTTTCTGCTTGTACCAGCTCACCATCTCCACAAACACACACACACTACATCCCAAGTCTCTGTTTACTGTGATAACTTCAGTCCAAGTGTGCCAAGTGTGTGTGTACTAGTGACAGAAGACTAGTGGGAAGTTTATCTCTTCTAGCAATACTTTAAGGAGACCCAGAAAAAAAAATTCAGTCTATTTTTGGCATTAGCATTAACACAGCTCTCCTGATAATTGTAGTCTAGATATAAGAGAAATCTTTGAAATGTATTTCAAACACATCAGCTCATTTGACTTAAAAAGATTGTGTGCAAAAATGACGGAGAATCCTTCAAACTCTTGCTGGAGAAAGCAAGCACAATTCCACAAATATACAAATACTTTATTTCCCCCTGAAATCACAGCTAAAGACCCTGCTCAGCAGTGCATCTGTGTTCAGGATCTGTTACTCCTCTGGATAAAGTTCAACAGTCAGAGAATCTACGGCAGGTAGGTCAGAATAACACTTAGTTAACAATGGTTTAAAATAAAAGCAGTGCTCAGAAGTAGTTTAGAGCTCACACTTTTTATCAAGGGTCAGAAGTTTGCAAGCAATGTAAAATAGAAAGGACCTGACTAGCAAATGTGAAATGCACCAAACATGTTGTGCTTTATAAACACTGAATGAGTCACAGTTTCCTGCAAGATCTCTGTCTGGATTTTTTTCTCTTCTCCTTCTTCATGGCACTAAATCTTTCTTCATACATTCAAAATCTCATTTCAGAAAAATTAACTTCAAAACTGTATTTGAACCACAAACTGCAAAAAAAAGAATGAACATGCATTCATTTTATATAATAATCTGCCTAAACTCAAGGATGAGGCAGACTAATTCTGCTAGTTGAATTCTCCAAGATGTTTAAATGTGAGTACAATATAATTGGCATTATTACTCCTACAATTACTTTACATTTGAACTTAGCACACATGTAATGGGCCATGCTGCCAGCCCCAAAGAACAGAGTGTTTTGCTTATCCACCAAAAAGACAAAGCACACACCAAGGCATTGTTATCTTCCTTACATATGGTCTGTAGGTGTACCTGGACCTCAGAACAAGCCAGTGTATTTCACACTGAAGTCTTAAAACTGAACTAGAAGCAACAAAGAACAGCATTTTTAACAAAACTGTGGATTCTCTCAGTTCTTTCATGGAACTGCCAGGCTTAAATATTCTAAAACTTTTTTCATGAATCACTACTGGATGATAAATTAAAACACAATATTAAGTGAGGAAAAAGGTTTTCCAGTATCTAAAAATAACTTGAGAACAACTGGAAAATAATTTTAATAAAATGTAGACTAAAACTGACCTCTGTATTATATTTTGTTACCTAAGCTGGAGAATAGATGCATTTTCCCCCTTCCCAAAAGGTGCCAATTCCATGGCTGTTATCAGAATTTTACCACTCAGTTCCATTCATCCCCTAAAAGCAAAGATGAACAGTTTTGCTTCACTCTCACTCCAGCTTTCCTTTTCTCTGGAAGTTGTCAGAAAACACACGGAGTTGTGTTATTGTGACTATGTTATGCGGGTACTTTCTGATTAGAATCAGAACTGACTATTTGAACTGAACCACTGAAACATAGTTCAGATGAGAATCACTAATGCAAAGATGCAAGATTCTTTTTTCGAGTCCCGTGAACTTCATGGTTCCCCTTAGTCAACGCATCACAATGTTGTGCATTTTCATTATCTCCTTTTTACAGCTTTCTCTCATAGGAGCAAAAGCTCCCATTGCATTCTGCAATACAGTGTTTATTTTGACATCAGTTGCTTCTTTGGCAAGTGTACTTTACACCAGAATTTGTTTTCATGCTCCTACCTATTAAATGTTTGACACTGGTTAATAATTTTTAGACTCCTTTTTATGCGTACCAAAATCAACTCTCTGCTAATGTTTAACATACATTTTTCCCTTTAATACGAAATAAGTATTCTCCACTGCCATGAGCACAGTAAGCCTCTTTTTTTATATACAGACTATTGTCAAGCAGTAAGGCATAATGAGACCAATTTGAAATTAATTATATAAATAGCCAACTAGCAGATTTTTAATTATCTTGTTGCAGAATTTCTAATTAAACATGGAGATTTGTACATTCACTAAAGCTACTCTGCTACTCTCCTGACAAGACAAACTAGAACTGGAATTAATATCTCCAAGATAACAATATCCAATGCAGTCGAACATTTGAAATAAAATGACATAGAATATTCTGTTTTGGTGTAGTGAATGACTTCACTCTGTGCATACATATAATCAAGAAAGTACATAACGGTGCACATTTAAACAGCATGTAAAGTGAAATGAGCATGTTATAATTAATGACTGTATGACAGATGCTAAAATGTAATTGTTCACTTAACAGCCTTTCTTACAGAGCATTTGAGACATTTATGAACCTGGCTTTCCCTCGATCTATACAAGCAAGCATCTGTGCTCACATGACTTCTGTCAGTAAAATGTCAATTCTTTCTAAGAATTCTTCTCACTTGGATCAATGCAGTGTTATTTAATTATCCCTTTATCCAGATTAGTCATATTAATTCTTCCATTATATTCTTTGACCCTTAGGAAATGATTCTTTTAGTGAGATCATGGGGACCTGCTCAAAAACTAAATTAAGAAGAACTTTTCACAAAAGCACATAGCCTAAGGAAAACATTTGGGGCTATGTAAGGTCAACTCTGCTGTTTTGGCATGATCATTTTGTAGAAAAGAAAAGCAGGGAAGATGACGGAAATTACAGGAATAAGTCTATATAAAAACAAGTTGTTTTCTGCTTCTGATAACTTCTATCTTTCATATTGTTTTGTAAACCACTGGTTATGTTAAGAGGAAGGATTTTCCTGGTTTGAAGAACCTTCTGGCGGGCTGGCGTTCAGGGTGAGTTCAAAGAGTGACTGTGCTGCGCAGAAGCTCATGTTACAAAGCCAGGACAGGGGAGAGTGATGCATTACATTTCCAAGTGGCTTAGGGTATTAAAAGCAAAAAAAAATGAAGAAAATAACCTGACTGAAATAAGGGAATCATTAAAAGCTCCAACATAGCTGACACTTTTTGGAAACACAAGGAGTAATTGCAGATTCAAACTGTGCTCTTCCAGCAATGGCTGTCATCAGCAAGAAAGAAAGCCAGAAAGTAGCTTTAGTTATTACAACAACTGGTTCTGATGCACTTCACATTCTCAATATTTTCCTGCTATATCAGGCAAGGGGACTATACTAAGAAATTGTATTGCAGATGCTAAAGAAAATTGTACTCCACCTAAAACTGAAAATCTAAAAGCTACAAACACATATCCTTGGAAACAGTGAAAAGTGGGAGACCTAATCATTTATTACCACAAATGTGCAGTCTGAACCTCTGATTAAAAAAAAAAAAGATGGTGCTCTGGGACAAAAATCTTAGAATGATAGTAATGAGAGACTATATCTGCTCTTGACCAGTTAGATTTGCAAACAAAGAACATTTTACACTTCAGATTGACATTGTGAACATTAAGGATACAAAACCTCTTAAGACTAACACTGTGATGGGCATGAGGAGCTCAAAACCAGATACATAAAGACAGTATTTTGTAAGTAATAGAAACAATGCAAGGCCACAATGGCCACTGTTTGGAAAGAGAAGCATGAACTGCAGAAGTTAGATTGCTGTGAAGGAGTTCACAAGTGCTAGCAGAGATTTTATCTCCCAGCATGACATTTTACCTGTTTCATAACAGCACAACACCACTGAATTTTGTTCAAGTTTGTGATTATGTCCTGGACCCTTTTCAGCGGTATTGAAATGTAGCTAGTTGTTCTCCATCCCGTGTTTGTACAGCTGATTATTGCTGCCTAAGTGTGGCGAAAGTCTGGCAATAGCATTGCATTTTTGGACCATAACAATCATTTTGAATTCTAATTTTACACTCCACTGTATTCTCAGCTCTTGCTGTAAGTTAGAATCATAGAATAGAATCACAGAATCACTTAGGTTGGAAAAGACCTCTAAGATCACCAAGTCCAACCTTTAACCAGCACTGCCAAGTCTACCACTAAACCATGTCCCTAAGCACCACATCTACACGTCTTCTGAAGACCTCCAGGGATGATGACTCAGCTACTTTCCTGGGCAGCCTGTTCACAACCCTTTCACTGAAGAAGTTTTTCCTAATATCCAACCTAAACCTCCCCTGGCACAACTTGAGGCCATTTCCTCTTGTCTTATCGCTTGTTGCTTGGGAAAGGAGACCGACCCCCACCCCACTACAGCCCACTTTAAGGTAGTTCACAGAATCACAGAATCGTCTAAGTTGGAAGAGACCTCCAAGATCATCTAGTCCAACCTCTGTCCTAACACTAACAATACCTCCACTAAACCATATCACTAAGGGCTACATCTAAACGTCTTTTAAAGACCTCCAGGGATGGCGACTCAACCACTTCCCTGGGCAGTCCATTCCAATGCCTAACAACCCTTACAGTAAAGAAGTTCTTCCTAATATCCAACCTAAACCTCCCCTGGCGCAACTTTAGCCCATTCCCCCTTGTCCTGTCACCAGGCACGTGGGAGAATAGACCAACCCCCACCTCTCTACAGCCTCCTGTAAGGTACCTATAGAGAGCGATGAGGTCTCCCCTGAGCCTCCTCTTCTCCAGGCTAAACAACCCCAGCTCCCCCAGCCGCTCCTCACAGGACTTGTTCTCCAGACCCCTCACCAGCTTTGCTGCCCTTCTTTGGACATGCTCCAGCACCTCAATGTCCTTCTTGTAGTGAGGGGCCCAAAACTGAACACAGTACTCGAGGTGCAGCCCCGCCAGAGCCAAGTAAGGGGGACGATCACTTCCCTAGTCCACTATTGTGGACTAGGTAGTGTGGTATTCCCACACTATTGCTGATACCAGCCAGGATGCTGTCGGCCTTCTTGGCCACCTGAGCACATGGCTGGCTCATACTCAGCCAGCTATCGACTAATACCCCCAGGTTCCTTTCCACCAGGCAGCTTCCCAGCCACTCTTCCCCCAGCCTGTAGCATTGCATGGGGTTGTTGTGCCCCAAGTGCAGGACTCAGCACTTGGCCTTGTTGAACCTCATACCGTTGGCCTCAGCCCATCGGTCCAGCCTATCCAGATCCCTCTGCAGAGCCTTTCTACCCTCGAGCAGATCAACACTCCCGCCTAACTTGGTGTTGTCTGTGAACTTACTGAGGGTGCACTCGATCCCTTCGCCCAGATCATTGATAAAAATATTGAAGAGAACTGGCCCCAGTACTGGGCCTTGGGGGACACCACTAGTGACCGGCATCCAACTGGATTTAACTCCACTCACCACGACTCTTTGGGCCCGGCCACCCAGTCAGTTTTTAACCCAGAGAAGTGTATGCCTGTCCAAGCCATGAGCAGCCAGTTTCTCCAGGAATAATTATAATAAAAAGTTAATAATACTTCACTAATGAACAAAAATGGACCTGCGTTAGAGCATTTCAGAGCCAGTGGATACATCTTTCTATTTTGACAATAAACCTTTGAGAACCCTTTGCCAAATATAGTGTCCAACCTGTGTATGATTCTTGGAGTTTCTTTGAGCCCTAAAAGTAATTATATGGATTTGTTTCTCAAGGCCCCATAGAGCAAAACACATGATAAAGCAAGTGACTATATTCATTCACAGTGACAATGGCAGAGGAAAAAACAAGTCTAAAAGGCAGAGCCATCACACAGCAAACAGACCAAACTCATGCTCTAATTTCAGCCAACTAAAATCAAAAGCATACCTTCAAATTTCCAGGAAAATGGCTTTATACTGGTAATGGTTGTGATCAATGACCCTTCATTACATTCTGTTAAAAGTGACATTGACTACAAGTAAAATATAAATATAGATTAAATAAAAAACTCTTTCACCAAATATATGAAACTACCTTGGAAACTACATGCCTTACAAATAATAAGTACTTTAAACTCACTGTTTTTCTTAGATTAATCTAAAAGTATAATCTTAGAGTGACATCTGAATACATGTGAGACAGCTTCAATTCTTGCCTTGCAGACCTTTAGCTAGTTATTGCTAATATAGCATAAGCATACAAGGCTTTGCATTATCGATAGTGGAAGCTGATCACTTCACCGAATGTCTGTTGTTACGTGACATGAGTGGCATTTGGAATAGATTAATGGCAAAAATAACCTGGTTATTTTTCCTTCTGGTACAAATGTAAACAGAGTGGACTGATAGATAAGACTCTGGGCTGGGGCCTAAGAGCCCTAAGCTTTTGATTAGTCCATTGACTGATCTCGGAGAGGTCACTTTCAGCTTGGACTGAGTCTCAACACTGGGAACTGATGAAATTTCTTCCCTTCAAAAGGTGTTTTGATTTTTATGGATTAAAATGCTTTGCAAAAAACAGGTATCTTTCTTTGTTTCCTCTGCTGTATCAACCATATTTTCTTTTTCATTTCAGTGACTTTTTAGCAATAGTTTCTTCTGAAACTCTACCTCTTTCCTATGTAGCCACATCTAACAATACCTTTTGCATTCCTCTTATGTATTGGGTGACCTAGTCTCACAGATCTTATAAACTTGTAGATATGCAATTTAGTATTTTTTCCTAACAGTTTCCACAAATTCAGTATGTCCTTTGGTAAAAGCTTTTAGGGAACTGCTTTACAGTGGCAAAAGGCAAATATCAACTTGTTCTCAAATTTTCTGCTTTATTCCAAAACTACACTTACTATTTGGAATACTGCAGCAATTTCCTGCTGGTACTTTGATCCAAGAACATCATGAGCTATGCAGGTGGTTTCTGTCATACCATCATTCATATTTTAGACAGATTTTGAGCCTGCATAATATTCCCTTATAAATTTCTTAAAGTAATCTGTGCCAGGAAAAGAAAGCTTATGTTCTGCCAGCTCGCTGACACAAACCCTATCTATGATATCAGCCTTTTGCTTAGTCAGTAATGCAAAAAAAAAAACCTTTCAAATCCCAGTGAGAAATTTGAAGAACCTTGCATGAGAATGTTCTCAGAAGGCTGCATTAGAAGTAGGCCACTACACTTGACCAGGATGACTCACTAAATCCCAAGGTTATGTGCAATTTGTTTCATAATAATCATCTTGCTTTTTTAAATTTAAAAAAAAAAAAAAATCTTTAGATGAGTCTGGAGTTAAGCAAAGTTAACTACCCTTTCCCACCTGCAAAGTGCAATCTTTCAAGTTAGGCAACAGTACAACGAAAGGACCAGTGTCTGTCAATAACTCCCCTTTGGCTGATGCTACAAAAACAAGGGAAGTTATCCTGTTTCAGTTTCTTAGAGGACTCTTCGCTAACACCTTTAACTCAGGGTAGGTGTAAGGAGGAATAGTACTGAAATTTCACAAGTCAGCTTCATACATGTCATCTGGAGAAGAGGTCCAAGCTGAAACTATCCTGGACTCTAAAAATAACATGTAGAACCACAGGAGGTGTCCAGAGCTCTTCCCAGCTATATAATTACTGTAATGGAGAATTGAAATGAAATCTACTTTAATCTCTAACATTTTTGATACTAAGAAATTTAAAAAGACATATCTGAGATTCTAACCTGAACATTACAATGCACAAAATATCCGCTCACACATTTTCCTGATATAGCAGTACTGAAATGTGCACACTTTCACATAGTCCTGCCAGACAGACAACATATTCACTCATTCTAAAACTGCAACCTATTTTGAAACGCTGTTTTGTCCTATCATAATCAATCAGCAGTGACACATACTGACTGAAGGGGTTTAGGGGATAATGTGGTTGGGAACATTCCTACACTCATCACTTCTGGGGATCTCTAGGTCTTCTCCCTCCCTTATGGCTTCCACTGAAGTCATTCCCTCCTCACCTTCTGTCACTCTTCGAACTTCTTTTGTTCCACACCATTTGATTCCTCCATTTTTAGTAGTTTTAGTAATTTAGTAGTTTCTCCAGCATGAAACGTGTGTTTGGAAGGCTTTCATTCTAACATACAACAATATAAGGTCACAGGACAGACCTTCGGCTAGAGCTGAACCACAGGACCAGGAACTTTTAAAGGCAACTCTTTGCACCTGCTCTCCCTGAGTATGAACAGACCTCAGGTGACATGGAAAAAATAAATGCTGAAATACTAAAATATAGCTACTGCTATGAATTAGTAAAAAATAGCAGCTATTCATAACACCTTGGAAAATTTTTCATGCACTGTAAGATTTTTAAACTATCAACATTTGTTTGTTGTGGTAGTACCTAGAATTCCCAGTAGATAAAGACATCATTGTACCAATTGCTATATAAACAGATCAAAAATCTGATTCCGACCACAAAGATCTCACAACGCAAATTAACTGAGAAATTAACTGAGAAATGAGTATACTGATATGTTACCAAGTCTGTATTTTGTTTTAAACATTCAGCAGTGACTGCATCCCATGGTAGTTTGCTTATAGGCAGAATCAATTATGCCTTGAGTCATTTTTATGAGGTTCAAAATGCTGAGAAATTACATTACAGCTATACCTGGTTAAAATAGACTCCTTATTTGTTTCAAGATAATTGCCAGGGAGCATCTATAGAAGTGAAAGCTACAAATAATTTGCTTGAAAGAGGCAGATTAAATAAATATGCAAACAGAATACTAGACTTAATTACTGGATCCCCAATGTCCCAGTTCTGATCATGAATAAATGACCTACTACAGCATGAAACTGGTTTTTCACTTCAGCAGTCAGCTTCGAATAATGACAAATACCACAGCTAAACAGGCTGAAATACTTTCTTTTGTACAGCATCTATCCTAACCTCCGCACAGAGTTTTTACGCAGGTGTGACACGTTTCTTGCAGGTCACTGTAAGGAGGGCAGCTCCAGGAGTCCTGGAGATCAGTATCATTTCCTGCTTAAAGCACACACCTGTGCTGTGTTATTTTTTTTTTCAGTTGGTTCAGTTGAAATTATAACTTTCTGAACTTACGGTAATATTTAGCTCATCTTTAAAGGGTGCAAATAGATAATGAATGGTGATTGCAGTGATAATTACACTTGCCAGGAAGTGATGAATCATTTCATACTCTCTTGCTGGTCTTATTTTAAAACTAAGAACTTGGCACTTATCCTTATGTTATTTTGGGATATGTCCAAAAAGCTACAGCACATTTTTCTAGACCAAGGGTTAAAATAGACACACAGAAAAAATGCAACAAGACAGTAACTGCTCAAAGAAGAGAAAAAGAAACGAAGAAAAGCCAAGGACAACAAAAGTCCAACAATTTCTAGAGACGTGGTCTGAGCCTCTATTTAAACGTCAGAATATTAAGCTTCCCACAGCTGGCACAAGGACCAAACAGGGATAAGGATCTAGATAAAAATGCTGAACAAGAACTAGAAGGAGCTTCTTTAAGCTATGGGATGATGAAAGAGCTGCAGAAACACTATTAAGCGTAAATAGATCTGAGAAGAACAAAATGGCTGAGAAGATGAAGAGTTGAGTTTGTTTCTTGTGATACATGGATACTTCAGTGAAATAACTAGTGCTATATGCATTTATATCTGAGGGGAATCTTATAATGGTGGAATTTATCAACATCACAGACTGAGGCAAGACTATCAAAAGTGCCTTAAAGTCCTCTGCTTAGTTTCTATCAGAAGTTAAAAGCTGGGCACAAACACCCTAATTATTACATCAAGCTCTAGCCTTCATTTCTCCATTTTATCTGAGATTCAATTGAAAACCAAGACAAAAGTCAGTCACTCCTGAGCATGGCCTCTTATGCCCAACACACAGCTATGCTCTTCACAGACATAAGCTAAGAAAACCATATTTAGAAACTTTGATTTAGAATAGTTAAATCTAAGCATTTTCTGCTTTATCCAATCATGGCATTAATGGACAAGTAGAATCAGCAGGATCTTTTACAGTAGAAAAAGAAATAAGAAATATTTTCCTCTCCGTGTTTTTTTTTCTGAAAGCCTTTGAGCACTGAGGATCACATGAACACTAAGAGGTGCCTGGAGGACGTTTGGTTTGAACATTTTCACATTCTTGTTCTCCAAAAGCCACTGAAAAAGAAGGTCTCTGAGAGGCTTAAAAGTAGCAGGCAGTATAGTTTGATTTTTCCATGCACTGATCTGACAAAAAGAGATTAGAAATTTCAAGCATCTGCTCCTGACCCTGACACAAAAAGACACAAAGCTACAAGAAAGATC
>VXAL01004932.1:111616-183771 GCA_013399475.1 Chauna torquata
GCTGTCACTACTTCCCTTCCCTGTGAGGCCACACTTCAAAAATTCCATTGACTTGAAGTACTTCACAAAATGGTATGGCAAGGCAGTATGGGGTGGGGGGCAGGAACTCCCAGATATCTGCTTTCACCAGAGATTGAGTAAAGTGCTCCATCACTCTGGGAGTCAAGCTTAGCCCATTTGGTCCTTGGTTCATTGGTTGGTAGATTTTGCTCCCGTCTTAGGGGCTTTGAATGTTTTGTTTGTTTGGCAAAAAGAAAACCTGCTGGTTAGATGTGATGACACAGTAGCTCAGGAGGACTTGCTACCAAACAGTACATCTTTAACCTTGTTTTGCAGCCTTAGTTTTCTAACAGTCCCCAGTAAATGGCAACAGAAATAACTGCAATTGTTTTGTTCTAGCCCTCCTCCAGAGATGATACCAGGAGCAAACCAGACTGGATGGCAAATGCAAACAAAATGGAGCAGTGCTAATGCTCAGTTCACTGCTAAACAATTATTTTGACATCTTACAGGAAAACTTCTGTCAGACATAATTTTGATAAACCTGAGGTTATGCTTCTCTTTCAGACATATGAAGTCAATGCCTATTTTTACTATAACTTCCACTGGTAACTATGTAATTTCAGTATTTAGGCATTTGCATTTTTCCAACTCTATATAATTAGCAAGACAAAGGGCAGGTTTTTTGCTTATCCAGATATTTTGACTTCACTCTGTAGGACCCTGTTGTGGAGGCAGAGCAAAAACTGGAGGTTATATTTGGCAGAGCAGTATGAGCAGTTTTTGACCAAAAGCTCTGAGAAATAGATAACTGTTTTGTAGCAGGCTTCAACATGTAGCAACTAAACTGGAGAATGAGGCTGTTGAAAGAAACATTTATAAAAATTGTTTGGCCTGCAGGGCAAATACGGGCCCCTGCACAAGTAGCTGGCAGGAGTTCAAAATAGGAGGAAAGTAATTATTTGTGTAGTGGATGATATGCAGTCTCTTTCTAGGCAGAGATCTGAATTGAACACGTATGAGTTAAATAGTGAAAGCATCTTTTAGAAATCTTAGAAGTGTTTGATGTAGCATAAGTAGAGGCAGAAGTCTAAGCTAAACAAAAATACAGAGGATAGAAATTTGAGACTTCATTTAATTGCAGTTTAGCAGTCAGCTTCATAAAATTTTATCTTTAATTTCCTTTGCAGTCTTCTTAGATAAAGAACTTTATTTTAATTGGAAGCATATGTGGAGGGTGTATGCACATATACACATGAAGGTCTGGAAATCACGTACTTCCCTGTTATATAGAGACTGCAAGACCAGTAAAGACAGACTTTTGCTGTTCTTACTGGTATCATAGGCAAATTATGGCTTTTGGACCACTCTTTCAATTTGCAATCACTTCTAGCAGAGCTTTCTATAAGCACTGCAATTCACCTACCCACAGTAAATTGGAGGTCTAGCATTTACTCTAATGCATCAAAAGCACCAATAGATGCCAGCAATTGCAGCAAAAATTAATATGAACTGGGAAATTAATTCTCTGCATCCTATAAATGACAATGATGGGAATTCCTTTCAAACAACAAAATAATATTATTATACTAATATGACTGGATAAGAGAGTTATTTAAAATGCTAATGCTAAGTAACTGAGTATGGCTAAAATATCTATAGTTATTGAAAGTTGTAGCGTCTATCATAAGTTTAATTAGATACACACTTTTAGGCTTCAGAATTACCATAACTTGTTTACCTTGACTACCCAGCCACAGAAACAGACTTTGGTTTTGGAATCAAAAGAAATAGTTCACAACTTATAATGGAGCATTTCTTACTGCAATTATAGCATTAATGGGATCTATATCAATCACCAGGTAAATCATTGTATAATTTCTTCAATTTTCTGTTCAGAAAATTTCTGAAATTATACTTGACAAATAACAGCTTTTACTTTACTTAAATACCATTTAGGCATAGCTCTCATTTGATTTTTTTCGAGAGCTTATGATTTTCCTGTAAAGAAACATTTTCATGTTAGGAAAAAGTAAAAATAGGCAACATTACAAGTAAAAACTACTTGAACTGTATAACCATTTGTTCCCAATGTAGTTACAAGTAACAATTTCTTTCTCATTATTTTTATCACAGTAATCCACCTCTACGTCTAGCTCTTCTCCTCTAATTCTTCAGTACTTATAAATTTATAAACCTTTATATCATAAAACCTTAGGTTTTGATAACGATAATCTCTTCAGTTAACTTTTTGTGAGCTTTCATGGTTTAGGCAAATTGCATGTATAAAGAAGGACAATAAGCAAACACAAACACCAAATACAGTATAAAATAAAATGTGAACAAGAAACGTAAAAAAAAAAAAAAGCAAGGAAAAGACCTCTATGTTGTACCTGGTTAACGGAAACTGTTCCATAGCTTTCCCACCAGTATCTGTGGGTCTGGATGAAGGAATGACCGAGTGAGGTTCCCTAACTAAAGTTACCCATTCTGGTTCCTTTTAGGCCTAACAGGCTCCTAATCTGTGACTGCATTTGATGCTTTTAAAAGCATTCTCACTTCTAATTCAGCAGGTGTGGAGGAAGGCATTTCTCTACTTTCCTTGGCATCAAGTCAAGTTTCCCCAGATCAGTGACTAGGGCCCTTTTTGCCTCTACAAAATGTGTACACAGGAAGTGATAGGCATTTGTCACTGCAGCACCCCAGGGTCAACAAACTGGGTCTAGGAGATTCAGACTCTTTTAGTGTCTTAAAACTCTCCTTGTTTTTGGATGTAGAGGAACAGAAAGGGAAGAAGGTAAGGCAAGAAGCTTATGCTTTTCCTCAAACCCCTTTTGCCATCCAAATTAGCACAAACTACTTTTAGGACAGCAAGGGCAATAGCACATACTCTCTTTTTAAATCAGTAACAATTACATGAAGTAGTTTATTCTAACCACAAGTGAACTCAAATCCTCCAAACTTTTGGGATGTTGGATTTTAAGTTTTTCCATTGAAAGATTTTCTAGCCTTTTAGAGACAATTCTAGCAAATACACGTATCTATGAAAAGCAAGTTATTTTCTCACTAATTAATTTAAAGTTCAGTAATGGAACTCACTCCTAGTACTAGGTTCAACAGTGGTGGAGACAAAAGAAACTACTTGTAGAGAAAACGCCTACTTGCAAAAAAATATACGGTGTTGGGGAGTCTGCCTGTTCTGTGAGTGACGTTGAGTGAAGTGGCAGACAGCCAAGGTACACTGTAAACAGACTACACATCATTCCACAGAATAATGAGGAACACAGGGTTAAGTTAAGTCTATCCGCAGATTAAGGAGAACACCAAACACTGTAAAGCCAGTGAGCACACAGAGCTCTGCTTTAAATCTGGTTCTCTGGGTTGTGAAGCAAAATGCTTTGAAGAAGCTGCTTCTCTTTCAGAGCTCATTCCCACTCTCTGCCAGCATCTGAAGAGAAGGTCTCCTGTGCAGCAAATCTTACAGTCCTGTTGACACCTGAATACAATTAATCTGGAGACTTAGTTACTGCCTAAAGTAAGGTCCTACCCAAAAAAGAATGAAAGGCTAAGGGAGAAGCGCACTCAGTGCCATTAAATGGTCTGAGAAGAATCCACTTGGCCCGGTTGTAAGGAGATTTCTTCTGGAGAGGAACGTGTACAACATTGCCCTGGAGGCAGGCAGTGCGAATTCGAGCCATGGTTTGAACAGCTTTTGCTTTTACTCTTCTGCATAATGAAGAATTATTAAAACCACACTATTACATGGTTGTTTAGCTGTCACTTGTTATTTGTTTTTGCTTTCTCCCTGAAGTACAAAACAGCAGAAGCTTGCAGTCTGCATATTGAAAACGTCTTAATTCAAAGACCAGAAGCTCAAGTCAAGACAGAAATGCACACAACTCCTTTTCATAAGTTCTGTTTCAGTGAGCTTGTCTTTTATACGCTCAGACATCAATAAACTCAGTACCAATGCTAAGGATCAAATTATTAATTTCAAATTAATCTCTTCACTGTCAGAGAAACTCCTTGTTTGCAGCGCTGCTGCAGTTTCAACATAAAGAGAAGAGAGTCGGATTTTGACTTGCAATGCAGAAGACAGAGCTTTGCTGTAAGGCCACATGGACAGGGTGGAAGCTGGATATGGTTTTCGTGCTATTCAAAGCATCCAAGTCTTTACCACAGCACATAGGGAGAGCATTAGGTTAGCAAGGTCTATGCAAACCAATAGAGTAGAAACTGTGCAGAAAGGCCCTTCCATCAAAGCTCATTCACAATACCTAGCTTTTCTCATTGGGCATTCAAATAAGGATTTCTCATTCATCATTAAGCATACTCAATTCAACTAGCTCAAAGAACAGACTACATTTACAAAACAACAACAATAAAAAAAAAAAAAAAGACATGAGGTTAAATGTATATGGAACTCTGCAGCCAAATCCATAAATAAATGTCTGTTACGCCAAGAGCCAAAATGCTAACAGAAAATAAAATCTCATTTTAAGTAAGGACCTATTGTACAGCTTTGAAACACTATCCAGATAGCTACCTAAATGAAATTTAATGTTCTTTCAGAAGTAATGACCTGCTTGCAAGAAAACAATCAGCACTCTTTACTAGCAAAGTACCATAAAACTGTGTTGAAATCATACGTATACACAGGTGAAAACTCTGTAGGCCTGTGGACTCTATCAGCGAGAACAGATTCAGCTTCATAATTCACACCATATCTTGACTACAATGTAGATATGTTAAAACAGTCTAGTTTGGCTTCATACATACTCAGTTTCACTAACAGATCCCTCCCTAAGATGAAATCATTCTCCTGATTGACTTATTAAGGAATTCTTCCCAAATTAGATTATCTGTGGCAGTCCCACTTATCTGTTCATCTTTCCTTCCACATACAAACATACTTTGATATCTCCGCACCAGCAAAATTAATCCTTTTCCTTAATAACTGATGTTTATACTACAAACTGAGTACAGAGATCTGCTTTGAAGAATTCAACTCTTTGAACTTCTCCCATACAATATTCAGAATATTGACTGGTCAGTGTTTTCCTGTTGACCAGTGAATGACTAAAATGAAATCATTGGGAAGTTTAAGAAATAGTCAGCTGAGCACTTATCTAATAATATAACCTGTTTCTTTTAAATACAAGTATTTTAGCACTGTCTTGTCTTGTAGTCATAACAGTCATGAGGTTGGCACCAAACTGAGAAAGACAGTTTTCAAGCCTTTAAGCTCTGTTTGATTTTGATACACCACAAACTCCAGCCATTGTTTTAATTACTCCTAAAGAAGCCTGAACTTTATTTCCTGGAGCTGTTGTACTGAGTGTCACTAATGTTTAGTATTTACATTTGTTTGTTTAATGGAATAATTCTGAAAGAAAACATTTCAACCCAAGAAACACCCCTATTACCTTGGTGGTAATAGAGAATTTACAAAATGAACAAAAGCAGCAGATTAGACCCTACGTAAATAGAAGTCTGCACAAACCGATGGAGGTCTCTGGTAGTGGAAACTCAGAGGCAAGACGTGTGGCATCAGAAAACGATCAAAATATTTGCTCCGCTGTGTACACTGTGAGGTTTCTAGGGGCAACGCGGTTCCCAAAATGCATAATCTTAAACAGAGTGATTATAAGATTCAGAGCAAATATTCAAAAGCATATAATAGACAAATTCTGATAAATCCCTGACCACGACTGAAAAATTACTTTCCACAGAAGCAAACAAACTTTCTCATGAAAGAAAGCAGATGGCAGAGACTCCCTTTCCCACAGCCTGCTTGAACCTCTACCCAATGCACAGCAGAAACGGGCAAAGCCATAGCCAATGCATCCAACACTCTTAGCACTCTAAGTGACCCACAGGTTTGAATCAAATGCTTTCCTTCAACAGCTGAAGGACTATACAGCAACTGTGGCATACCTTTAGAAACTCAGTAGTTCAAATCTTTCCAGCTAAAATAATAGTGCCATTTCCTTGCTTCCAAAGCAAGAAACATAACATGTCCATTCATTTGTAACGTCCTGACGACAGCTTTCAGAGTAAAAACCAGACAAATACTTCAAAGGAGGCATTGGAGTTTAAGGTATTTAGAACACAGTAGTTTGATGGACTTTCTCTCCAACAAGTTGCAGACATTTGCTAATTGGTCACTTGCACCAAAATTCTACACTGAAATTTGCATTTGAGTGGAGCAAATTACACACTGTAGGTGCATGGTGGTCCTTTCAAATAGTCCTTTAATCAGTTTTCAGCATTGTAAAGTACCAAAATAATTGACCAAAGGAAAAAAAAAAAAAAAAAAGGAAAAAAAAACAGGGACATAGCATCCTCCTAATAGCTAAGCATCTTTTAACACAGACTTTTTTACCTGCACTCTCAAAAGGCGAAGTACTGATACATCCTATGGAACTGTAATAGTATATTTACCTACATATACTGACAGGAGTGACAGAACAGCTCCAGCAGTTCTGATTCTGAAGATAACATTTACAAAATCACATCAGAGCTAAGGGAGTGTTAACATGAAAGGACTTACCTGCATCTCAATTTGGATAACCACTCTCACTAGTCATACGTCTTTTAAATGAGGTGATTGAACCTTACACAGCATCCAACATTAATCTAAGTACCATCATATAAGAGAGGGATGTACTGTATTATGAGAGCAAATACTATTCACAGCTTAGAGATAACTCTCCCATTTGCTAATTAGTCATTTTAACAAACAGATGAAAACGGTCTTTCCCCGGGGAACAGAACAAAAGCCAAGGACGGAAGCTACTCACATTCCTTTGAGCCGTTGCCACATTTTCTCTGCGTGTCCTCCTATTTGATACTTTATAGAGGTGCTTTCCAGTTCCCGAGTTGTTTCTGTCGCTCGAGCCCCCATCGTTATTGTCCTACAGCGATACAGTTACAGTCAGGCTCAGCAGCAAAGAAAAGCATTCCTTAGTCCACTACAAATGTCAGAAGATCCACGCATGTTAGACAGTAGCAGCTTTCACATCAAAACACATCAGAATTACAACAGCTGAGGGACGATCCTGCCTGAATTGCTATTCACTTGGATAGACAAATCCACTCTTCCCCACACACACAAGCACAGAGCAGCACACACAGCTCCTCTGACCTCACGAGTCTAATCCATACGTGTGAGCCAGCTACTACACTACTGACTGGCTGCACAAGCTCCTTCCTCGTGCACTTTGTCTGCTGTAGGAATATGCACAGAAGCACAAAAGATTCCTTAAAATGGACTATAATTCATTGCCATGCAGGATAAATGTGAATGGTTTTAATGATCCAGAAGGAAAGAAAGGCTGGCTTCTGCTCTGCAGGTTGGAGAAACAGGCTGCAATAGGAAAGCAGATGGTAGGAGCCAGTACCAGCCACATCACCCTACAAAGAGTGCATGTTCAAATGCCAGCACTTTCTTCTCTTTAGTTGATCCTGAATTGATTCTTAAGGAATAAATATCTACCAGCCTCTCAAGAAGAAAATGACCGAACAAATGCTAAGTCGGCAGTGAAGACAAGTATAAATCCCTGCAGAAGAGAAATCAGAGAGCTCTACAGGTTGTTATTGAAGGAGTATGCTGTAATGATGACTATTCACCTTCTCCTAGCAACTCCACACAGTAGGTAGCTGTCAATTTAACTGGTGGGAAATGCAGCAGCTGCAAGACAGCCCGCTCAGCGAATCCTTCAGGACACCAGCACGCCTGTGTCAAAATCTGATGCTGAACTCCGCGTGTCTGCCAGCAAAACAATTAAGTGCACACAAACAGCACAAGGGTTGAGGACTGAAAGGTATGCCAGCCACACAGCAGATTGCCAGCGCTGTCTTTCAAGTGCAGAGCTAAGCACCTAGTTGTACAGCCAAGGCTGGGTTTTGGAGAGGGTGAAGGAGAGGATTTCCTTGCCTGCTCAGCTGCAGACCTGAGTTTGTGGAGCGTGTCCTGCACTTTGAAAATAGCACCTGTCCCGCTCAGTGAATCAGTAACAATCTTCATTTCTGAAGCAGCAGCCAAACAATCAAATTTACCGCAGATTTCTCTCAGTGATCATGTTTGTTTCAATCAGAGTAAGAGCTGTGCAAGAAGCCAGGCAAGAGGCGCGTGCCAAGTGGCAGTAACCATGCCTGAGCTTCGCCAGCTGCTAGTGTCACTGCCGGCCGGGGGAACGGGCACTGGGTCCAGGAGGGACCACTGAGGACAAGGATCCTCAGGATGCTGACTGGAAGGATCCTAAGGTAGGAGGTGCATATCTCAGTACGGCTTTAATTAGACAGCTTTAGCTATGTTAAATGTTACAAAGATTAACGAATCTTCATAACAAAAATGTTACAAAGATGAGAGATTCCCATCTGATGCAATTGGCAGAAATGGGTAATATCGTTAAGTATTCAGGATCTTGCAGAAAAATAAAGAAGAGACTCACTGCTTTGAAACAATCCTAACACTCCTCAGAAATTTCAATTTTCCTTCTCCAGGGTACTTCTTTCCTACACAAGTTACAGATTTAAAATATCCCCTATGGGAGTTATAAACCAGTACGAGATGAATCTATTACACATTGTGTATGTGTTAAAACTAGAGAAGTAAATGAAATGTACCTTTTAATTATCTACCTGAAATCAATTTTAAACTGGTATTATTTCACTGACTTTCCCAGAATTATTCCTGACTCAGATGTATAATAGTCCCATATACTTTACTAGCAATGTCCAAAAAACAGTCACTGGATGAGCATCATCTCTTATAATTTTCCAACAGCATCATAAGACAACAGTGAAGAGATAGAAACAATTGGTTTTTTTTTTCAGAAACTGCAAAGCATTTATTTGGTTAAAGAAGGCAGAATTATCTTTAAACCTTCACTGAGGAACCACTTAGAAACTTCCAAACTTTCCACTAGTGTTGTGCATGAAGTCCTACTAAAGTTTGGAAGAAAGAGTATAAATATCCCTCCATGGAACAACTGATGAGAACTCTCACACTGATCTGGGCTCTTCCCTGCCTTGTAACTTCCAGACCTCTGAAGCAATGCAAAGAAAAAAAGTATTTATAGAAACCACATAAACCTCCAAGGACAGAAGGGAATTTTAAGGGCCTATTTTTTCCCATAAAGTATTCCCTGCTCTTGTTGTCCAATTCCATGATGAAGAAAAAGTAATGTGTGTAAGCTGTTCTCTCCCCTCCTCAAGAAAATAAGTAGTTGAAAATATATTGCTTTGATTTACTGGAGAGAAGTATTATCAGCAGGTAACATCCTTCCAGGAGGAACAAACTGCCCAAGTAATACCACTGTGAGTGGAGATACACCTGCTAACTTCACCAGAACTCCACAAAGGAAAACAGGAAAAGAGGAACAACATTGCTCCTTGTGGGCCCAGGCTGCTGAGACACTAGGAAGTCCTACAGCAGAAGCACCTGGCAAGGCTTAGCCAAAGGACAGATAAAGCAGCCTCCTCCTTGAAGGCTTATACTGACACAGCAAACCGCCAAAGATGACACTGAAGGATAAAATCGTGTCTCCAAAAACGAAAGAAGCAGCAAGAAACACATAGAAAGGGATAGATAAGGCATTAGAAAACCAAGGAAGTAGCCCAAGCAAGTGTTCCGCGTGCCCCTAAGGAGAGAGGAACAAACTACTTAAGAAAAGAACATAGGTATGCTGTTATCTTGGAAATGTGAGCAAAGAAATCCTCGTGGAGGCCTGGGGAAAGGAAGAACCTCTTGTCCCTTTGCTTCTGTGAACAACTCTCAGAGAAGGACGCAGCAGAGCCCTGTGCCTCTCCTCCCGTGCAGGAAGGTGGGCAGAGGTTGAGCCACAGCAGCGCCAGCGCCCCGCGGGCTGCACCAGGCGACACGGGGCAGGAAGGGCAGGAGTTTGCTGCTGGAATAGAGGGCGACCAGAAATTACAGCCCGTATGCAACAACGAGGGGGTCAGGGAAGGAATTATGGCTGACCCGACTTGCTCAGAAATACACGTTTGTGCCCTTGTACAAACCGGTGTAAAGGCGATCCAGAACACTAAACAAGAAACAATTATTTTAAGGAAGTTAAATCAACCAGAAAGATAGCACCTGAGATGATAAATTATCTCTCATAGTTTTTCTACGGCTATTTCCTGTTCTTATTCTGTTTTCCTGCTCCTGCCTTAGCTAACCCTGTATTTGTGCTACAGTCCCAGCAAGTTGTTATTACCAGTTCATCTTCCTCCTACAAAAATATGATCTCTGTCCTTTTACCCAGTGTTTTTTGTTAAGTTTCAGCTTAAGATTTCTGGACTAAAATGAATAGCCTCTGTTACTCAATATGGAGACATGTTAAAATAAGAATAATTATTGTTTTTCACCCTTAGTTAAGGCAAAATAGAACTGTCCCAATGCCACTTCATCCTCAGCTAGGAAGCTACGCTTAATAGTAACATATCCTAAGCTCCTTTCTTTTCATTCAAAAAAGCTTGACATCAGTAGGAATAAGTATCAATGCAAAGAAATTATTTTGAAATATACTCACTAGTAAAGAAATCAAGTTGGCATTTCAATATTGAATACTAAGAGACCTATACTGTTATGCCAAAATCACACAGTTGCAATGAAAACAACTTACCTTAAACCTGGGAAAATCCTGCAGCTAGCCTAACAAGGGATTTGAAACAGGAAAGGGCTGTGCAGGTTCTGATGAGGAGAACTAGAGCTTTATTTTAAATAAACCCTTTGCTCCTGAAGGGAAGTTAAATATGCCACTTTGTTTGAAATTATCTTCAAAACGCGTAACTCAAAACAAATGGAGAAGAAGGAATAACAAGAGGCCTGCGGGGTGACTCGTCAGGCTCACACTCATCCCTCCAGACCTGACAACACAACCATCCCTGTGGAGGAGCTGCAGGAGAGCCATGCACCAATTAAGAAATTTGAAAACTTCAAAAGAAAAAAAAAATAATAAATTCCTTTTAAGTAGTCTGAGCAGGTATTGGACCTGATTGGATCTGTATGCTGGCCCTGATCTAGCAAGCACTAATACACGTTTCATTTTAAGCAGGTACAGTATTGCATTTCTTTGCTGGGTCAGAGACAGAGCTCAGCACCATTAAAAATAAGGTAGTTAAGTCACTGAGGAACTGAATGCCAGTGGGCTCAAGTGTGATGTGGTAACTTGGTAGGACAGCAATCTCATTGCTCAAACTCTGCCCCTGGTGCAAAGGACTGGTTTGCTAGGCAGCGCTCGCCATGCCTCCTTCCACCCTCCCCATCATCTACCACATTCGCATTTGTGATGTGCAATCCCCTTCTTCACAAGCAGAGTTTCTAGCTTGCTTGTGATGCCCAAATGTGTTAATTATCAACCAGTAAGAAGCATAGTAAAGGAAAAAGGAGTATCTAGTCTTATAAAAGTCCAAGGACTTGATTTAAATGCATACATCTCCAGCAGTCTCGCAATGGCAAAATACTGATGTTATAGTTATGCTGGATTTTCAGACTTTCTGTAGAATACATTAATAAAATTAGCAGCCTTACATAATTGATGGATAGCAACTTAAGTGATTTACACATATGGCCTACACAGTGCATTGGTGTTGGCTCAGTTAAGTAGGTAATAGAGGTGGGATTGATACAGGTATTTGGGGCTTCTTCACATAATCACTACAGGATGTATACTCATTCATGCATCCTGCAAGTAGCAAGATTTAAGTATAGCACGGAGAAAAATTATCCTCTATTTGTTTGCTATGTGCATGCCATATCATATTGGTTAAGATTTATCAAAGCTTTTAGGCAATTAAAATGAAAAGAAATACCTATGAAAGATTGCAACCAAATTAGCTGATAAACCCTCAGAGCACAAACAGATATATACTTGCAAACCTAGGTATGACATTAAGACCTTGTCACATCTGTTTGTTCAATACCACCCCTTACTAGAGGTTGCCAGCTCCAAAATTCTTTTGTGACTGTGTGAGCAGTCACAGACCAGTTTGGTGCAAAGTGAGGTTGCATTAATTACAGCTGATGTCTTAAATCTGTGTTAATGTTGTCTAGGACCTCACAGCAGTCAACAGAATTTAGATGTCCAGGTGCCTTAAGTAGGCACACCTATTTTAAAGTTTACTTAAAGTACGGTCTTTTATTCAATTTACTTTAAGGAATCATTCATTTACTTTCATGAGCCAAATAGGAAAAATTCTGGGAGATGGAAAAAAAATGAATAATTGCAGAGATGAGAGGTATGCTACAGATAATCCAAACAAAAAGAACTGCAAAGGTCTTGCATCATCAGTAGCAAGAAAGGGAAACTGTCAATCAAGAGGAAATTGAATGTTCAGTGGAAAGTATGCTGCAAGTCAGTGAATGAAATGAAGCAGGAGAGTTTTTCAAGGGAAGCTGATAAAAAAGATCACCTTGACCTGCTTTGTAAGGCAGATGCTCAGCTGGCAGTTGCATGCTACATCTGTCATAATGTGGGAACTGGTCAGCAGAAATTCACTGGTTAACTTAAGCTGAAAAATAACTGTTTGATACACAGGAAACAATTGGGTCTGAGTGAAAGTGAATGGAAAGTACAGAATAGTTCTGAAGTCTTCCTTGCTATGCTCTGAAGTCTTCCTTGCTATGATTCCATCGTAACTTCTCAGTAGTTAGTTGTAATACTTTAGAAAGAAAGTAAGAGGCTGCGTTCACTTTGTTCAAAACGTGATTATAGAGAACCACTGAAGACCAGACTAAATTTTCTCGAAATAGGAACTTTAGCAATTGCGTGTAGCTCATACAGTGTCACAGAGCAGTCAGTACAACCTAAGAAAATAGAGGTTATTGGTTTTTTAAGGCTTTGTGGCTTTTAACTCCTTTTTTGTTTACAAAGAATTCACAAACTTTTTTAATAGCAGCAGCTGAAGTCAAGGTACGTTCATGTACATGAGGAACATTCATGAAACAAAAACTAACTTTTAGGAACTCCTCAAGAAGCAGTTTGGCTGCAAAACTAATATGCTGATTTTGGGGGAAAAAAAGAAAAAAAGAAAAAAGAAACCATTCTGGAACTGGCAGCACTGCTGAACTAAGACATACATTGAAATTGCCATAATCACAAGGATAATGGCGTGCCTTGTAACGACATGAGATTGTTACTTTTCAACGGCAAAAAGGGCAAGACTGCCCACATAGCATAGAATAAACAGTTGTAGAATAAATATTAATGTTCTGGGTTAGATGTGCTCCTAACAGAGGACACCGTCTGTTTTATCACATTTCATACATTTTTGATCTCTTCTTTAGGAGTATTCATGAAGGCATTATAATTTTGACAATCATGCATGGAAGAGGTAACGGTAAGGTAAAAGTCATTTGAACACAAAAGCTGTAGCTGACCGTGGAAAACTAACTGCCAAGTTATTGGTATGAGTGTACAACTGGAGAAAGAGAGAACAGAATAAAAGGCGAAAGGAAGAAGGAAAACTGGATTTGACAAAGCATCTGCCAGTTTTTCCCACAGAACTACATCAGAGGGAAAGAAAATAACTAGTCCATGGTGCAAGATCTGTGTAGACAAATACAGCATGGAGTAAAGTTGTCTTAGCTAACTAAGAGGTTATTTCAAGCACCCATTTTGAACTACTCAACAAAGAAAACAAGAAAATTGTTCCCTTCAGCTATATGTTACTTCCACAAGGACCATAGCAACAAGAAAATGTCTCTTGATATTTATAAAAGACTATAACAGAACAGATGCCAGCAGAGAAAAGAAAAAAATCTCTCTTTATTTGAAACTGAAAATGTAACTTAGGGAATCTAGCCTTAACAGAGCTGCATTATTAAATGTGGAACTATACATTATGGAGCAATAGTGAAGACCAGAAGTATAAATTATTTCAAAAGCACTAGTTAATACATTAAGTGCAAGTCCAACAATGGCTGTTAAACAAAATGGTTCAAATGCATCGTCCAGCTTAAGATGTCTACAAACTGTAGAATATCGTAAGGTAAAAAAGCATATTACAGAAGGCTCGCTCGATATACCTACTCTTTGTTATATTCCTTTTCAAAGTATTTTCTCCTGACCATTGTTGGGAACAGAATACTAAGTGAAAGAAGTAAGGTATTTCTTACATCTTCATTCAGTATAGAAGTGCTTCTTAGAATGCAGAAGAATATTTTTGATTCATTTTAAAGTAAAATAAAGTATCTGTAGAAGCAGTAGTTTCTTCCTTGATTTATTAAGAATCTTCCATAAAACCTTTGCAAAATGCCTTCTGCTTCAGTTAACAAGAAGATGGAGTCATTGGTACTGTATACACATGCTACAAAAATAAATATATAGAGAGTCCCTAACTAAGAACCAAGAACATGTTCCCCACATCCTTCAGCCTGACCTGGATAGTACAAAACCTACAGCAGATATATAAGATATATGAGAAAATCAGCAAATTCAACCTTAATTTTCACAGCTTCTAATTTCAAAAAATTCCAATTGTATAAAATTAATATCCTCTAAAAGTCAGTATGAAAGAGAAGAGAATTGAATATTATTAAGTAGATGACGTGACAGTGTTGGAGTATGCACAACATTACCTGATTCAGAATGAGTCTATTCAGAACCTCTGCACTTCAGGGACTTACTACATAACTTGAAATCTAAGCACTGCTGAAATCAGAAGTGTCTTTCGTCAACATATTCTGCATTTTAACCTTAATTCCAGCAAGATGGAATCCAGCTCTTGGCTTATAAACATCTTAAAAGATGAGTGGAGTATTCAACTGATGGTAAAAACTGGCAGCACATTTAAAAATTAGTTCAACAGTCTAGCATGCAACAAGATTAATGACAAGAGCAAAACTCTGCTGACAGTCAGATGTTTAATATCACTTAACTGTGTTTAATATCACTGGAACAGGCAAGTTCAACCAAAGTGTAAAGGTAAAATTTAGGGAAGTTTTAACGTTGTGCTGGCAAAACATCCCTCTGTCAA
Source organism: Chauna torquata (assembly GCA_013399475.1). Lineage (NCBI taxonomy): Eukaryota > Metazoa > Chordata > Aves > Anseriformes > Anhimidae > Chauna > Chauna torquata. The sequence goes on from VXAL01004932.1 coordinate 126,605, forward strand.
GTTTTTCATAGTAACCCATGATTTGGTATAAATGTCCTTGAATATATTTTCCAAACAAAAAATGAGAGAGAAATACGTTAATTCAAATCAAAACCACAACTAACTTAATGAGTTTTAAAATAAACTGCTTGTTTCTTTCTTAAATATTAGACTGCTTTAGAATGACAGATTCTAAAAGCATAATTTAATTATCTACTTCATTAATTCATACTTTATTGACCCTTGATGTTAAACATCTGTTTAAAGACTCCCTGTTAGCAGGGGCAGCAAAGCTACTCGCATTTACAGGTTGAAACCTGAGGCCAGGGGAGTGACTGAACTACGCTGAATTCCAAAGGCATTACAAGTGGAGCAAGTACATCAGCAACAAGTTTACACCTTCTGTAGGGTGCATATAACCAAAAGAGCTTTTTCTATTGTATGAATAGCTGTAGCTCCTCCATCACAGACTGTTTTCATTGAAATGTTTTTGCACCTGGCATTATCCTACAGCCACCAGTAGGACTGTGGGCAGAATGGGAACTGAAAGCCACCACTACTGCAGCTCTTACCTTGCCCACTCCCTTTGTACAGCCACTAACTCTGATGACTGAACTTTGATATGCCTGGTGAAGTCGCACTCATGATAGAGACTTACTAAAACAGAGTGTAAAAGAAGAGTAAACCCTATTCATCTGAGCTCATCAGGATCCTTTCGGGGGCTTATTTTACTTCTCTTTGCTTGTTTATTTATCATTAGAATCGAAGTTGCCATTTCCTTACATGTGCTTCCTGACTGTATTAATCTCCATCAATGTAATTTCTGAACATTTTTACCATGTGTAAACAGTTGTAAATTTCCTACCAATAAAAAAAGTGGAGGTTAATTCAGATGGAACCTGTGTCAAGCTCTGGCAGCTGGAGGAGTGAACTCACTCTGCTGCTGCGCTCACAATGTAAAAATCTTTAATAAAAGAGTGAGGCGGTTGCCTCAAGCAAACACAAGGTACGGGAAGTGTTTAGGAGATTTCAGGTAAACTCTTCTATCCAGTCTTAGGCATCAAGCTTTAATACCATACATGCACAAATTGGAGTCAGTCCAGAGGTGGACAAGAATAAGGAATAGCACAAATATAGATGAATGTAAGTAAGTAAAGAATAAAGTTAGCATAAAGAAAGGATACAATAATTGTATTGACTAGTTTGGTAAGATATACTTTTTATATATATTGGATGTTAATTCTAAAAAAAATCAGAGGTTCTCAATATTTAGTTGTGGTAGCAGAAGCAGTAATCAGATTAATTTGTAACAAACACAGTTTAGGCTAGAAATGAAGAAACATTCCCCAACTACGACAAACACTGGAGGTGGATAACCAGGCTGACAATGGAATCTTTTTCACTAAAGCATGAGAATAGGACAGACAAAAATCTGAAATCAGAAATGTAGATCTTCTTCATTTCCATTTTTTAATGTTGATTTTGAAAATACGTGTTTTAATTAGCTTCGATTGAGATATTCAAAAATATCCTGTGAAAAAAGAATATAGTGGAGGGTCCCACAGAGAAGCAACGGGATAGCACACTATGAGTACACAAAAGCTCAGCTACTCACAGTACAATTCTCATGACTAGTAAAATCAAATTTTCACTTCCATTAATGAAATGCAGTCATTTTCTTATAAAGAGAGAAAGTGTCTTCAAAAATATCCATGCTATCAATTCCAGAAACTCTTCAGCAACAAATAGCAGTTTGAACTTCACTCAAAATGAAAGTATTTCTGTTTCTATCCAGAAACTGTCTATGGATAGCAGTGAGTATACACGTACGTTTTTTGATCTGAAAAGTGTATTGCTTCATCCAGCCAGATGCATTGCAGCACACAGATTAGCACACTAATTTGATTTATTCCACATCACTTTCAAAAGCAACAGTATTGTTGAAACACATCTTTAAAAAACACTAATTTTTTTTTTTAAAGCTTAGAGTAATATGTAATAGTAAGAAAGAACCCAACTTGTTTCTAAATGGTTTCTGTTTAATTATTCTTTTTTAAAAAAACTTGCCACTTATTTCCAGCTGCTTTAGCTCCAGTTTATTTTATTTATCATTGGAAAATAATAGAATCTTTTTTCCATTTTCCTTTTTTGCCTTACACACCCTTGCTGCAGTACATTGCTTCCTCTTGTTCATACCTACAGATCATTTTCCAACCACATTATCTTGTTGATAAACCAAAAAAATTGGAGTTCTTAAATGTCCAACAAAAAGGTACATTTGTCACTCTTACAAGATCAAAACAATTTTCAGTGTTTGTTAAAGTAACTCCATTGTGAAATCAGCCTGAGTGTCCCAGCTGAGCTCTCAAACAGTTCTATTTTCTGTGCTGCCACAGCTGTTTTCTGTGAAGTAACTTCACCGGTCACCAGAAAGATGAAATTCATGCAAAAGGGGCAGGGGGGTTGTTTGTTCTTTTATAACTATTGGTTAGCAAAAGTATCGTATGTTTGATAGCTTCCAACGTTGATGGGCTCATCAATCAGATTACGCATGTGACTTGTAACAAAAGATGAGTAAAAGCTGGACAATAAGCCTTTTCTTATTCAAAATTAATAGCCTGGGTGGACATGTAAGAAAAAAACAGGAAAACAGTACAGAGGACTAGTGATTTATTTTTAGTTCAGAATTATTTTAAGCATCTTTATACTGTAAACCACTTTTCAGGACAGCATTTGATGCTTAAATGGCTGACCATTAATTAGGATAGGTATCTGACTATCATCACAGTAAAGGAGAATTTGGAAATGGAAATCAAATCCAACATTTTGGTTTTCCTCTGATAAAAGAATGACAGTATTTACTCTGAAAATTCCAAAATGCTGAGTTTGGGGAATATTTCAAGTCAAACACATATAGATTAAAAAAAACCCTCTAATAAAACAGTTAGTTTTACCAGAACATCACATGGTGATGAGGCCTTCTTTGTTGCTTTTTGTGGTTTTGCTTTAGAGAACTCTGTGAATTAAGATATGAAAAGTATTTGCTGTATTGTATTTGCTATATTGTGATGGAAAAACGACTGGAGGAAAATATGACATTTAATAAGTCATATTTTAACAACATCAACATTCATTATAGGTTCCAATAGACACGAAGGAAATGTTAACAGTCTGCATGTAACGTTTTTAGTCTTGTACAAGATTTTAATATAAGTTTGTATTTCAGGCTACAAAATTCTTCACTAAATGCAATCCATTTGAAGATTAACAGGATTTCCTCAAGACTATATGCCTTCCTCAAGAATCTGAAGGAAAACCACCAATTATTTGTCAAAAAAATATCTAGTTTATGATTCTTCTGGTACCTTAATTGTCATTAGTGTGTTTATAAAAGTGGTCCAAGTAATTTACAATGTTTAAATTATCTCAGTGAACTTCATGGAACTAGCTTGTATTTACAAATGCAAGAAGTAGTTCGTTTACCTTTCATATAGAGCAAAACTTTGGTGAGCCCGTACTGATTTTAACCAACCTGTAAACTAAGGTGTTCTGCTTCGGGATTTTGCTCAAAGAAGTGATTGTGTAACTCAGACAGTTCCTCTGTTTGGATAAGGCCTGAGTCAGCTCTCACTGAGGTCTTCCTGCCTAGGGAACTTTTCTTTGGGAGGCTGTTGCCCATGTTAGTATCGATGCAAAAAGTGAAGCGGAGCTGCAGAGCAGAGGCCTCCCAGCGACACAGGCCTTTGCATGGGGTGGTCCTTTACAAATGGGCCTTGGGGTAGCAAGTCCCTTAGTGCTGCTGTGCTATGAAGGACCTGGCCTCTAAGTCATGGGGCAGGAATTTTACACAACAGGAAATATCTCCTGTGATCCTATTTTTAAGCAAAGATATTACATTTTGACAGAAAAAAAAAAAAAGAAAAGAAAAGAAAAGAAAAGAAAACGTGCTCCAGTCGTTACTCTTACACTTTTAATAAAAGCCTGATTTGAGCTCTAACTCTAAAATTGTTGCAAACATTTACACTAAACAGTCATGGCTCAAGCTGGAACTGAAGCACCTGCCAGAATAGTACTGTTACTACTCAAACACTGGATATAGCCTGAATAATATTCTCCTTTCATTCAATGAAACAGCCCCGTTTCTGCAATTTGGGGGCTATAAAGACCTTTGATTTGATTATTGTGGGCCAATATTCTATCTGCAAAAGCAACCAACATTACATAGCTAGATAACAAATATGAAATTAAGTAAGCATAAAGTGAGCCTTCTCCAGCACCTTCCCAAACTAGGGACTTTTGGAGCCAGGGATTCCATTGGATAGCATATCTCCTGGCCCCTGCTAGATTTATTCCATATGAATTTGCCTAAAGCTCTCTTGAAATCTTTTATTCATTATTCTCTACAAAATCCTGGGGCAATTTGTTCTACACTTCAGTAACACATTATGGAAAATATATTGTCGTGTATGTTTTAAGTGTATGCTATACATGCTATCCCTGAATTGTTCCATTAGAGGAACATTAGATAATTATTTCCTGTCCGTATTCTCCATCCCATTCACAGTTTCACACTATTCATACAGAAACCAATACGTGAGAATGATGTGGATTTACAGAGTAGCATAACGTTTTTGGGTTGTTCCCAGTTCTCCTCCTAAGAATTACAACCTTTTCACGTGCCTTTTCACAGTTGCTGAGCCCTGAGCTGACACTTGTCAGACCACGCCCGGAGAACTGTGTCCAGGTTTGGCTTCCTTACCATGCAGAAGACATTGCCTTACCGACATAAGTCCAGCAAAGGACCACCAGGGGTCTGGAGCACAGGACATATGAGAGGCTGAGGGAACTGAGCCTGTTCAGCCTGGAGGAGAGAAGTCTCAGGGGAGACTTTATTGCTGCTTACAGCTACCTAGTCAAACAATACAGAGATGGAGCCAGACTCTTTTCAGAGGTGCACATCTACAGGAAAGGGGCAACAGACAAGAAGAAAAATGAGGAATTATGGTATTTGGGGGAAAAAAATACCATGAGAAATTCCAATATTTTGAAAATAATTTTCATCAGGAGGGTGGTAGAAGGCTGGAAGTGGAGCTGTGGAAAATCCATCCTAGAAGTTCTGGGCTGAACTGGACAAGCCCCCGCGTACCTTGATCTGGGCTTTGACTACATGACCTGCAGGGGTCCCTCTCAACTAAAACTGGGGCTCTGGGATTCTAACATACGGCAAAGCACCGCCACCACAGATAAAGCTGCATTAGCAAAGCTGTGCTTCGCACTGCTACAAGTTGGCACTTTGCATTTCCAATTACTTAGAAGTTCTTTTAAAGTACTTGAAATCTGCACACTTCACATTCTCTCCAATAGCAGGATATAGACTATATAATTTACCTGCAAAATTCATTGCTGCAGGATGCCATTGATTCAATTATGTCATTAAGATATTTAACAGACTAAATATAAATAATAATGACAGTTGCTATTAATGTAACATCAGATAAAAATAAAAAGGCTAGCAATTTTCAGGCTTCAGACCATAAGCATACCACTGGGTGGAACAAAAGCAGAGTTACCTTGTTACAATAACACAAAATCCTGGCCAGGTATATCTAACACACAATACTTTCAGAGACAGAAATTTGAATTATTTAATTATTTACCTATGTCTTATATACTGTTATCACTACTAAATATTTAAAGAACCATTTTGTATATTTGATTTCTGAAGGTAAGTACGAGACAATATCTGACATCAGTAATTATTTCTCTGCCTTTCCTTTCACTCATTCCTTCAAAATATAAAAGAACAATTATGACAGCATGCAAAAGACAGATAAAATATTGAATGTCTTACTACTTACAAATTATTGTTGAAACATATGCATCTATGAAATCCATATTTTTGTATGCAAAAGCACTATAAAATAGATTTAAAATTTAATGTTCAATAACCCAAAATGTAATGGTCTATTCAGCTCAAACAAAGGCTAAAACATTAAAAGGCCAAAGTCTGGAAGAATTATCTGCTTTGTTTTAAAAACACATTTAAAATGAAGAAACCTTAGCAAATTTAATCTGCTACGGCTGACATCATTCCTGGGCATTGATTCAAATTCCAAATTTAATTTCAGTGAAGCCTTAGTAAAAGTAATGCCTTCTGCAGATTCAGAGCCATCTGACTGACATTATCCACTGATGACAATAAAAAGTAACTTAACCAAATACGGTTTCTGCAAACAGTTCTTAAAATTAAGGATAGATGAAATGTATGTTAAACTGGTTTGGTACAAGATTTTAGGCCACTGAATGTTGCTTACTATTGCCATGGTTTATGCACTTCAAAGTAAGTATCAGCACAGATTTGAGTTCTTCTGAATGCATTTTTTCTTTTAGATAGACATATGGTTTGTGTCTCAATTTGATGACTTTTGATATATTGATATGCCGAATATGTACTTCCTACTGTAGAGAAATGTATGGCATGCTGAGCAAAGCACAGAATAGAGAACAGGAAAATCCAGGCTGGGGAGAACCTCCGGCACGGCCTATCTCTGTGACTTTTAGCACAGTTTTACATTTGTGACAATGGTAAAAGGAAGATTAAAAGTCATTTTATTTATTTGACTCTTTATGGTAGATATCAAAGTGTACTTAGTTCATCCTTGTTATTGACTTTGCAAAATTGGCAGGAAATTGCATGAGTTGAACCTTTCTTGGGAAATTTTTAGATTTCAGAAAATTTATCTGAAAGAACACTTGGCAGAGCATTCTATAATCTCACAAAAGACCACACTGGAATTTGCTGGGGATTGACAGAGCTCCAAGCATATATATTTGCATATGCAAAAAATATTATTTGCATGAAAAAAAATTGCATTTGTTGATACAGACTGATATTTATCCAAAATCAATTAAATGATAACTTATATAATGTCTCATTAATGCTTGTTAGTACACATTTGTATAGCTCCTAGGATTTCTATTTCTAAAACACGCCTGAGTGAACTTTTCAGTTGCAATGAAACATCCACATATTCTACATTACTTTTTAAACAAGATGACAGCATTTTAAAACAAACCCATAAAGGTGCAAGCAGATATAAAAACCCTTCTCCATTCCTCAACTCCTTCCCCCACAGGAGCAAGTGTTAAATAAGTAAATATACCCCAAAGAAAAACTCAGATAAAGAGAGAATCCATATCCAGGTGCTTTTTCTGGAAATGTTTTGCTATGCATTAGACTAGAAGTCTACAGACAATGCAAAAATTTTTTTTCTACTTCAGTCAGAACATCAGGTTATTCAGCATGTCCATGGCATTCAGGCTGATCGCTGAAAAAAGACAGTGCTCATCAGAGAGGAATCTACTTATGTATGTTTCCATAATTTTACATTCCTAATCAATAAATATCTTCAAATTAAATTTCAGTTTGTAAGAACACCACAGTTGACTGTACACTACCAAATGGTGTTTTAGAAAAAATCTGTGAAAGATGCGATAATAGATACACTCCTTTTGTGGACTATGAATACACCTGAGAACTTTTGTGTTAACAAAATTGTTGAACTTGGTTAAAATCAGTACTGGGAAGGCAAACGCAGTTGTTACTTGTTTTAACAGAATAAGTGCCATCTCCCAACACTGTTTCACACAATTACTAGGAGATAAAAACAATTCGTTCCACATTGCAACCACTTCCTAAACAAGCTGGAGCTTTTATTTTGATAAAATTTTTATTCCCCATTACCCTTCTTCAGTCTCCATTCATCACTTCCTAATAAGGAAAAGGGTGGAAATTTTCTTCAGCTATGGCCTTTGCCAACAGCAGTAATAATTTGGGTTTGTTTGTTTGTTTTTAAAAGCAGAAGCAGAAGAAGAAGCAGAAGAAGAAGAAGAAGAAGAAGAACATAGTTACTTTAGAATTCCTCAGAAGATTGCGAAGGTTGGGAAACTTCTGAGGCCAGCTCAGACTGAGTTACAAACACAAGCCTGATCTGCATGTTCAGAACTATTTAAACTGGGCTATAGTCTTTGCTGAAAGCAAATAAACCCCAGCAAGTCTTCTTCCAAATTATTTTTTCAGATAACAAAGCCCAACCACGTCAGACACGAAACAACTGATATGCTTTAAAAGTTGTGGACTGAAAGCTGTAAGGATTTTAAAAGACAATGACACCCACCTTGTACAAGTTTGCCAAATACGGTTTTCTTGGCAGATGGAAGCATGCTAAGCAGTGTTTTGTTACTTAATGAAATCCCGGGGCAGAGCCAAAGGACCCAACTGTAGGCCATAAATGGACAAGTTCACCAAGGCCATTACGGTTCCCTTACCCCCATCTGTAACTCAGAGCCTGTTTGTACACTGCTACGACACAGCTTACATAAAGGACATGAAGTTAGTAAAGTACATCCTTTTAAGCCCTTTTCTAATGCTTTTTCATTTCACTCATTGTAGGTCAAAGTTTATTATTTTAATCCGAATCTTTATGAATGTGAGATATTTGGTATCCAATAAAGCTCAGGCAAATGTAAAAGATTACGGTATGTGATAAAAGGGCTGTATCTCTGGCACAAAGTAATACAGAAGAGAAGAAATGACGGCCTACTTTCCCTGTGTAGCCCTACACAGTAAATTAACACCAGACCAAGGCACCAAGGGCTGCGCAAACAAAATTATACTTGGCACTGGTGTAAGTTTTAAATAAATGTGGCCTTTTTAAGTAAAAAAATACTTTGTTCTGTTGAATCTTTTTAGTCCAGAATTTCTGATTATTCCTATTCTCCATATGCTTTTATTAGCTAGTATCTTGTGGATTACACAGAATATTTTTGCTGGAAATTTTTAAATTATACAATATCACAAGTTTCTCATAATCTATCAGTATTTTCCAAAGCAGCTCTTTTTTCAGTTTGTGTAAGATTTCAGCCATATGGATGAAGACAGCAGCTTAAGAAAGATCTTTTGCAATGCAACAAAAGCAACAGGAAGAAAACTCTTCAAGGTTTACGCTCCACAGTCTTGCTGCAGATTCAGTGTAAATACAAATAGACCTAATCCAAAGTCAGTACAAGTCCATGGCATCCCAAAGGATGCCAAAAATATTTACAGGCATGCTGAAGAGCTCAAATTGAAAAGAAACAATGGAAAAATAAATTGTCAATGGCAAAGAAAACAAACAACAGGAGACAAAACCAAAATACTCATCACTGTGATCACAGTAATGCAGAGATAATTTTGGCCCATAATCTGTTCACTGCCAGCCAGTACATAAATTGCCTTCAAAATCCTAGAAATAACATGGAGTTTAAGTAAAAAAAGAATTCCCCGATGAAGAGTTTATGCTCTTTAAATAGTTTCTAACTAGACCTGGCATCTTCTTTAAAAGCTAAGAATATGCATCAAGAATAATAATAATGAACTTACAAGACTGACAATCACTTTAAAGAAATTAAATCTTTGCATTTTATCCTCCTATTCCTTTCATTTTTTTCGTTCTCATAGATGTATATTTAGAACTTAATTATACAGAGAACACGGTTATTCGGTCCCAAGCCAAGAATCCATTTGCTGAACAAAAAGTGTAAACAGGAGAATAAATTTGAAAAACAATCTTTTGGATTTTTAATTAACTGATAAACAAAACTTCTTGGAAATTTGCATTAATTACAGACTGAATTTCAGAGAAGCAGATATTGAAAAGAGTAACTATGGTCCTACTTCATCAAAGTATTAAAGACAGTGAATAATTTGAAATCCATGAACATCCATTTGAAGGTGCTCAAGCAGGCGTGCCTGTTTACGGTTTGACTTGCAGACCCGCTGACCCAGCAGGGCGGCTTTGCCTGCGGTGGCTGTTTCAAGGCAGCTACTAAGAGAGCAGCGAGCAGGCTGGCGCGGGGACTGACGTGCGGTAGCACCCCAGGCAGGGTGCACAGTGCTGGGTAAGCTGGCCTGCGCTCAGCACCCCGATGCTACGTGTTAAAGGCATCCAGTATTTCTGCTAGTTTTTCTGAAGCTATGAAGTACCTTTATGGGCTACCTCAACCCACAGTGCAATCAGAGCCATTTGCCAGGGGGTGCAGCTGCTGCACTCTACAGAAAGCATAAAAGAAAAAAAAAAGAAAAGAACTAATCATCTCAGAAGCATTTTAGTGATTGCTCATTGTAATATCATGGTAACGATATTTCTGGCATTAATATTAATCACCTAACTAATATGTTGTAAAATTAGAAAAAAGGAATTCTTTGGAGTGAGCTGGCTTGGTTTTGGAAATGCCCTTTAAATCTGAAGGAGCAATACTTTCAATGAAACGGGTCAGGCCCTTAATGTGCCACTTCATGAACACGTTCCTCCTTGATCACTAAGTGTTCAAGGACAGCTGCAAGGACTTCACAGAAACACTGTCATGGGTGCTTAATTACACAGTGCGCTCGCTTGGGACTGGTTTCTCTGTGATATTCATCATACATGGGAGAGAACCTGATGCTGATTTAAGAGTCTCTTCTGCTAGTACAGAACAACAAAAAAAAAAACTTTTTTTGATATTTGCTGCATGGAATATGTAGCATCTACACTCTTTTTTGAATTCCTATTTTCTTACAAAACATTTCAAAATGCTATTTATGTTAGTTCAAGCCATTAGCAACCTGAGTCCTTAGCTAAACTTTTGATCATGGGGATTATTGATTATATAAATCCCACTGACTCTAGTTATCACTGAATATGCTTTACACTACCCAAAATCATTAAAATTGGGCCCTATACTTCTGCTTTTTCGTTTGTTTTTCCATACTAAAAAAAAAAAAAATAGGTCATCCTGTTATTGTCACAAAGAGTTTAAAACTAGGAAGGAACAGAGACATGAGAAAAATCCTCAATACTAAACTACAGTAAAGCATGGACTATATTCAATGTACCTTTATTCTACAGAAGACCTCTCAGATTCAAAAATATTAAGTGAAATGCATTATAGCATAGCAGTAGGACACTGCTATCCGTGTTTATTTTAATTGCCGAGTTGCCAGTCCTTCCTTCTTATTTATCTGCAGTTTCATTTACATGAATGAATACAGTCTTTATGTTTTCCAAATACTAATACTGCAATACAAAAGTGCCATAAACTTGGCCTTTACAACAGCAAATGCATCATATTCAAAATGTTCTTAGATGTGATATCTCCCTTATTTAGTCTTCAGTGAAGACCGCAGATGGAGATGACATTTGCTCACACTATTACAGAGCTGACTATTTAACAGTCAATGTGTTGGAGCACTGTTCACTTTGCCTTAAAATAAGCAGATTTTAAAAGAAGTTCCAGTGGTTAAAACTAAAAGAGGTTCCCTTTTTTCCTATAAATGCAGCATGGAAGTTCAATGAATGTGCAGACTAAAATCCTGAAAGACTTCACAGCACTCACAACCAAATTTATAGGTGTAATCATCTGTATGAGCACCCTAAAGTTCTGTTGTCTACTTACAATCACATCACAAATACACTGCTGAGGTTTAATGAGAGTAAAAATTTAATACTCATTTGACGAGTGCAAAGTGACCAAACAGATGCACCTACCAAGCGATGACATAGTACTGTAAGAAGTGACAGACAGTGAAGGGAAATCAACCATGTGCTATGTGCTTTGTGCACAGTACACAAAATTGTGACTTGAAATGGGCACTTATCCTGTCCCCCCTTTAACAATAAATCTACAAGGCAAAGCTAAAATGAACCTCTCTCCCACACAAATCATTAGATTTTTTCCTACTAGTAAAAGTACTTAGGCAACATTTAAATATTGTGCAAGAAAAAAAATCTGACAAAAGAAAATAAATCCTAATATCATAAAGAGCTGCATACAGCAAAACTTGACTTGAGCAAGTAAGCACAAATAATAAAATACCATGTCCGAGATACAAGTCGGTATATTCCATGTTCCCTTTCCCACCTTCTTGCAGAAAACTCCCTATATTGAAAATAAAGACAGAAATGGCTAATGTTGCATTTTAAAGGATCTTTATGTAACAGAGGACTGGTGTTTTGAGGTTTGATTACACATTGTTTTTTGTATAAACACCCATTTATTTGAATTGGTGCACAACGTAGCATTCTGTAAAGGCTTCTGTTAAAAAAAAAAAAAAAAGAAACAAAGCCAATACTACAAATTGCTTGCACTCAGTCAGGTCATCCCAAAAAGCCTACCTGTAATCAGCAAAAATTTCACTTGCATATTTTTGCTATATCATGCATAAAGGCATGTTCTGCTTAAGTCTGTTCAAGTCCATTTTCTACTGTGAGACATAGTATAGAATTATAACATTTACTATTCTCAGCGGGTTTACTGTATCACATGCCCATTCGAGCCACTCTTACATGTCTCAATTCATTCTGATGCACAGAAACATGGGTGTGAGGAAACCCGTGGGGATGTAAGCCCGTGAGGAAAATTCAGAAGAAATACATGGGATGCTTTCTGTATCCTCTCATACTTGAGAGAACATGGAAGACTATTCTTTTTTATTTTTAATAACTTTTTTTTAATATTACTAAATCAAATGATTTTGTAAGTAAACTGTGATTTGGTAACTGAACAGTTTGTGTCTTCATAGACACTAACCATGCAAATGAAATTCCAAGCTTAACAATTTTTATTCTTATTTATTTGTTTCCTCGTACCTTTCTTCCCTTGATAAAGACATGTTTTTTGCAGGAATTGTAGTTTTCTATTTCAAATTACATCTCAGATTTATTAACAGATTTACTAATGGTAGCAAAATATAACATGTCACTTAATATAGTTTATCTTGGATTATATGAATACAAAAGGAAATATATTCAAGATTCAAATGAAGTACCGTTTTCCTTTCCTCCTAGAGCAACACTATGAATAAAAGCGAACAAGAGCAAACTGCTTTAGGAAAAAAAAAAAAAAAAAAGTGTGCCTTTCTTGAAGTATGGCTTTTGCAGACAAAGATTTTCAGTATGTTTTACCAGAATCACACTACATGACAACCACAAGCTATTCTAATTCAGCCAGCTAGACAGATAGATAGATAGATAGACACACTGAGGAACTTCTGAAAAAAATTACTTAATAGATATGATAGCCTAAGTTCTGCTGATTTATTTTTTGATAAAACTTCTTTAAAGTCACTGATCCAGAGAACTGAACTGCAAAATTTGAATTGCTGTGCTTCGTGTTTGAAAGGAATGATGTAATTTACACAAATAATATTGCAGTAAATTGGTCATATTATCTGGTAGATTTAAAATAGTCCTCACTATTTTTTTTTTGCATTGTTTTCATTTATATACTTAGAACGTAACTTTTCCTAGAACATAAGTAATATTCTGGTCTCTGTCCATTGCTACAGAAGCACTATTAATTTAGCAGGAGTCTTTTTAAGAGGCTCCTCAAATACTTCATCATTTTCATTTGTACATGTTATCAGCGGTGCTATCTTCTCAATGAAATTGGTTTAATAATGGGCATGCTGGAATAATGTGCTGCTGTAAGCACACTAGCCTGAGAATCTGGAGAGGGATGGTCTGGTTTTTCGCAGGTTGCCTGCATGAGCTTGCCTCACTTGCTTAGTCTCCCCTTGCCTCTGTCTCCCTGTTAGCAAATGAAAGCGAAGTGTGTGTTCTGTTATAGGTTTGTTGGTATTATTTACTATCTTCAACCTTTCCTTGACATGTTTCTGAAAGATGGAGAGGGGAAATCTGGATGCCAAAATGAAAAAGTTTTTTTTACAGCAATCCAGCATGTATTACATCTGGTGATTTCTTTTTAATTAATTCTCGGTGCTAGAAATCTAAGGAGTCTGAATGTTAGAATTGTTCACCAAGCTTTTCCAAGTTCCCGCCTCACCCACTGGCATTCAGTCTGTGTCCCTCCAAGAGAATCCCACTGCAGAACAAACCCAGCGTTGTCTGGAACATCCAGACACATCTGCAGACATCTGACTTTCCAGACTGTGCACACAGTATAGCTCCCACCAATGATCTGGAAACACTCCTGTAAGCTCTTATCGTATCTGGAAGTATATGGAAATAAGACATTTTTCCCACACGAAAGCAGTGCTGTACCATCCACTAAGAAGCACTTCGCTGCTCACAGCTAGGTGAAACACAGCGTAGCCCTTCACAAACGGTTTTGCAGATGATGCTATATCACTTTGCACTGCCTCTACAGGAATTTCCAAACTCAGTTGCCTATAAATTCCAGAATAATACTTAACCACTAAAATATTTTAATTCCTCTAAAGAATTCTTTTGACGCATAGTGAAAAGGTGCAAATTCAGCTAGAACTATTACAATATCCTCGGATTCCTCACTGAGCTCAGTTTTAAGCAAATGAAACTTTCATATTCCACTAATGTAATGATAATACCAGTTTTACACTGCAGTTTTAAAATATTTGAACATTTAGGACTTAAATGGACTTTTTAAAAGTATTAAAACATTCAGATATCAGCATGCATATTTTTGCTATTAATGTTTGGATTATATTGCGCTATATCTCGAATATATTATGCATAAAGTATATCTGAAGACATATCTTAAATATTTATTGTTGACTGCCTGTTCATTTATTTTAGTTTTTCTGTGTTATGTCACATTTTCTTTTTCTTCCCTTTATCTCACGTTTTAACGCCCACTAACTGATCCACTGCTTTTACAAGCCAGGTCAAGTTGAAGACCCCAAACCTCTAAAAATGCATTCCGATTCTGGCTACAAGATGCACCCAAGGAAAAGCTCCCCAGGTTGATTGTTCCTGGTAGTATTTCACTTTCAGTAGCTTCTTTTCCCTTAGAGCCCAGAGTACAGGCAAGACGTATGAATTCTACACGGAAAACAAACTTTGCAATCAATCTAAATGGGACATGGTTGCAAAGCTGCTCCTGCCCTCGCTGTCCCACCGCAAGCAAAGGCTGGTTTCACATTTGGCACCAGGGCTCTGCTGCCACCGAGCTCGTTCAGCTCATTACGATTTGCATCGTACTCTGGCATCTTTACTGGCCCTTAAGAAACAATATTTCACTGAAAAAAACTTGAAAGAAACTCCTTTCCTTTCTGCTCCTGTTACACAGAATTATCCACCATGCTGTGAGCTCCCCTCCTACCACTGTATAAATAAACTTCTCTTTTAAATACTCCATGTCACCCAAGGCCACCAGCGACAACTGGGCCACGCAGTGTACGTTCTGTGAAGCTCCACTCTTTTGCCTTTACCCAAAACCTTTAGAAATTACTATTGACAGAGGATTTCAGATCTCCGTCCTGTTTAATGCTAACCAAGGTAAGGTACACCAACCAAGCTTCTGAAGCCTTTCCTTCACAACAGGCAAGCCCTTTGGCATTACTCCACATTAGAAAGAGTTTACAATAAAGGACCTGAATTATGAAATAAGTTATATTAATAGTACTAGCTATATTCCCTCCTGACATAATTTTCTTCAGTAACAATACTTTGTTAAATACTTTCGCTTAATAAAACAGTGAAGATAGTGAAATATAAAATCCACTTGCTCCCTCAGCCCCCTTCTGGTTTCTAAGGAACAATTCCCTGTCCAGAGCTGTCCTCTGGGGACAGCTGTATCGTTACTGCAGCCTACTCACAGCTCAGCTAATTCTCGCAACAAGAGATTGCAATAGGAGTAGATCTACAGCGCTGTGGGTGTGATGTCTCCACTACATGTGTGTCAGAGGGATTTCCTCCAGACAAGCTCCAATCCAGTCTGGATCAACCACCACTTAGTGGTTGGAAAGCACAGTGTGTGTTCCTGGAGCAAATCTTATTTACTCTCATCCAGATGGCACTGAGCTCATGTTCTCAAGACAAGTTTCTAATACGAACAGAAGTGGGATAACTGAGGATGATTATGACCCTCCATGTCCATTGACAGTATCAGAAATCGTGAGTAAACTCAGTCACCTGTTCCTATTTTTCACAAAAAGAAGGCAGGTGTTTCCTGTATTTTCTGTGACAGTGGCACACAGCAACGGAAGCTTTGAGCAGATGAAACAGTAACCTGTAGAGGTCAATAAGCTGAGGAAATTCTTGGGGAAAAAAACATCTTTAAGGTTAGATTTTTTTATGACAGGAGCTTTCCTAAAACTGTTGTTTGTTGGCCAATGCTTTCTAGCCAGGAAAATAAAATGGGAAAGAAAGAGAGAAGAATAACACGTACATGCTTCCTTAGCTCTAGAACAAGAAGTCAGGCAGAAGACAAAGTTCCACACAGAGGATCTTCAAGAAAGTAAAAGCAGTGGCAAATTTGGTGCAATGCTGTTTACTATGCCCATGTAGCAACTTTAATTTCTTGTAGAATGTATCTAGGGGCAATTTGTTAACAACAAATACGATTTAAATCTTATATTGGGATGCCTCCTTAATTAGGATGTAGAAATTCACAAAAGAAGCAACAAGAAAAAAAAAAACAGATGCAATGATTTGCATGTACATAATTTGCAAAAAGAAGTTGTGATTGGAACGCAGTTTAAACCAACCTGTTTGCTCCTAGCCAGTTTAAATCCCTCTCCTTATTATGAATTGAGAGCTACTAAATCTCAGTCATAGCAGCCTGCAGCTTCCTCGCGAGGGGAGCGGAGGGGCAGGCGCTGATCTCTGCTCTCTGGGGACAGCGACAGGACCCAAGGGAACGGCATGGAGCTGTGACAGGGGAGGGTCAGGCTGGGTGTTAGGAAAAGGTTCTTCACTGAGATGGTGGTCGGGCACTGGAACAGGCTCCCCAGGGAAGTGGTCACGGCACCGGGCCTGGCGGAGTTCCAGAAGTGCTTGGACAACGCTCTCAGAGATAAGGTTTGATTTTGGGTGGTCCTGTATGGAGCCAGGAGTTGGACTCAATGACCCTTGTGGGTGCCTCCCAACTAGGATATTCTGTGATTCTACAATTCTAAATAATTTAAAATAAAAGTGATCCCCCCTTCTGCTTTACAATGTTAGGGTTCTACACGCCACTCGTTGCTACGTCCCTGTTCACACCAGCAACGGCCTGAGTTTTGCTATGAAGATATCTGCTATGATTTTTATGACCACCTAACCATTTTCCTTGAGTATTCCTCAGGCATAAAAGCCGTTTTCCACACTTTGTTTCCATAGATACGGTGATTTTTTTATTAATCAGAATGATAGCCTGCAAATTGCTAAGCAAATACATCATCAGTAACCAGTTAATATTCCATGCTGTGTCTGTTTAAATAGGGTCGCACTCTGATCATACTTAATTTTGGACAGCTAAGGCTGAGTGGGATGGGAAGTGTGACACTTTCTAAGTGGAGATTTTGACATTCTGGTTCAAGACAGAAGCCTAGGTCAGTTATCACTTAATACCACGGTTGCTGATCATACTGAGAAAAGCAAACAGTTTCTGCTTAGAGGAGGAAAAAAAAAACTGTTAGGGAGACCAAATTAAAGCACCATTTCATCCAAGTATTGTACTAAATTGAATTTTAATCCCGGAAACCTAAACAGACAGACAGAGGAAACAGCAGAGGGGAAAGGAATCTGTCATTCCACCGAGTGAAATGGAACAACTCTGGAAACACACATCTGAAGTAAAGGCTCCAGCATCTTTTGCAGAGATAGCGATTTGGGTTTTTTCCTCTCTCTGTCTGAATAGGACAGTGAAGCAAAACAGATGGGCTAATAATTACCACTGGCCTAAAGTTGCTACATTAGCTTTCCAGGGCAGAAAAATTCAGCCTTATAACTTCAATATACATTAAAGTATTTGAAAAATTTTGAAGAGGTGTGAAGAGTCAGAAGCACTCAGAACTCAGGAGTACTTTAAAATAAAAAAGATCTTTTTAAATCACATCCAAATATTCTCTCTCTCCTTTACCTTCTCCCAATAACCATACCGTTTAAAACAGAGAATGATATTATCTCAAGAATATTTGCAGCAAGTTGAAGAAATAGAATAAAGCATGGTTAAATCCCAAGAAGAGGAAGAAAGGAAGCATGCTGTAGAAACGCAGCATTAAAACCAGTTTTTGAATGTGGTTTTCTGATGCTATGGGGTAACTACATCTTTTCATGGTTTGTATGTTAAGAACAGATTGGATGCCTTAAGCATTTCAGGACGGGTGAATTATGCACAGTCTAATAATATTACATAAATATCTGAAGCACCTTAATCTGGGCATAGAAATAGTACTGCTATCTTCCAGTGCTAAAAATGTTTCATTGCACAAAGCTCAGACAATGAAGTCCTCAAAAAAAATTTCAAAGTCAGGGGTTGGTCTACAACCCTCTTAAGAAGAGAGGTCTGGAAAATGAAAATTTGTATTGATCAAAGAGACTAAAGCTCTGCCAGCCACTCCTACAGGACTACAGTCAGAGTTACCTCTGCATTGCATTCACATGACAGCAGTATATGATGCTCGTGCTAAGTGTCCAATTTTGAAATATTCAGCAGTACGAAGTGGAAATTTAAGGTGCCAATGCAGTCAAAGCTAGCCATGAGGAGACAGTGGTGTCACGGATAAAAAGTAATTCTGTGAACTCTCGGTGCCCATCTCTTATTTTATGTAGTTATATTTATTGAAAAAAAAGCAGTAGGCTGTTGGACGTGCAAAAAAGACATATATCTTGGGTGATCCTAAGGAAAATTACGTTTCATTTATGCTTGTGACAGAAATAATTCTGAGTCTCTTGATGTTACTGGGGCTAATGCATCTGCCACGATGTTAGTCTGACAGTTGTTTTTATTTAAATTTCTCAAGCAAGTCCACCACCAGTGGGCAGAGATTACTATGGCAACTCAGCACAATTGGAGAAACTGTTCTGGAGTTGTTAGGCAACACAATGCCATCAGCTGCTGATGTTGCTAAAGCTTATTGTAGTTCGTGCTGTCTGGAGTCATCTAATTAAATACCCCAAAAAAGAGCACTCAGTTGAGAAGCTGATGTGGAAACAAGCTGTTTTTGTGATAGAAAATAAAGAATGAAAATACAGAGTGCAGAAAAAAAAAGAATAAAATAGAAAGGTGGCTCATTTTTTTTCTTTTGCAAACCTCAATATAAAACAGAAAGTGACTTCAGTAGGTTTCTAAAATATGAGCAATAATGCTTAACATAACTGATAAAATTAAGTAGAAAATCATTGTAAAATTTCAACTGCATGCAGAAATAAAAGATGACATGCATTTCAGAGCACTGTTTCAGTCCATATCACTGCAATAATTTTAATTTGGCCTGCATTGGTCTATATAAAACAAGTGTTCTTCCTGAACAAGAAAATTCGTCACATACTTTGAGGAGTGCAAATAACCAAGTAGCGTTGCCCTTCACTTTGGCTATCTAAAAAGCTGAGAATTGATGGCTACAGAGATAAACACATTATCTCACACAGGATGGCTCCTGCAGAGCAGTGGAGCACATTGGCAGAGCAACATGGACAAGTGAAAGCTGCTGCTGCCCGTGACATGCTTGTAATGGGGGGGTGGGGGGGGACTTCATCCTTTCATTTTGGCACAATGGACCACTAAATTCAAACACAATTTTTTAAAGCAAGGACTGACCAGAGAACTGGGAATTATTATCCAATGATTTATTGTTCCATCTGTTTTTTTCTATTCTGAGCTGAGTACATGCTTATAGGTTTGGAAAGAGGACAGAGGCAGAAATACTACCTCGCAGAAGAATTCCTCTACATTCAAAATGAAATCCCTCTTGATAACATCCAGTTTACTACTAATTATTGAAGGAAATGGATAACAGCTAACTTTGCAAAGATGACTGGAAAAATTTAGTGAAATGTGAAAGTGTAAAAAACCGAATTAGGACAGTGGTTTTGTGGCTTTATTTGTTTTTTGAATCTGTGTTTCCAGACATGTAAACAGTTTTAAAATGCTCTAAAGACACCATGTCAAAGTACCATAGAGAAACGTACTTTGACACTTTCTAGTCAAATGTGGAAGGATCTCTTTGGGCCTAATACAGCCAAAAAAATCCTGAGTGGTTCGTTGCCTGAAGTATCCCAGCACTAACCTTCTGCACGGGTAAGAGTAGAAGTACCAAGTGAAGACAACAACAGATGCACCTGCTTAACTCTTCAAGGTAAAAATCAGATCAGTTACAACAGTTTTAAGAATTGTTTCCTAGACTCAATGCAATTATCATATAGCAGAAGCCTTCTCCCCTCCACGTCTTGAGGAGCACAGCTCTCCAGCACTGCCCATTACTCACATTGCTCTTGTAACATTGCTCGCAGTAGCAGACTTCACACAAAATATCCATGCAAAGTTCAGACTTCCTTGTCTGAACAATTGGAGCTCTAACACTAGTATTTTGCCTGTTAAGGCTTTGGATTTCTTTCAGGAAAGTGACAATTTATTGGGGATTTTTAGTTGCATTATTTGAAACACAGCAGTGGGATACACACTAAGGGAAAAAAGTAATCATGAATCCAAAAATAAGTGTCATCTAATGTAAAAATGATTTCAGGTTACATATCCTGGGTAGCATTCATTGAATTCTAACTCAGCCCAACCTCACCTATTTATTTCACATCCACTATCCATTGCAGAATTATCCACCGAATTATCTGGAGCACTGGGCAATCAGCAATGGCATGAAGTTCAACAAAGGAAAATGCCGGGTTCTGCACCTGGAACAGAGCAATGCCAGGCACAGGCACAGACTGGGAGATGAGGCTGGAGAGCAGCTCAGCAGAAAGGGACCTGGGGGTGCTGGTCGACAGCAGGCTCAACACGAGCCAGCAGTGTGCCCTGGCAGCCAAGAAGGCAAACCACATTGCGGGGTGCATGAAACACCGCACAGCCAGCCGGCCAAAAGAGGTGATTCTCCCTCTGTACGTAGCGTTGGTGCAGCCTCATCTTGAATACTGCATGCATTTCTGGGCCCCACAATACAAAAAGGGTGCTAAGGTCCTTGAAAGCATCCAGAGGAGGACAACAAAGCTGGTAGAAGGGCTGGAGGGCATGTGCTATGAGGAGAGGCTGAGGACGCTTGGGTTGTCCAGTCTGGAGAAGAGGAGGCTGAGAGGCGACCTCATTGCTCTCTGCAGCTCCCTGAGAGGGAGGCACGGGTCTCTGACCCCTGGTAACTGATAGCACGGGCACAGCACAAAGCTGCACCAGGGGACGTTCAGACTGGACATGAGGAAAAACTTCTTTACCTAGCCTGTTGCTGGACACTCTCCAGATATTTATTTTACATATGTATTTTTATTTGGCAGCTTGTGCTATTGGAAATATAAGTGATGAATAAAGAATAATATGCAGTGATGAAACTAATTGTCTTCTCCCGCTATTTTCTTCTCATTTAAATAAAACAAGAATAACATAGTTCAGAGATCATATTTCTCCATTTCTACTATTTGCAAATCACTTCATAAGAGAAGATAGCTATTCTTGATCAGTTCTGCATACCAGATTTTCCATCTACAAAACACTAGACACCAGTAAAGACATTCTAATGTTATTGAGTGACAATCATGCAACTATGTAATTCATATACATTGTTTAGCACTTGGAATTGAAAAGTTACACTTTGCATACATTTTTTTGCTCTGACAAGCAAGGTTTCATTGTGCTGAAGCAGGTAAAGATTAACCAGCACCTTGTTCAACAGCATTAGAATGTGCCCAACTTTGCTGGAATGACCTCAGCTGATGCACTCCTAGGAACATGTTTGCTTTTTTCAAGGTTACGCCTCTTGTGCCTCTTAGTCATCTAAGAGTCTTCACCTTCTGCACCGCTTTCAACGGATGGGCCTCCAGTTTCTAATAGAAATGTTAATCCATAGAAGCATAACCTTACCTTTTCCATTATTAAGTTTCCTATTGCTATTACTTTGTTTCATAAGGTCATGCAATTGCTTTTATGTAATATGTTTATGATCATCCATACTGTTTTGTTCCTCCTGACTTTGTGTCATGAATAAATTGAAATCAGTACACGCCTACTTTTTGCAGTATAGCTATTAATAAAAGCAATGTCTAAAATCAGGCTGCAGGTTGTTCTTTGGGAATCTTACTCTGCCCTGATTGGTTTTCCTTTCATCTTGGCCCACGTTTACCTCGCTGTTCCATACCTGTTTGTCCCCAAAGATGACTGTTTTTCTTTAAAAAAGGGTGGTGGGGTTTTTGTTTGTTTGTTTTTGTTTCATTTGGTCTTTTTTTTTATTTTAATAACAAAAGGGTCTGTAGTTTGTTTCTCTCCATTTGTTCAAATTCAGTTATTATAAACACCATTCTCTAGTCTTCTGGTGTCAACAAAATTAAATAAAAATCCTTCCACGTTACATGGCTATCAGAAGTCTGCAAAGGAAATAATTTGATCCCTTTCAGGGGAGCATATTAAAATGTTTCAGTTTTCCTTCCAGATTTAGTAATACTCATTTTCAGGCAGTCACTTCTGTTAACCATCCTGGTTTTACCGCTATGAACTACGTTATCAACCTTACTGAAAACCGAAGAAAAGTATTCATTTAGTTTGGGGGTAATAACCACATTATCTTTAATCTCCAATTAGAAAATGTCTGCCAGAAGAGAATAAAGTCAATCAGAAAATGACATTATTATGAGACATTTAATTTCAGATATAGATTGTGAAGCAAATGTTGTTTCTGGTGGTGAATCCTTAAACTATCAAGGAACCATCAGGAATGGATGCTATTTAGTATTTTAGTAATTAGTGAGAACATAGTACTAGAAATTGCTTTAGGGGCAAAAGAATGAGCTGAGGAGAAACTGCTATTTAGTTTTAATTAAATGGAAAGATAAGTAAAAGAAGATACACTCCAAAGATTTTCAATTTCAGACGTACAAACTTTGATTATTAATGGAATGATTTTGAAATAAAAAGCTTAGAGATCCAAATATGGAATAAACTTCAGGATTCTTTCAGTTAGTGGTTCTCAAAGCCCTTTTTCAGTGAACCATCACGCAGCAATAAAGCGTGGCACAGCATCTCTCTTACATAAGGGGCATATCTACAGGACTGGCCATATGGCTGGGAAAACAGTGAGAGACACGAGCTGCTGTTTGCATTTCATGGTTGTACTATCTGCATTTTTCTCTATGGAAAGAGTGCATTTACATACATTTGTAGCTGCAGTATGTCAAGAAAGCACATACATACATAGGAAGGTAAGTTCTCCAAAAGTTCTCTGCCATCCCTTTACTCTTCTTTGTTACCTGTAGATGTTACTAGCAACTTTAAGAATATTATTGAAGCTCTCTGCACAAATGCAGACTATTGCGCTGTATTAGCTATCAATTTGCCCGATTTTTGTTATTACAAACATGGCATTCCTAACTATTTCCCAGGGGCCTACCACTGATGAACAGCTTGCCAGTGATTGCCAGGAGCCTGCCAGCAGCCTGGCACCTGTCCTTTCGCACAGTCTCTTGGTTTAGGGTACAGCCGTCTATGACAAGGACTACTATTGAATTTGCACTCCAAACACAGAGCCAACATACAAATGTCTGTCTAGAATCAAGACAGATCTACTCTACCAATCTAGTAAAGGAGCCCAGGCCAACTCTCTATTCCTTGTGCACAAGAAAGGAAACAACAAACCTGTGGCCATCTGAATGTCCTCCACTTGAAGGCAACCCTCTACCCATGCTGCAGAGGCAGCATGAATGTCTCCTGGCAGGGGTGGACAAAGCCACCAGAAAGGGAACATCCTGTCCCTCTATCAGCAAGCCTGACAATACTAAAGGCAAAGCTAAAAGTCATACTTACATCAGAAATGGCTCACTAAAACAGCAATTTCACCAATCCTGAGTTTATGGTAGAAAGATTCTGCTCTGAAAGTTAGACCACAGCCCACAGTATGGGAGAGATGAGAAGATGGGAGCAGTAGAGGTGAAGTGCTCTCCAACAGCAGGAGTCCCTGAAAACGTTCTGTCTGACTCATTAGGAATCATTCTTAAGCTGAGCAAAGAAAATTGAGTCATAAATGACTCATCCACTTACCAGATGGGAGGAAAGCATATATGAAATTTGGGACTGCCACTTGGTGTATCATGAGCTGCTACTGCTTGAGCCATGAGTCAGCTTCTCTGATTGCCACAGAACAGGGAAAATACAGAGTGATGCATGCAGATGCAATACGCACCTTAAGCTGCTGGCTAGTCCCCTCATCAAAATGCGCCACAAAGGAGAGGTGTTTAGAACATTTTGCTGCTGAGCAAGCCCAGATATTAACTGGCCTTATCTAAATCATGTCTCACATCTTAACCTTTACACAGTTGTAACAGCTAGTCAACAAAAAATCAGATGAAAAAAAATTCTGTCACACCTGCTCTGTTGCAGATAGCTTCTTTTCCATTAAATATAGAGAGGTATTCTGCTACCAAAGCAAAAATGCTCATTAAAGGCTGGTGAGCAATGCCAGAAATCTGTAACCTCTTACATCATAACTGTTCTAATGCAAGTAGAAAATTAAGGCAGAGACAAGGCAACAGCTACTCATCTTCAGTGGCACTAGCCAAGTTTCAGGATTACGCACTTCATCTTTTAGTCAGAAATCTCAGATAGCAGAAAGACTTCAGAGTGTAGATTTACATCAATCCCTTAATCTGACCTCACATTTTCTATACTGAAAGCCTCTCTGAGCTGCCTGTGTACATACTGAAAAGACTGTAAGCAGTTTGCTCTCGAGACTGGAAAGCTACTATAAATCAGCTTCCAGCCGACATCTAAAAATACAAAGCACATAGCCATCCATCCTTTTTCTGGTCTGACATCCGACAGTTCAAGGTTAGTCCAGGGCCCATCAGCCCTGTCCTATTTATTTACTTACTGAAATCATAAGCACCTCAGCCAGACACATCTGTAAAAAGTTTTGTCTATTTAGTCTTAGAGTACAAGCATCTAGAGCCCCACCTGAGTCATAGCACCAGCCTCCCCAGCAGTGTGTTATTGTGCAGCTTTAGTGGAGCAATATATACACTTGACATATATTTGAACCAGGAGCTGAAGGTGTAGCTTCTATAGAATGAAAAGTATTTGGAAACTGGGACCTGATAGGTGATGTTCTAGACCAGAATTTCAACTGGAGCTCACTATGGAGACACTCTGCAGATGGGTATGTCCTTTCAGTCACGGTATGGTTACACTATTCTAAGTATGATACAGATTTTATAATTCCACAGTCAAAATCTCCACATCATGACTTGTTCACAGCCACAAAATCAGCTTAACAGGGGTTCCAGTATGACCTAATGTACCATAAAGTTCAGAGGCAATTTGCAGGAATACCTGATGCAGTTTCTGATAAAAGTATCATGATCTAAGTAAGCATCAGCATTTAAATAAGTTCAGCTACACAAGGTGTTTTCACAGTACACAAGGAAAATTCAGATTAGAATTCCTGCTGATCCGTAATAATAAGTAACATTATATATGTTCTGACAAGTCCGAACTACTTCCCAAGAAATGTCAGCATTGTTACATGCAATTGTTACCTTCTTCCTGTGGAACACATGCATAAAACTGGTATTTGTATGTATTGGTTCCTCCGATGACACAATATCATAGCTATAAGGCAGTGGGTTTTCTTATGTGAAAACAACCCCCCGTGGTACCAGCCTGTCATCTAACACTAAAATCAACACCTAACAGGCAATGTGTGTATGATAATTTAAAACAAGAGATTAAATATTGCCAACTGTAAAATTCTTCTACTTTGAAAATACTCTGTGGCAACATTTGAAGTAGAAGTATTGCTTCTATTTTATATTTAATAAATAATGTTTGATGCCCAAAAATACATTAGCATTATCGTTGGAGAGCCAGCCACATTCCTGAGTCTTCTTTTGCCTTTCTTCCATGGGGACAAATACAAACTAGTGATTTCCACGCTAAATATTTTAAATATTTGAGTCAAACTTGATTCAGTTCAACTCTCCCTTGTTTTTATGTATTTACTCGTCATATGTGGCAAAAAATATAGCAATCTCCATCCAGATCAGCAATTCTGTTGAGAAAAACAGAAGTATTCATTTTCATTGTTGAAAGAGCCCTTAGAACTAACTAGAGCTCTCTCCACTCATTTCTTTGAGAGATGGAATTTCTCTGTATCTACAATTGCAAATCTGAAGTCTAAATTGCAGTTAAGTAGTCCCTCATTTCCGTGTGGAGGTTAATTTCAAAAATGCAATATGCACAGTCTGATGGGAAGAAATATCTACAGTTACGGTGCTCAGACACAGCAACCTTGAGGAGAAAATTCCAGGTAATTCTTCAGTTTATACCTACTAGGTTGGTTTCAGTCTTTCATTCTAAGTCTTTCTGGCCTGGGACCCACAAATGGATATAGAAATGTGATCTTCATGGACCGTGCTTGTCAAAAGCTTATTTAAGTACCAGGCTAACAAGGACAGGTGGCCCCAAGCTTTCATTCAGTGCTTCAACCCCTTTCTGTAAAGATCTTGCATTTTTTGCATGAAAGAATGAAAAATAAACAGAATGTGCACAAGAACAGCCTAACTTTGTTGCCTAGTAGCTGGCTACTGTCCTGGCACCTGCGTTACCATGTGTGCTCTAAAGCTTGCTTCTGGTGTTTTGTAATAACATAACATAGCATAGTATAGCATGCTGCAGTAGTAAGAAGTGGAAGAGATTTCAAGCAGACTTTGCTTAGCCTTCAAAGCACGCTGAAGGTTCCTGCTGACCACCTGAAATGCGACTTTGCTGCCATTACCACTGTGTCGGCACTATTGTCTCAACTTGTTCCAAAATAAACATTTAATTTTTTTACCTTAAAAGAAGGCTTGGGAATCAAACTGCCACATGTGAACCATTAAAGATTTTATTCAGCCCTGGTTTCAAGCAATAAGGTCTCTTTAATTTAAGTATGCTTTAGGTCTCTTTAATGTAAGCATGCTTAACACTCTGTTGCTGAAGTACCCAGAAGTACAGTGTCTGATTAAAGCACAGTCTTGGGGATCAAGAAGTCTGGAAGGTATTG
The DNA here is from genome assembly GCA_013399475.1 of Chauna torquata. Classification (NCBI taxonomy): domain Eukaryota; kingdom Metazoa; phylum Chordata; class Aves; order Anseriformes; family Anhimidae; genus Chauna; species Chauna torquata. The sequence continues at coordinate 153,552 of VXAL01004932.1, forward strand.
CTGTTGTACTCTCCCATTGATCCCTACATTAAAATCAATTATACTGATTGTGCTGTGTCTTCTTTATCTGTGAAAGATGGAACTGTAAAGCACTTCGAAATTGTATTCAAGAATTTCAAAATCCGTATGTAACCCGTGGAAATGGAATATAAGGAGAAATATATAAGACATTGTTTTTGGTGTGTGCGCTTAAAAATGTTAGAAATAATTAGAGATTTACAGAAACTGTCACAGTAACAATTAATATCTCTTTGCTAAAAATGCTAGCCTAGTTAAGATCTTTAAAGATTCACTGAAAGATACCATGTCTATGACAAAAATGACCCCTCTGGAAGAACATGGGACATCAGAAACTCCTGAAAGAACTGAAGTCTGGGTTTCTGACTGTTTCTCTCTCTTGTCCCAAAGAGAAGCCAGTAAGTACTGAATTTTCCTCACTTTTACTTTAAGGTACTAGAAACTGAGTGGTTGCAAAATGAACTGGGGTTCTTTAAAGAGTGGAGTAGGTTTTACTAGAGAACTGATACTAAAAAACCTGCCAGTGGGAGCCAAGTTGTCTCCTGGAGCTATCCGGAATGAACATGTGTTTCTCAGACTAAATGCAGTCCTTGATATGGCCACAGAAGATATGTAGAGCTACAGAGGATCTAAGGTCTCCTACTGTTGATAATGACTCATATCCTGTATTTTTCACATAAGACAGCAAGTTCCAGCTATTTATGGTACAGCCCATTAAAATTTTATTTTCTTGAAGAAAAAATGCTGTCAGTTGCCATTCAGGAGTTGATGTAGGAGGTCAGTTAGCATGTTACAGAAATTATCAGAGAAAAATACTATAATCACAAAAAAGCCAAACGTTTCCTCTTGAGCCCTTTGAGATAGCAGATGCATACTCATAAGTGGAATCTTTTGTCTCTTAAGATTTTGTTCTTACACAGATCACCCTAGAAAAAAAGGGTGGAAAAATATGGTATGACTGCCTTCAGTCTACGCCATTCTGTGCTGTGATTCTGATGGATATAACAACTCCTCCCCACACGTTGCCCCAAAACGCAGGATGGGAATGAATGTACGTACACCGTTGTTGCACTGGATGAGGAATGAGACGTGTGTGCGCGCACACGTGCCTGCTGCGGATTCATCCCGTACTCAACAACTCCCATGCAGAGGAGGGAATACTCCTTAAAGGCAAAATTACAGTTTCTGTTAGCTTTATTAAAGCTTTAACAGTCTAATCAAAGAATTATTATCTGTCCAGTCAAAATGTGACACTAACATTTATAGTTCAAATTTTACTAAGTCAAAACAGATACATGCAATCTTTCTGCTACCTACCCATTTCTCTGGTGTTATGCTTAGCCTTTCACTGCCCCTTTGAGTCCCAAGGTCAGTCAGCTCAGCCTAGGGGAATGTTATGGCGAGACTCCAGTGTCCAAAGCCTTCAAAGGGAGGAGTGTGATGGTGGTGCACGGGGTGGGAGAAGTGTGCAAGAGGGGCTTCTTTTTGCAGGAGGTGTGATATTACTTTGATGGTTTCTTCCACCTCAGCCTACAGACCACTTGGGGCTATTTTTATATTTTCTAACAAGTCTTTTCACCTTGTTCTTTCTTTATTAGTTTACAAGTCTACCTTATGTCCAAGTTCACCAGATATGGTGTGTTTTACATATGTCAGATGCCTTTTTTTACCCTTAAAACCAGTCTTGTCTGCTTTCAAGTCTGCAGTTACTTTAAGCACCAGTCGTTGGCCACTGGTGAGTTTTTAGTCCAGTCTCCAGTACCATCTTGTCCCACTACTTTCAAGGTTTCTGTTGTCATTCTGTGCTTGGGCTGAGAAGGTTCCTTGCTACCGATATAACAGATCTCACATACGCTTCAGACTGTGCTGATCCTGCTGATTTTGCAGGCAAACACACTGCAACTTGAGACGCCCTACAGCACATTTGCTGGTCACCAGGAATGAACTGAGGACCCATCGGAGCGTTCCACTGGTATCACTGTTTTTGGATCAAGGCTACAGACATCATGGCAACAGCAGATATGCCACCAACAATGCTGGCAGAGGAGCAAATGCTGAAATTCAAAATTATGCAGATTATCACATGCACCTGCTGGGTTTGACAATGGGGTTTATGTATTTACTTCAGTAATCAGTAACACAGGAAGATACAAAGTATTTAGATGCCTCAAAATAAGCACTAACATTCTCTGTTGGAGCGAGGACATGTGGAGAGTGCAAGGCTTGCACGGAGACACCACTAAATGAACAGCCACTGCTCGCTGTATGGCCTCACAACAGACTTCACAGCGTTAAGATGAAGTATGGAGAACCTCAGGAATTTGGCATGGCCAGCCTTCAGAAGGGGGTATTAATTTGTGGCATGACAGAAACTCTGAAATAACTATGCTATTTGCCAAATTGGCACAGTTTTTTGGCAGGGGGTCATAATATTGGTCTTCCTCTCTTGAAAACCAGATGCCCATTGCTGACTGCTCCCACACGCAGTGGATTTGTGGGACTCCTAAGGGCCTAAGTGATACTCTTTCCAAGCGATCAAGACTTACACAGCTTGTCACCCCTGGCAGCATTCTTTAACAATTCAAGTGCACCTTACAGCAGTCCATCCAAGCCCACATCTGCCACTAGCCAGGGTGAAGAAGGTGGCCAGCTGCTGTTCTTGCATTTGGGGTTCACACCCAGCTTCAGCAGAGCTTCCAGCTCCCTTTTTTCCAAGTCAGAAATCAAAGTCACAGTGTGTCACACCTAAACAGCACACCAAAACCAAGAAGCAAGCTGGTAGGTCTGTGGACTGTACACCGTACGGGCAACTGCTAACTAGGGCTTGTACATTACCCCAAGTACTTTCTGTGCCCAGGAGCATAACTGGGCATTCCAAGGGGCATTCCCAAAGAAAGCCCTTTTTTCTTTTCCCAGTTTTTAGTAAGTCTCAAAGAAAAATTTACTTTGAAATTGCCTGAAACCTTCTAAAAATCAAATCCTGATGGTTTTCCTAGCAAATCCAGAGCGAAACAGAATAGAAATGAGTCTTTTTACTAAACTGTCTGTAGAATTAGCGGTTAAGAGAGAGTTAAGAGTTAAGTCATAAAGGAAGTTCATTACCTCTACCGTACATATTTTTAAGTGATTTTAAATTCCTCAGCACAAACATGTATACAGTCAGCTCCAGACTACAGAAACAGTCTTAATGAGTCTTGATAATCAAGAAGCTAACTCTCGGAATGACAATGCTAATTTTCTGAAGGATCTCAGATTTCAGTAACAATACTAGAGCTACACTCTTCACAGAAATAACACTAAGTCACATCAACTTACATTTCAGTACTATTTAGCTACTGTACAGTGCTGCTACATGGCTCTGACTTGCACCTCAAACATTTTAAAACGAGTTAAGACAGCAGATGTTCTGCTCCATGAAAGAAAGAGTGCACAAAACTAAAGGTGAACTGAAATTCAGATGGAGCCATGGTTTTATACATTGTTAAGAGTGAAATTGTGTGGACCAATATATATCCTTCATTTTACAAAGGAGACATATGCATATTATAGATAAACTAATTTTCCCAAACATTTTATGCAGGCATTTTTACCTGGTGGTTATTTCCCATAAATATTTTATACAATGGAAAAATCAGCTATGCAATTCCTAAGCTATAGGAATTTAAAATAAAACCAGTTATTGCTGTTGAATTTCAGTTGTGAACCAATGACTCAGCAGTCTGTTAAAAAGATTAAAAGAAATTTCTAGGTAGAAGTGCTGACTTTTCCCCATGCAAGTGGAATATTAAATTTTAATAGATTCCTTGTTTTTTCAGCTATCATTTGACTGATTCATTGTATCCAGATGCTAAACACTTCATATTTCACTACACATACAACAGAGCTCCCATTTGCATGATGTAGTTCATTTCAAAGGAGCCCTCAATTGCTAGGGATGGTTTATAAAATCAAAATGGCCCTTTAAAAAGATCACCAGGCAGTAAATTTTACAAGTGCTGAGCTTCATTCATGTAGGAAGTTAGGTGTTAGGAGACTTGAGTATAACACTGATTGATCTCTCCATAGTCATATTCTGCCATCATCCCCATCGGAGACAACAAGAATTGAGTGAAAGTCAATTGCAGGACATTATGCTGTGACTAAATTCCTTAGGGATTAAGTATACAGTGAAAAAATGTTGAGATCATTTAAGTTAGGATTATTGACAGTACAAATACAATCCAATACAGGAATTGCAGCTCTCCTGTTGCAAAAAAAAACTTTCACAGAATGGTTGAGGTTGGAAGGAACCCCTTGAGATCATCTCAACCCCCCTGCTCAAGCAGGTTCACCCAGAGCAGGTTGCCCAAGACCATGTCCAGTCGGGTTGTGAATGTCAGCACAACTGGCAACTCTATAACCTCTTGGACAACCTGTGCTAGTGTTAGACCACCGCTTTCATGACAGAAGTGCTTACTAAATTGCCTATCTGTGTTGAGAATTGATCATACAAATAACGCCAAAATGAGAACAGAAGAAGGTATTTTTCAAGTGAGATAAACTATACACTCATATGCTGTCAGATCTTTTCCCATGTAGTTTGAAAAGGGAAATACTGATTTGGGACCTATTTTATCTTTTCATTATGAGGTAGTCAGGCCCAGTTCTGAAGTGCTGGTCTTTGGAGAGATAAAGGAAGCATCTGAATACTACAATCTGTATGTACAACCTCTGACCAAAATATTTATACCTAGAGGCGATGAAGATGGACAGGAGATGTCACTACCTGGTTACAGGTCCCAAAGGATGGCTACTTTATAAACATAAAACATACATTGCTTTTATCTATAAAGACACACAGATCAAAACTTCAAATGACAGGACAAAGTAGAAAATGCCAACAGGTAACAAAGGGTCCACCTTTCTGATTCAAAACTAAGATTATCCATGTCAAAAGCTGCAATGAAAGACTAAAGGAAAAGACAATTGCACTATTCAGTGAAACAAATATTTCTGTTGTCAAGGGGGGTGGAAATCAGTTCTCAGGTCCACTTATGCAACCACTCCTGTTTCTGTTCCTCCATGAAATTCACAACTGTAGAACAGCCACAAATGGAAGGATTTCCTAAACCTGAATTCCTGCAGTCCCCTTGTGGGGAAGAATTGATCAATAGTAAAGCCAAATAAAAATGAAGTTGGAATACATCCACCTTCCGATTAGAATCAGAATAATTCAGGTCAAAAGGGGCTCCAGGAGGTCTCTAGTCCCTCTTCCTGCTCAAAGCAGGGTCAGCTATGAGGTCAGATTGCTCAGGGCTTTAGCCAGTTTAATTTTGTCAAAATTAAATCTGCAAATGACTCCTCTGAGGTACAGGTTTATCAGCGCAGAACCTGGCAAACTGCCAGAGTTTTGCTGATTTACAATTTACTGCTGAACTGGAAAAAAATATGTTGAAACTGCCAGCACTGAGGTCAACAGACAACTCGGGATTCAAGATGCTTCTGAATTACTACGAAGCTTCCTGGATCGTGGTTACAGAATATAAATACGAGACAATGAATCCCAATTAATTTGTGCACAATGCTGGAACCCATATCACTGTGGGATGGATTTGAAATACTAGTTCTGTGCTTTAGAGAATTCCAGCCTGTGTCATAACAAGGAACTTTATTACAGCAATAAAGCAATTTATATGGCTTAGGCTTTAAGGCAGTTTCTCGCTGCAAACAGCTGTGCAGTCTGGCCCACAGGGGCTCTTTAACCCAATACTCTTCTGCCACAGCAGTATTAATCAGAGCAATGCCACTAAAGTAAACTTGCTCTTTATCATGTGTTTGGCCAAACCACATTTAGCACAAGAGGAACACAAGATAAAAAGCAGGCATCGGACAGAGATGTTCTGCCCAGGGCCAGAAGTGCTTCTGCTTTTGGCCAGATTATTCTGGAGATGTAAAACAAAATTGTTGTGCAACATCTGGGAATCCTAACACGCACCCATATCCTACCAATGACTAATTGCAACAGTTTCACATTTGGAAAAAATTATGTCAGCAGAAACAGCAACTAGTCAAGAAGCCTTCAGTCAAAATCCTCCAGAAACTTCCAAAGCTTACAATAGCCCCTGCATGAAAAATCAGGTAGCATCTCAATGCTTGCAAAATCACGAAGGTAGGAAAATAAGAGTCAAAACTGTTTCAACAACAGGAACAAAATAAAAATTAAAAACAAAAAACATCCCCCAACAAATCACTGCAATCTTTCCAGATGATGGTTCTTTTAACTAGATTTACCTGAAGTATTATATCATTCCTACAGCTCTAATATTAAAAATTGGAAACTAGTGATGAGTGCACAGTTTGTTTAAATTTTTGTATTTCATTTGTTCTTCATTCAGTGTACTTTACAGAGGCCAATATTAGCAGCTGAGAGTTGCTGACCCTCCTGACCATCAAAACTGTGAGGCAAAACCTTCGGACGGCAGCTGCAGGACACAAACATCACACCCAGCAGAGCCGAGGCCAGGCAGTTTCAGTGCAGTTCGCAGGCAGGAAGCAGCACAGCCCCACCACCCCAAGGTGCTGAAAGTGGAGACGGGTGGGCAGCATTTTTTTTTCCAGATTCAGGTCACCAAACAGCTTCTGTGCCAATGCACAAGTGCTGCCGGTCACACAACGTGCTTCAGCTGACAGGAGATTCATGTGTGGAGGTTCACCACCTCTGCTCTAAATCCTCTTAAAGAAAACCATGTCTCAGTAAATAAATAGATAATTAAAACAATAAGTCCCTTATTGTGCCCAATATTTTCGCAAGAAATTGCTTTCACTCTCAACAGTGCTGTGTATTAGGACGTTTTTCACAATGCATTTTGAAATTTGAGTTTTGTTGTTGTTGTTCTGGAATGCTGGAATGAAACTAAAACTTTTTCAGTGTTACCTGAAATGAGCACAGGGGGCATTGTCCTGACGTTTGGAAGAAGCATCTTTGAAGGTAAAATCGTCTGTCTGATTTAGAGTGAAGGGGGCTGTGAAAAACAGTCTGAATCAAAGGGAGCAGAAATTTGAACTTAAGCCATGATGCCTCGCGCTCATCTACTGAAGTTTTATCTCAGCTGAGCAGTTGCACTCTCCATTTACATTAATGTTTTCTTGTGTGCCCATCATCCAGCACTAATCTGCTAATCTCTTGAGATTACATTTTGAACACAATCTTATTGTCAGATAAGATTGAACACAATTGTCAGATTTCTGTTGATGCTGAGGTAACTTAGAAACATTTATTATCCCCTTACTACAAACATTCAATACTTGGATGTCTTTAGGGTGATTTCTATTCTTAAATATACTGCAACTTAATTAGTTCTGAATTTTAGTTCTGAATCTCACTTTAAAACTTTATCTTTCCATCTCACATGCAGTGAGAGCGCAAAATAATTATAATGGCCAACTCTAAAATTGTACTGTATTCTTTGGTGATGCATTTGGTTTTTCTTTCCTACCAGCAATGACGACAAGCACAGCTTTTCAGCTCATTTGGTGACGGCAGCCCATTATTCACCTCCGGCTACAGTTCCTTCTGATGTGCCTGCATTATCTGAAATTTTCAGGGAATAGTTTCCGCTATTTCCACACACTGGAAGGACTTAAGACTGCTCAGACACGTGGCTTTTAGGCACACTCAGCCAGCTGTAGTTTAGCTATTATGATGCAAACTTTCTGCTAAAAAGCCTGCACCCATGTGCTCAAAAGGAAACATGCAAATACAAACCTGACTCCTCAGAGCTTACAACTAATGGAAACAGTGCAGCATGAAAAAGTGTCTATGTCCTACACTAAGTGCTTTTGTTAATTCTCTATTCGATTAATTTCTCAAACACTTGGATATCTTAAAGAATGAGATAATATTAGTAATTCTTATGTTTATTTTCATTAAACTGATTATAAAAATACGGATCAAGCAAATAGTCAAAGGAAGGAGAATAACTCGTGAGTGCACTTCAGTTCATTTGCACTGAAAATATTCTCCACCAAAACAGATTCCTTGTATTTTTCTGTTGTTTTGTTTTTGTTTTTGTTTAATATCACCTCCCAAAAACACGCTAAAACTTTTTTTAAAAAAAAATCACTAAATAATTCTTGGGAAATGTGCCATAAGTTTATCTCTTCAAAGGTATGAACAAGCAGGAAAGATACACTTTTAGCCGCACTTTGAAATTCATGCTTGACAGAGAGTAAAAGAGAATGGCTTGTGAAGTCTGAGAGCATGAAAAGCAAATAACCTTTTCTTTCTTCCAAGTAATTAAGATGTAAAAACCTTTAAACTGTATCAGTTTCAGCAGTGACCATCTCTTCAGTACCTGGATTTAATCACCAACAAGATGCTTCTGACATTTTCTTTTGTTGACTGGTATTTCATTGTTTGCTGTTCCTAGTACAGAAATTCTGGAATTCCAATGAGAATATTCAGAACTTAATCTTCTAAAATGTCTTTCCTCCTTACCCCTCCCCTTAAAAACATCCAAAGCTCACATTAATCCCAAGACTGAAAAGCTGATAATATCTAACAGTTAGAGAGAGCATAAAGCAAGAAAATAGGATAAATGCATCCTGACATGAAACAATCTACGATTCACTTCCAAGCAAGTTCTGAATGTTTGGATTTCATCACACATCCTTTCATTTGATTGTGTCTAACCGTTCATACACTCCAAAAATGAGAACAACAGAAACAGCACCTAGCAATTGCTGTATTAATGTATAATATGTATCTCACATAGGCTGGTGATGAATCATACAGTTTGTAAAAATGTTGTTGCATGTATGGGATTAAGGGTTTCTTGCTTAAAAGGATTATCAAAAGTTACGTGAAGTTACATGCATTAGAAATACTGCCTGAAAATAAGGGTATCTAAGGCTGCTTTGTATTGCTCCTATGTTTAAACTGAAGCCCTATTATTCTGCTTACCAAAACATAATCATGAGATTCTTTCTCATCCTCTAAAAGACGAGAGATTTATATCCCTGCGCAAGCTCTGTTATAAGAATAGGTACATAAATTCAATGAATTATAGACTTGGCAAGGAATCAGGAAGTCTTAGAGGATTTCCAAACAACAATAAATTGCTGGTAAAAAAGAAAGTCAGTCACATACTTGTATCACATACACATTGTCATAGAACAAAGACAGTAAATACTTCCATTTTTGCACCATTTGCTTCTTTTCTACCTGTTTTTATCTTAGAATTCAGTTCTCTCCACATTCAGTCACTTAGGGATGAAGGTTTCCATAAAACATTCTAACCTTTACACTTAAAAAAAGAATAAAAATTAAGCTCTAAAAACAAATATTAACTTGGCAACTTCTTTCTTGAATATACACTGAGAACAGAAACAGCCATTGACTTCGGTGACTAAAATAAACGTTTCAGCTTCTTTTGTTTCTCCTGTGAAAGCAGCAGCCCAAGCAAGGAGTAAGCCACTCTGCCTGGCATTGCACCTACCACAGGTGAGCATCCGCAAGTAGACATTTACCGCAGATCATCAGGCACATGGTAACTCACTGCCACAGAAGGCAGCAGTTCTTCGCTCCCAGACCTGCTCCATCACACATCTGGCCACAAGTTAGTCAGATCAGATGCAACACTTCTCTGAAGATACGTTCAGGAGGTTGGAGGGTATTGGTTTGAGTGCTGGGATTGGCTAATGAACAAGCCTGTTCTAAAAAAATTGGGAGGCTCCACCTCTGGATCTTGCTTTGCCACCCCTAAAGGCTACTGCTATGTCGACACAAAATTAAAATCCTCCTAAGAAAATCAGGAAGCTGGGATAAAATGCTGCTGAATGAAGGAGCTGCTGCCACAAGAATCTCTTCTGGCAGATGGGCAGAGAGCCCTAACTCAAATATGTTAGTTTAACACTATGGAAGATAATTCGCATGCCTAAAACACAGCTATTACATTACTTCCCTTAAGAGCTGGATAAAAGTAGTTTACTGACTTACTTACTTACAACTTACTTGTCCATTAAACGGACACTTGGAAAAAACCCTGAGGTCTAATGCAGGAAATCTGCCTGGTTCACAGCAACCAATGATTTAACTACTGATATAAACAAAAATTAGTATCTGCAACAACAAATTAGTATCTACAACAACACAAAATTCCATACACTAACATTGTTAACAGCAGTGCTTACCTCTCTTAGAAACCAGCTTTCTTTCCTTCCCTTACTTAAAGCTCCATCAGTATCACCATATTAGTGGCTAACTGCTGTTGCAGACATAGGGAAAAATGCCTGTGCACACAAGACCCTTCTTTCCCTTGCGCAGAAATAACAGCTGACCTTTACTTTGAGGAAAGGAAGGAGCTTTCAATTGCCATGTTTCCCTATCCATCAGCTGTACAGTCCTGTAAGAATGGACCCCATGGGGAAAGTGGAGCAATGAAAGTAGAAAAAGTAAGAGGCACTTCCAATCCTTTGAAGGACCCTAGACATTAGTGATAACAATCACATAAGTGCGACTGCTTTAGTCAGTTTAATTTTTTAATGCCAGACAGCTAAGAATGTGCTTCAATGGACCACATGAATCTGATCTAATACCACACTGTTACCTAAAGGGGCAAACTCCTTCCCACTACCCCTAAGTAGAGTGTTACTGCTGTTTCCCTTGTACTAGTGCAAGCACTTTTGTGGCCACATGGTTAGCTTCTTAGCAAACTGATTTGGCTGGAACTAAGCCAGCAAAAACCATAAAACTGATTCATCTTCAAGCAGAATGGTTCCTTGCTCCAGCACACTGTGTGCTCCACTGGCAACAACCCAAAGGACAGGGCAAAATGCATGGCAGAGGGTGGAAGGGAAGGCAGGATCTCTCCTTTCAATAGAGGTCTAGCTTAAATACACCAAAGTCAGAGGCGTGGTATTAGTTATGCAATCTGAATGGAAATTCTACCTATGGACTGTAAATCTTTTATCTTCTGTTAAGATATAACGAAAAATGTAATCATTTCCGTAGTAATTAGAATTATACATACCTGGATCAATAACGCATCATAGTGGAGTGCTTATGCTTTTCTTTAAAAATGTTCGCTTCCTTGAAGTGAAAAGTAACACTGTTCTTTTCATTCTAGAGGTGAAACTTGGGATAAGTGGTGCACACTTCATAAAACTAAGAGCCTGCTTTGCATACCAAAATAGTAGCTTGGCAGTCAATGCTCCAAAATGTGAAAGCAATGGCTGGTTATGCTACTGAATGAATCATAGGTGGGGAGTGAATTAATTAGTGTAAAAACTTCAATGCATAAAGTAGAGAAACTAAAGGTTTGGCAGTTTGAACTGCTAATTTCATTGTCTGTCCAGCATATTTCCATGCTACAGCCAACCTTTAATGTTTCTTTGAAGCATTACCATTGCTGAGGGCTCTTCAGGGAAACTAACCATATCCGAGCTTCTTTAATTTCACAGAATGTGGAATGTAACTGCAACTGAAGCTTTTTAATTTCATTATCAACCAAAAAGCACAATTTAATTTCTTCAATTCTATTTCTTCTGTAGTCACATTTATATGGTTATCCAAGACCAACATGAAAATTTATCATGCAGAAGTGGTTATGCTAATCCGTATCTATTTCTACCATAAGAGGGTGGGGGTGAGGGAACTTATGCCTTTCAACAAGAAACTTTAATGTGGAAAAATACAGTTTATTTTAAAATGTCATTCCTATGACATTTTTGCCTTTTTTGGAGATGCGTGGCTTGTTTAAAACACACAAGCACTTAGGAGCTCACTGTTGCCCAAGGAAATTGCAACGTGAGTCCGATTTCTCAAAGCTGCATAAAAGCACAAAAACTCAAGCATTAAACCCCAATTTTCTGTTTAATTATTGCTGAATGGCAACTTTAGGATCTTTATACCTTAAACAACTTCCCTTCCTAAAATGTCCTACCAACTAGACCTCCCATGAAATTAAACTTATCTTTTACTACTTGACTTGCAAAAGTCACGATGAAGAAGTATTCTGAAATCTTGCAGCTGATAGATTCACATTTTTGCTAACAAAAATATTTTATCAAATGTCACAAAGCCTGCGATTACACCGACTCCATTTGCAGATACTTGATAGCAACTGAAATGAAATACAGGAGGTATTCAACTGTGCCTAAGGACTTAATTAAATCCTTCCACTACTTGACATTATAGATATTCATAACACTGAATTTTGATCCCAGAATTTCTCAGATTTCAGCTCTGTGTCTTGAATGGAAGTTCAGTTACTTGCTCAGTATTAGACATGAAAGAAAACAGGAAGAGTTATTCGTATAAATGTATGACTATTTATAAAACATCCTTTCTTTGAAAAGGATGCAAAAGACATATACAGACATTGTTGAGCTCTACAACATTCACTCATATAGGACTGCTGCAATGCAACTATTTGTACGATGAGAGATGGTATCTTTAAGGAAACGCGTGCATTTGAAGCTATTGGATATTTACATTTGAAGCTATTGGATATTTACATCCCTATTTTCTCTCATTCTGTAACTACCAATGGCATTTACTTGCAACTGGAAGATTCTCCTCTAGAAAGCAGCATCTCCACCACCACAGCATCCCCCCAGCACTCAGTAGTCCAAAAGGACTGACAGCTAAAAGCACTATCCCAATCTACGTATTCTTCTATAGATTATAAAACTCTATTGGCATTTTGTTCTTTAGCACAAAGAATTATGGTTTTCTGCCTTCTCCCACCAGTCTCCACATAGATTTCCTCCTTATTTTTGCCCCTCTCATTCTAATTCAAGAGAATAATACATTAATTAATAAATGCAAGTTTCTAATAGCCTCACTATACACCGCACAGAACTATTACACTATAGTCACTCTACTCAGACCATGGCGGGAAAAGGCCCCTTCCATACCTATATATAATGTACGTATTAACCAAAATATTGTGGAATGTTTTTGTGATGCCTATTACTTTTTGTCTTTTGAGTTACAACGCCATGTGTGGTATACAAAATTGAAGAGGCAGAAACAGACTGATCTTGTCCTATCAAGAATGAAATAGCAAGATGTTAATGCCCATAAATCCATGCTAGAAAAATAGCTGCATTACACAGATAAAAAATATTTCTAAAATCCTAGTAAAATGATAGAGCAGCCTTTACCATTGCAGCACGTAACTAAAAAAAGAGTAAAATGAACACATATATATATGATTCCTGTCACCTGAAATATTTAATGCAGCACTCCTCCCTCCTAATTTAAGCACTCTTCTCGTGTTCTCTGCTGCATCACTCTGTTAACATTATCTTCTATGTGATTTCTGTATCTACAGAAACATGCACTCACATGTTACTGTGGTTACTCTTGTTAACAAGACAAACCCGCTCACCATAAAGTCATAGATCTGTAAAGGGTGTTACAATGCCTATTATCATCAAATAATATTTAGGAAGAAATACCCATTAAAAATGACAGGAAAAGTGATACTATAATTATGAAATAGGATCTCCTTCAAAAAAAGTATCAATAATTCTACAGAAAGCTGAGAAAAGAAAATTCTATTGTCCATCATACCCATACATATATATGTATATATACATATGCCGATATATATATGTAAATATTCCATATTTTTAAACCCAGTAGCCTTTCACAGTGGGCTTCTCTAACACATTACAGAGGTGAATAAAAGATTAAAGATTCCTTGCATTCCACATTTTAAGGAGATAAATCCAATTTTTAGAATGACAAAAAAAAGGCAAATATAAAGTTAAGTTATCCACATTAATCTACCTTTGCTAGATAATGCTGTAGTCTCTATAGAAAGTATTTTCTCCATTTCTGTACATGTATTGATCTCAACTTGCAACATATTTGAAAGATTGGCCTCTATATTTAATAGTTCCTTCCTGAGAAATAAAACAATGATCTCAGTACACGCTTCCCCCTGCTGCAAGTGGCACAGTCTATCTGTCATTTCCAAACAAATACATAATGCATTTAATCAAGTAACCCTAGACCACACTGTTAATCAGCACTGGAATATGATTTATCAGTAACCATTCCCAGTTTCATTTGCAAAAATAATTAATTAGCTTGTGGAATTACAATTCTGTGAAGAAGAAACTATGTCATTATCAGTCAAAAGTAAAGCTAGACATAGCTCTTACTCATCTTTGGATATGCAAGATTTTGAAAAATTTTCTCAAGTCTGACTCACATGTAACATGACCTTTTTTGAAGTGAAAAATTAAAGTTTGAATCAGGCAAAGTAGCTGATTTGGATCAGATGTATTTTTGAAGACATTATTTAGGTTTATAATCAGAATTTTTGCAGGCCTCCCCAGATATGTGCTAGAAAATAAATAGCTATATAAAGTGCACATGGCAAACAAAGAAAAAAAAAGTCTGATACATTTTGATTGCATAAGTTGCAACAGGGTATTTCCTACAAATGACAAGGGAAAATGTATATGGGACTGGGGAAATTAGACCTGGATATAAAATAGAACATGTTACAGAATGTTAAGATTTAGTTCACCAGCATAAGAAAAACAGCACATTTTGAAACTTTTTGGTAAAATCCTGTAAATAGGAGACTTACTTTAGTGGGGTCAAGATTCCACATGGTGGGGGAAAAAATGCCTTATAAGGGACACTAACAATCAGTGTAAGTAAATAATCAAACTAAGTATATTCCTCTGGGATTAACCCTTGATTTCATGTACCGTGAAAACTTCCATCTGTATTTGCACAGCCTTTGAAATGCAGTCCTGGGCATTTTAATGTACAAATGCTTGTCCCCATCACTTAGATTAAACAAAATCCTTCAGCAAGTTTTGTATCTAGTTTGTGAATCAGCTAGAAGACAGGCACTGCAACAAGGCTCATCATCTGTTTACCAGATATTTCACGTATGCTGGCCAGCACACTACTCTCGTTTAAACAGAGCCCATTCTCAAGAAGTTGTTGTTTACTCACAGCAGTAAAATATCCCTCAGAGTCCAGCCAAATAAATTCAAGCCCACGTAAACTTTCTAGTAACTACATGGGGCAATACAGGGTACAGAACACGCTATTTCTGTAACACAGGTTTCTGTAACTGCTCAAAGACAGATTTCCATTAGCTTATTAGTTATCTTGTCCTAAGGGTGTGGCAAGAGAACTAACTGTAATACAAGGGGCCACCAAGAGATCTCTTCCTGGGGCTGCAGCTCCGCCACTCCACATTTCACACAGTAGTGAGAGGGAATGCAAACAGAATACTGCTCAGAATAATTGTAAATACAGAAGAAACGCTGTGTTACGAGTTTTCCTCTTCTCCTAAGAATACACTGGAAAGTACATGGAGCAAACTACATAAATATTCATGTAAACAACTACAGAAAGCTAGAATTAATTGCTAAATGCATTGGTTTGATGCAGGAATAGAGTATACTTATCTCTGCTTTGTCTAATGGAAAGAGCATTTAGGCTGTGTAAACTGCTAATGATGGAATGGTCAGTCATCCAGAGAAGTAAATAACTTTTTTCTTCCAAATTATGCTTTCAGAAGAGTTTCATAGCTACTTAACCTCAGTCCCTTACTACTTGTGAGCCTTGATTTCTGTTAGAGGTCCTTTCTCTCACTCCTGTCCAGAAATCTTTATCTCCAGCTCCTGGGAAAGTTGTTTCGAGATCTGCTGGCCTATTTCTCCAGACTCTCTGAAATTGACTTCAGACACGAAGCTGGTAAGAATAGCCTTCCACCAGGGCCTGAATACTGTCTCATACATCAGTCCCAGCCAAGTCAACTGGCATCTGAAGAACACTTAGAATTCAGGAAGCTCCTTCTCCCTCACAAGAACCTGCCCCCAAAGCCAGTCCTTTAGAGCTTTCTCCTGTTTAGGCTTACTATACTCCACCTGGAACAGGAAGAGCTACTTGAACAGCACATTCCTGTGCTTTCTACAGCCAAATCCCCAAAGACGATAGGTGAGTGAAGGCTGAGAAGGATGGACAGGGAACTGACAAACAGGAACTGGGGTTCACCTGCCTTTGTGAGGCAAACTAACACACTATTCTGTAACTGGAAAAGGCTGGTGAGTGGCAGGTAGTTACAAAGGATTTGCTAGCACATGACAGTTTGTTAGGCTGCAAGTAACCTGCTAACTTGGGACTAAATTCTCCTCTTGGTGTCACTGTACCTGCTGAAGAGTTTAAAAAACCATTCTGTCTCTAGCTGCTTATTGCTGTCCTTCTTGTAATAGGGTGTCACGCCTTCCCAGTCTGCTGCCTGAGTGCTTGTATGACAGTATCCTCCGGCCCATTTTAGTAAGAAAGAAAATTTGTGTCAGGGAAGAACTATATTCTTACTGTTTAAACTCACCCAGCTGATTTTGACTCTAATGGGTAAGAAATTGTTTCAGGAAAAGAGGAGGGCTGGTAACCTCCGTAAGCACAAGTGGAACAAGAACAGGACCCGCATCTAGCCTTTTCAGAAGGCTAGGGCATTTTTGTTTTTTCTTTTCTTTTCCTCAAAGGTACACATTAAATTGCTTGTTACTTCAGTATTAATCTTCAGAGTACCACACTGCCAGTTTTAAAATGGGAATAGAGATATCCCTGTGCTTCAGAGAAACACTGTGAAAAATCAGCTGGTTGATATTTACAAACTCATCGTACATCTATGGCAAGCACCACAACGGTCTATAGAGTTAACAGCTCCATGTTCATCCTGTGCTAAGAACAGAGCAGGAAACAAAGCACTGACTATCCTTCAAACCATAAAAAAAAAAAGAAAAAATACAAGGCTTTGCACTAAATGTATATAATCTTCTAATTAATATCTTTTAGTATACTATAACACATACACAAAAGCAACCATAACAGCTGCTAGTTTAAAAAAAGTGCACAAACAGCTGTGATTTCTTACTATTTTAAGCATTCTCTATTACTCTTAGGAAAGCTGTTTCAGTCAAGTTCTTTGTGATTAAGAAGCCACCTGGGTAATAATCTGGACTAAACCACGAGCATAGCTCATAGTGACAAATGTTACATATGCTGAGGTAAGATGTTTGGGTTAGTATTTCCTGAATATTGTTTTAAGTTTACAGAGCATTCTTCAGAGCACACCATAAGTAACAGATGGATGGAGAGAGTGCGTCCTCATAAATTACATACATTTCTGTTCCTATTTGAATTGTAAATACCATGTTGATACAAGTTACCCTGTGAATAAATTGCAGTACACACTTACATAATCTTCTGCTAATGTGAAGTGTTGAAAAAATGCTCAGTGTTAGCTAGAAGCCTGACAGAACAATTTGAATGCAAGTAAAAAGCAGCTAATACTGAATACTGACTTTGTAAATAGATTTTTGATGAATTTAGCTCTATCGTTTATACATGAAGAAACTAAATATAAAGTGCAATTAGGAGATTGAATGCCTTCAGTACTAAATCCCTTGCAAATTGGTACATGAAATATAGAATCTGTCGCTCAGAATTAATAAATTCTCTGGTTTAGTACTTTATCAAAACAACAGTTTTTTTCTCCACTGTTCTCTATTAATACAAATTATGGAAACATTCCATCTCCAAGTGCCTTAAAACAAAATTATCCAGCACAGTGCATATGAGGCCAGGCAGTTGAAACTAAAGGCTAGTTTTAACTCTGATCCAGACTTTCGCTCTCACTTTGGGTGAGTCCAGCTGCATCCAAACTGAAACTGGGAATGCTTCCCGTCTTCTGGATTTGAGCATGCACCACGACTCCGTAACAGGAGGCTGCTGGGTGGCCACCACCTCTCCCCTCACTCTGGAAGCATCTTGGGAAAGAAACCCAGTCATACAGGGGAGAAAGGACATCATGCAGTGCAGGTACAACCTTAAACAATCTGCCTTGGACAAGCACCTTGCTAAATTCTAAAACCTGTTTATTTAGTGAGGAAAAAAATGCAGTCGACGGCCTAAAATAAAATTATCACTATAGCCATGAACTCTAAGCTGCTGCAACACTGCGGAAAGCCTGTTGCCAGTTGGACACTGGACACATAGCTAGGTAGTTAGAAACCACGGCTAAAAAAAACTATCACTACATTGCCCGTATTTTATGTGCATACTGATATGTAGCAGGAAGTTACATGCAATATATATGCTTTCACATACAAATACAGAATACTGTACTTTGACCTCCTCCTCAAAAAATCTCCTGTTTCCTCACTGCATGCGCAAGTAGAATGCCTCAAAACACACAAATGCAACTCTGTGTTACTGCACTCACCTGGTCGTGAGACTTTCTTTAAAAGAGAAGGGTCTTAAATTGTCTCTTATTACATAAGCCTAAGATTGAAAATTCCTCTATCACACATTTTCCCTAGTATTCAAAAAACACAGATAATGGTGAGATGGAAATGACTTTATGAATTGAGAAATTTCTAAAGTTGTTTGCAAATAAGTGTCCTACAGTACCACAATAATTTCTTTCACATCTCAGAAACAGAAGAGATTTTAGATTAAAATACTTATTAATAGAAATGGTTTTATTATCTTTGTAAAGTTATTTCTCTCAAAGCAGAAAACTGTGAGATGGGCTCCCTCTAGAGTCTGATCTCTGATACAAACTTTAAATTAAAAAAGATTGCATGGATTATTTATATGCACCAACATCCTAGTCAATGCCTCTCAAAAAATAAAAAAGTTGAGTTAGCACAAGTGAGAACATTCTACATTCCCAGTTATATAGGATTATGTATTTGTACAGATCATTTAAATTCTTAATGCAGCACAGTAAAATGTGTTCTTCCATATATCTACCACAAGATCCAAATAAATTTTGAGATACTTCAAAAACCCGAAGCTAAATGTAGAATTGGAACCCTCTATCCATATAAAAAAAAAAATGTATCTTCAAATAAGTATGTTTTATATATGTAAAAAGATCCCTTTCCCCTTCAACACCACTTAAAGTTTTTTTAGTAATTCCAGTAGAACTTACAGCAACCTAGAGTTTGATTTTGTTTCATTCATATCAGTGGTCACTTTTCTACCAATATGGACATAAGAACATGCCAACAGATTATTAGCTCCACAGTAATTAAAGAAAGGCATAAAAAGCGTGGGTGGACAACTTTTGCCATCAACAATTGAAAGCTGCGTTATAACTCTTATTACCTCATATACTCTTCCACCCAGAAGACATTGAGTGTGGAGGGGAGATGGTGAGCAACAGAGTGAGGCCGGGCTGCGTGCTCTTCCTCCGCCAAATACACCAGGGCAGCAGTGCTGAACGAGCACAGACAGGGGAGTAAGCTGAGCCAGGAAAAAGAATGCTGGCATTCTTTTTTCTTCTAAAGCAAAGGGAACAGATTGTGAATCTCAGTATATACTCCCTGACATAATTCTGTGAGGTGCAAATATATAGTGCCTCTTTCTCCACCTGATACAACCAGCACTGGTGAATCACATGGAAAAGAAATACATCAATTTTACAACAATAAGCTGTTTCATTTCATTTACTATAAACTGGTAAAACAAAAGAAATGAACAACTTGGGGAAAAATAAAAAGCTTTTCAATGCATAAAATCCTAGTGTAAATCTATCACCTTTCGAGCCTTGTGTTTTTATGTTATTTTGTTTCCCACTCATTAAGAAGACACAACACTTTGCCTTCAGAAAAATACATTATATTGTAGATGTGACAGCCTCTTATAGAACAAAGAAATTATTACTACCTCATAAATTTGACAATTACAATTATGTAATTAACCTAGTTACACATATATAAATTACAACTCAAAATAAACATGTGGATTAACATCTGTCATTAACAGAGAGATGACAAAACAAAACTGCTTCCTTTATTTCCTAATGCTAGGATTCATGCTCTTGTTTTGCTCTACAGTTCCAGATTTATATCTCATGCTGTACTTTAAAACAAAAAAAACAAGCAAACAAAAAAACAACAGCAACAACAAAGCACATTACTAGATTAAGACATCTCTTAGTTCTGAAGGTTTCCTTCAGAACAGTTAAGAATAGTTTTCATAGATTTTTCCTGCATATTATCAGTTAACTCATATTTCTCATTTGCCATTTGCCATGTCCTACGTGCATTGCTAGGCCAGATATAATAGTCTTCCTCTGCAGTCTGGCAAGGAAAAGGTATAACAAGTAAAGAGCCTGTTGCCTTGACTATCTCAGACTTCCTTAAACTCTTAGACTGAGGACAGAAAATTATCCGTACAATCTCTTAAAATAACAGTGGCACCACTTAAAAGAAGAGGCTGAATGGAATCATGCAGTCCTTTAGGCTTTGGATACGTGTATGTCAGACTTCAGTCGGTTAATAGGACTATAGGCTGACAGCAACACTATCCTAGGAAAGTTATTCATTTTTGAAAAGCACTTTATATTTGTGTGTAAGCACCAACAGAAATAGAAACAAATGCATTATATGACATATTTTCCTTTCTTTTTGTTTCAGTGCAAAATAATTACATCACATGAATTTTTGTTACTAATGCAGCTAAGTCTTCCTTATAGTTTCATCTATTAATCCAACATGCTAGCGTCTGTTATTATGTTGGAAAGGATTACCAAATATTATACACAGCACCATGTAAGTTTTCAAACTGTTATTTCAGGACTTCTTATAGAGCTTACTGTGCTTTGAATTCATATTAGCATCCTTTTTTTTTTCTCTACAGGTCCTACAGCTCCCCATAAGCTGGGTAAAAGATGTACAGTTTTAGCATGCTTGGAAGGTAAGTTTTTGAAAAATAACCAAAGGAATGAATCACTATCAAAGTTAATTTCTTAAGAGAGAACTCTTTTTGGTATCTTCATATTTTATTTAAAAAGTTTTCAGTCAACGTGCATCGCAAAACCTCAGTGTACTGCATCCCACAATACACCAGCTGAAAGCATAGTAACATTTAGTCTGTGATTAAAATAATTTTATGACAACTTCCTACAAAAAATATGTTCAAACATGAATAAATTAAGTAGTTCCTCTAAACCACTTGTCTATTGATTTCCTTAGGAAACCAGCAGCCACTACGGCCGACCTCTAGCCGGGTAACTTTGCAGCTCCATGCCCACGCTGCAGCTAGTCCAGCAGCATGTTTGGCCTGGGGCCGAGCTGAGGCCAAGCACGTAACACCCAAAACCAAGGCAGCACTCTTCTGGGAGCTCTGACATGTAAAGTAGACAGGACGGAGTCAAAGCTGAGAGATCACAGCATTAAATTGCTGCGTCCTAGCTGAGACGAGCACATTTTCTCCCTCCCTAGGAGATGAGGGTTAAAAACGTCCATCGCCCTGCAGCTAGACCGAGCTGCAGCTGCCAGGGAGAAGCCAGGAGAATGTCCCGCCTCGCCTGGACAGCAGGCCGGGCCTGTGCCCCCTCTGCCGTGCCCTGCACGTGACGGTGCGAGGTCGGCGGGTTCGCCGGGCCAAACTGCAGCTCCAAACCCTTCTGGCTGGCAGCTCTGCCTCTGGGGGCACTTTCCAAAGGTAAACATGACCACAAGTGTGTAAACAGTTAACTACAATGGTAATTATGTACCCTGCTGAAAAGTTTGTCCCTAATATTACTGAGACAAATATTTTGAGAAATAGATATTAGGACTAATAGGCTCTTCTTCCTGTGCTAGCTTTACCTGATTTAAAAGAGGTAATCATTGCATTTGCTTCTAATGCACTGAATGTCAGAAAAATGAATGCTGATATTAAAGTTGTTCCATCTAAAAGCAACTGCAAAACCCTTAGCAAATACTGCATGTTTGAACAAAGCCAACCAGGTACGAATTGCTTACATATTTACAATAAACATCAGAGACAGTCAGGGTCGAAGCATCTTGATTTGCAATCTATGTGTGAATGCTAGTTTACATAACAAAAATGAATCACAGTAACTTTGGTTTCCACCATATTTCAATATGTTCTTGGATCACATTACTACATTATGGCATTTCTACAACTGTTAAATTTATTACTTTGATTGTACAGACTTAAATTCTGCAAACACTTGCACACAGAAATACTTTTTTTTTTTTTGAGTATACAGCACTCCAATGCTGTCATTTTTTTATGTTTTTAACATGCACATAAATGCAAAGTGCCTACAGCACTGAGACCATGTGTGCTAAGCAGTTTCCTCCCATTTCGAAAACAGTCCTAACAGCCCTACTAATATCCTTATATCTTGCTTATAAGAAATCACGATTATTACAACCTTTCACCTTCAACACCAATTGAGCACAGAGTTACAACCAAACACAAGCATTCGTTCTTCGTTCAGATGTCACTTAGTAAAGAAGTTGCAGGAAGATGAGATTTCCAAAGCTGTGACGAGGACATGGTGACAACTCCCAGTGAGTTCCACAAAACTCCGCCAGTTCACACCACAGCGAAAGCTGAGTTCTCTGTTCAGGATCCAGCCCAGCAACCAGACTGGACATTTGAAACACCTAGTATTTAGACTTTAGCACGTATGTTTATTGCAAGTGTCTCAACGTCAAACTTGCTGAATTGATAGATACTTCAAAAAGCTATTGTTTATTACAAATCTTCCTATTATTACAATTTTGTCACACAAGTTAAAACTATATGATGATTCAGAGCACAAATTAAGCATTTATTTATGGATTATGAATTTTAACAGGAGCACAGGGACCAATTTTAAAGGAATATAGACAAAAATAACACAATTAACATCAGTTCCAAACTAACGAGCCAAGTTTAGCTGGCTATTGTTCTTCAGGCTCATTAATGACAACTGAATATGAATCACAAGAAATGTAAAATACATTGATTTTTTCCATCAGGCTTTTCAAATGTTTTCTTTTCATCAAAATTACACATACAAGGTAAATAGATGAGCAATGCAAGGAAATCAGTTTTAATTTCTCTGTACTAGCTCAGCAAAGGCTTAAACTGCAGCACCCTTTACAGTTAGAATTATAAACAATGATCCATGTCATACCAGTAGAAATGAATGCTTTTTTCCCATAATGTCACCTTCAGAAATCAAACTAAGCATGATATCTAATACAAAAACCTTATTGTATGCTAAGACAGCTACAATATAGGTAGGAAAGGTCATGTTAATATAGCACATACGTGTACACAATTTAACATTCCAGTGCTAGAATATGTTCATAATGGATAAACCTTCATCTGCTTGCAAAATGGAAGCAGCAGCATTATCGTTGCCAACAACAGCGGGCAAACACCTGCTCCATCCTTCAGTGGTAAAATACCAAATACACCAAAAGACTGATCTTTGTACCCCTAGGGAGGACGATTTTAAACCTCAGTGACAACAGCAAGCTGTGTTTCTCGTCTGCAAAGAAGCTGCCACACAGTTTGCTCCTACTGTGCATGAGAATATGTAGAGATTTGTTAAAAGCATACGGTTTCCACTACACCCTGTGTGTTACGGTTCAGGTCAGAAGAAACGCAACAGCCCTGCCTGAAGAAATACCGAGGCATGAAGACTAGTAGAACACAACCGTGACAGACCTGCACGCTGATGGGGGGAGTTACCCTGCATAAACAGCACCATACAGCCCAATCACAAACCTTGGCTTTGAAGAACATTCACAAGAATAACGCTCATGATGTCAGAGGAACTTTTTTTGTGAATAACAGTTCATCAGTGAGTAAAGGATCACAACTTAAGCCATTAATTTGAAAACTACTAATCTTTAAATAACCAACCCCATCGGTCACTTTTACTCCCTTTAACAAGCACGATTTTATATCTTCTAGCCTAAAAATTTCAACTCCACATACCTAATCACTGACTCTTCTTCCTCCTTTCTATTTTTCCTCTCTTCTTCCCGTGAGTAGAGCTGTTCCTAGTCAAAGTTACAGACTAGCTAAATTTGGACTAGATAGTCTACCGGGAGCAACCACACTCTCCGAAGAACGCAACACTCGGGCGTAAGCCCATGAACGGAGAGCTGGAAGTCTGGGCTTCAGCGCAGAGCAAGTCATTCAGCCACCTGTTTACATACAGGCTAGCAGACCTAAAGCTGAGGAACGAGAAAGCTGGGCAGTGAAGGAAGGAAGACAAATATAGACCTGTCTCATTTCATCTGAATTTGTATCATCAGTTTAAAGTCACACAATGTGACTTGCTGTTCATGGGACCACAGCAGTTTGTAAAGACAGGAAATTTTAGCACTGCAGCAAGAATGTTTTGTGTTGTTTTGTTTCAAGAACATGCCAGGCAGCTAAATCACTGAAAAAGTACTTGTGCAGCATGCAAAATGGCAGCAAGTCAGCAGAATTAAAACAGGATGCTAAAAATGTGAAACCCCCAAAGGGTAATTTTTAATTAATAATTAATGAGAAGCCCCAAGCCCATCTTGCCCTCTGACTAAATATTGTGAACATTTAGAACGGTTCCCATGATTTGTTTGCTTTCTTCTCTTTTTTGTACGATTGACAGGTGACTGCCACTGCTATTCTTTCCAAAGTGACACATCCATAATCATTTTTGAAGGTTTCTGCTTGGTTTTAGATTTTTTGAAGAGCTGCACTGTTGTTACTATTATTCTACTGTCTTTAATGAAAAAAAAACCCTTTAAGGATACTAAGAACTGAATCACTAATATTTAAAACATCAAATGTTGAAATACCTGGGACAACCACACCATCTGCTTGCTACATTGTGACTGTTTGCACGCCCACATGTACCTGAAGTCTCACTTCAGGAGATATGGAGCTTTTTAAGAAGTTTATTAGTCACCTTTACCCTTAAATTACTACTGAGTTAGGCAAAACCGTTAAGTCATGACTAAGAGCAGAGGAAAGACACGATTTCTGGAATTAAATCTGTCTAAATTTTTTACCTTTAAGTGGACTACAACAGTAATCTCTGAACACCTCTTCACATAAAATGTCTGAAAACCCTATAAAATACTGTAACTCAAAGCTTATTTCGAAACAATAATTTATGCTACTAAGACTTACAAAAGCGTCTGTTAGCACTTTGTGCTCTTATAACAGTGTTTGTATATATTAAACCATGCATTAAAGCATATAAATATTTCTTTTAGGCTGTTAGAAAACAAAATAAGGTAGGTACAAGGGAAAAACACTTTAAACCACCATAGTCAGGAATTCAAAAGATCAACCACTGGCAGACCAAGTCAGATGGAAAGTACAGTCTTGCATTCAAGGTCTGTGAAGAAACCCTTAAATTGAAGTATACGTTACAGGAAACTTCTGCCCCCACAGACATACCTCATTTTATCTTCTCATCTCTTCTAAACTGTCAGAAACTGTCCTTCTGAGAAGCACCTTGCAAACAGCTTTTCAACTGCATCAGAGAAGCTCCAAATACACTAAAAAGTTCCAGTAAAATAAAGCTCTGCCTGTTTATAACACTAAATGCCCCTTATATCAGAATTCCAAAATCTGGTAAGAAGGCTATGGAATTCCTGGTGGGCTCTTTCGAATTTCAGGGTTTAGTTAGGATTTAGCGGGTCATTTTCATTTGAGCAAGGGTTCCCCAGGAATGACAGAAGAGATGCATCCTTTCTGCTCACACTCTTTCTCCTGCCAGCTCCACGTAACACAAGTTTGTGTTGATTCTTTAGCAACCTGAAACAGGAATTAGTTTGCAGAAACCAGGGCCTGAAAGAGCTGTATGCTATGACACTTTCAGCCACCAATGATATAGTTTACAGGAAAAAGCCCAGCTGATGAATGGAAAAAATAAAGGCCAGATCCTCCTAAATTACCCACCACCCATCATACAGAAACCTTCAAACTCCCACAGTCTACTTTAACTTTTATCTTCTTTAAATCGCTAGTAAGAAGAAAAAAACTTAAATGCCAAAGTTGGTAAGTTAAAATTCAAAATGTAGTAAAATTAACAGAATTTCTGCACAAAATCATCTTTGCTAACAACCATTACATATTTCACTGCAGAAAGAAAAAGTCCTCATGAAAGCTGAATGCTAATTTTAAAGCAATCAAAAATGCATTTTAAATTACAAGAAATGGCTCTGTAACATCTTGACTATTTAAACAGAAGCAGATGGTTTACATGGCTTTACTGCTTAATTAAATATTTTATATACTCTATAAAATTATATCTGATGGCATTCTTTCTGATTGGCTTTCTAAATTTAAATTACAAAGTCATTTTATGTATGCACCATATTAAACTGTAAATTAATAAAAACATTCATATCAAATACTAGATAACCAATCTAGTTTATTTTCTAATACATATGAAAAATGCAGTGGTCCATCTCTTTCTCATTTCTTCTTTGTGATAATGCTAACATTTTTTTTTTCATAATTTACTGGATTCCTTTATTTTAAATAGTCCTATTTCAAAAGCCAATATTTTAGATTTTCCCCTCCCATCCCCTTTACAAAAATAAAAATAGCGATACAGGAAAAATAAGATGCAATTTATTTTATGAAGGATTTCAAGCCAACTCCAAACAATATACAGATATAGTTGTTACTGTCATGGTAAGATACAACTACTGATGGGCGGGAAAGATCTGAGAGAGACGATAATGAAGAAAGTTTAAAGAAATTGCTTGGAATTCATGTCATGAATGAAAGAAAACTGGGAAGAGGTATGCTGTCACTGAGTTCCCCAGGGGAAAATAAAATCAGTTTACCTAGTTCCACAAAACCACAATCACATAATTGGAAGAAAAAGAGGGATGCAAAGGAAAGACTGAGCATAGTGGTCAAAGTTTTAATTAAATCATTATTAAGTACAAAACTTGATGTGTTAAGTCAAGTGAAAGAGAGGCTTTCACAATTATTATTTATAGTTACTGGCATGACTTTTTAAAGCAGATGCAAAACTGATGTAGTAAAAGGTAAAAATAGACAAATAACAGAATAATCACTAAGCTGGGTGCTTGTTCAAGTGTGTGACTGCTAAAGATAGCCTTAGATTAGAGTGAACTTCATTCTGTTCTTGTCGCAATAGTTCAAACTGGATAAAATTGGCACGAAAAGGTAATATTCATTACGTGCATAAATGGCCTTGCTCAGTTACACTTCATTACAAACCTTACACAAGCAGATGACAAAAGCCTATCAAAGTGAAGCACAGAAGAGGACGAAGTTGGCTTGTGAGCCATGTAAAGTCATAAGGGTCACATTACGCCCTCTCAAAAGCTCTATCATTAGGGCGTGTTTTAACCTACAGGAGCTTTTCTGGTTCTTTCCAGGCATTTGTTTAGCACTGCACAGCTCAGAACTCCATGAAACTTTGGAGGAGTTTTCTGCTCCCCTTGACCCAACACAAGTCCACACTAATGAGTAGGGGAGAAAACCAAAACATTAATAGGTATTCCTTAATTAATAAAAAGCAACTATGTCACAGCCCAGTCCACTATATATTACCAGTACGGTGTAGAAAGATACAGAAATAGCCCTATTTTGCCATCTAGTTGTACAGACATGTATTTTGATTAAAAATAGCAGTTGCAAAAAAAAAAAAGAGGCATTTTATTGACTAAATCAGAATATTAACTGTAGAAAATTGAAGTAATATGATAAACGTAGGACAGTTAGCTGTAAAGTGATCCAGATCCTTTGGACTATGTAGAAGTGTCAGCTCCCCACCTCCACTAACACTCAAACTCAGCATTCAAAACCACAGACAAAAAGAACAGCAGAATAATTAACTCATGGAATTCACCACCTTTAGGAATTAAAGCAAATAGTTTAGGGAATATTTTTAGACATGCATTGTTTTTAATAACATATAACCACTGTACCTGCATTACTTCAAAGTAAGTTAAAGTTATTATCAAATTTTCATCATGACTGAAGATCAAGAAATGCCTATTCTTGTATTCCTCTAGCTAAACAGGAGAGCTTTTACCCTTTGCCATGGTACATCTAACATTGCTTTCTAGCTGCATATTAGCTCAGTGATAACTGATTTCACTTACCTAGCAGTTGCTTATACTCCTCTAAGTGAAGCTTGAGCTGAAAAAAAAGGAAGAAACACATGACAGTTAGTTAAACTAACACAGGACTAACATAATTCTCATGCTTTAGCAAGCATTCTCTCCTTAATACCCCGAGAGAATTCATGTATCATCCTGTGCTAAATGAACTTTTAACAACTGCAGCACAATGTCCCCACCCCATCTGAAAGATCCCATGTCAGTGAGTACCCACATAAAGGACAAAAGTTGCATTTAAATGTGTAATTTAAAGTATCATTTTAATTCTGAAAATTGAAAATTAAAAACAATGGAGTCTTTCACTTTAACCTACTTTGTCACAAAACCATTAGGAAGGAAATATAAATGTTTCAGCAGATATACTTTTTCTCATTAGTTTGACAGATGTTTTGATTTCTATAAGTTTGTACTAACATGAAAATTACAAACTACTCGCTCAGGTATACTCTACTGGAGTATTATACTTTTGTCTTTGTTGGCTAAACTGTTTTTTTTTTTAACCCAAATATTTCACAATGAAAAAGTTTATTTAGATAACTGAGAAGCAAACAAACAGCATGAATCAATTTTCAACAACGACCCTTAAGTGCTTCTACGGCAGCTTGACATGGGCTCAAGTATGTAACTTACATTTTGTTTTGTCTACATAAAAACGAGTAAGTTCACATAGAGAACCATAAGACTATCTGACATAATTTCAAACTAAGCAAGTGTGTGGACAGACAAATTGCAAGCACCTCTGAATTACATGGGCACTGTTTCAAAGATTTCTTGCAATGCATACATATTTGAGAACCCACTTTCCAGGCCTTGATCATAAAAGTAGTATACCCACATAACAACAATTGGCAGCAAGCTCAGCTCTTAACTGTCTTTGAACTTTATAAAGAAGCCCCCCTCTTCCCTCAGAAGACCCTACTACTTCTCAGTCGCTTAATAGCCCTCGCTATGGCATGTGGTACTTGCTTCTTCTCCTGAGCTGGGTGAGGAACACAGCAGCAGGGGTTCAGCAACCCCACCGCGCCTCGCATGTTACTTGTTCTGCCGCCCTCCACTCAATGGGAAGAACTGTGTTCAGCGGGGCATCCCCGGCAAGGTTTCAGATCTGTTTCTTTTCAGACATTTATGCCCCTGTGCACATGTGTCAGGAAAGGCAAGTGACCAACCGTGGGGAGATGACGGGCTGCTGTCCGTCCATCCGTGAAGCCTCTCTCCACCACCAGCCTCGCTTAGGCAAGGGCAGCTCCCTACGCTGTCGGGCAGCGCTCCTGAGGAAACGGGCCCCTTGACTTCTTTATCTTCAGAGACCTTCAGGCACCTCCTGAGAGGCTTCTGGGCTCAGGACAGAGATCAGCGCCTGGGCACAGACTGGAGAGCCCCTGGTGGGTCAGCATCCCCGCCATGCCCAGACAGCCCTGGCACCAGTGGGCCTCCTCAGCGCTCCTCCTCCTCCTCCTCCTCCTGCCACTTGCTTCTCTTCATTACCAGCCCCCCTCGGCCCGCTGGAGGCTCCCTGGGGACATGGCTAGGCCCTCCCATGTAACAGCCACCTTTGGGCATGTTTTGGGTTTGTGTGGCAAGCTGTTGGTAGCAGGGGGGCTGCAGGGGTGGCCTCTGAGAAGAGCCCAGGAACTGCCCCATGTCAGGTAAGAGCCGGTTCCAGCCGGCTCCAAAAGGGACCCACCACTGGCCAGAGCTGAGCCAGTGAGTGATGCAGGTGGCACCTCTGTGGTAATGTATCGAAGATCACGTAAGAAATGCTGTGCAGCAGCTGTGTGAGACAGGAGTGAGAAAATGAGAGAAAAACAGCCCTGCAGACACCAAGGTCAGTGAAGAAGGAGGGCAGGAGGTGCTCCAGGCACCGGAGCAGAAGTTCCCCTGCAGCCCGTGCAGAGGACCATGGTGGAGCAGGTGGATGTGCCCTGAAGGGAGCTGCGGCCCATGGGGGACCCGTGCTGAAGCAGTTTGCTCCTGAAGGATGGACCCCGTGGTACGGACCCATGTTGGAGCAGCTCTTGAAGAGCTGCAGCCTGTGGGAAGCCCACGCAGGACCTGTTCGGGAAGGACGGCATCCCGTGGGAGGGACCCCACGCTGGGGCAGGGGAACAGAGACCGACCACGAAGTAGCGGCGGAGACGAAGCGATGTGGGCTGACCGCAGCCCCCATTCCCCCTTCCCCTGCGCCGCTCGGGGGGAGGAGGTAGAAGAGGGTGGATGGGGGGAGGTGTTTTTAGTTTGCTTTTAGTTTCTCACTGCTCTAGTGTTATTG
>VXAL01004932.1:199933-219201 GCA_013399475.1 Chauna torquata
TTTGTTTTTTTTTTTGTTTTTTTTTTGTTGTTGTTTCATTTGTTTGTTTTTCAAGAGAAAAGAATTAAAGCAGATCCAGAAAGTTTTTTTCTATAAACGCATATATGCACTGTTTCTGTTGTCACATGTGAAGATAGAAATAGTAAAACATTTAAAAATACAAGGTTTATACTGATACAACGCTTTTTGGAGGTATCTGCAAACACTTTTATTTCAGTTCACCCTAAATGACTTTGATTTTTGTTTTGTAGGGCTTAAGTACAGGATCAGTTTCAAAGTAACAAAGTTTATTATTTATCAGCTTACACTTATTTAAAAATATAGTAATGGAACGAAAAAGAGATTATTAAAATCTTGCCCAGTTTTCCATGTTTAAATTTGCTTAGCTTTTGCTTCAATTAATTTATCAGGGTAAAAATTATTAATATTGCTTTCCCTGAATTCCAGAAAATACTACATTTTTGCAGATATCTTGCAAAATGTGCATCTGCACATTTTGTTTATGAGCTTCTTACGTTAGAATGTTTGTACCTATATTAAAAATGCGAATGTCTTAAAACGCATGGAAATTGACTAAAAAAGGAAAAACTTTATAGTTGTGTTTAGACATGCCTACACACTGAAGCATCTGCGTTCAATAGTTGACGGTACGGTTCTTCGTATGGTATGAGTGTCTCTGCCTCAGGCCTGAGAATAGTTTTAAAATTTAAGGCTTAGAAGGCCTATGGGTTAACTCCTGTGTTGTGGAATATGGCAAAAGAACTACTGGCTGGTTTTTAAATTCAGGACAAACTATGCTGTCTGAATACAATTGGCATTTTTTCTGTACTGGTTTATAATGGTTTCAAACTCCCACCTGCATGTAAGTTTAAGCAGTTGTACTGAACAAAAAGGATAAATTAGCAGCTGTGAGCCACCAATACCAATGGTAGTTAAAGGAAGTATGGGAAACCTACTAATTCCTGGCAACTTCTTATTGTCTGCTTTGTTAGCATAATATTCGAGCTTATCCAACAACAGTTGTGTTCAATCACTCTGATGTTCATGAATATGAAGGACATCACTCTGCTGAGCAGATCTTGGAGTTTATAGAGGTATGTAAGTTACAATCCTTGTTGCAGTTGTGCTATGTTTGCGGCTCATCTAGAACATGTTCTTTAGTTGGAAGATTCTAAGATTTATTTTGTTTTTAATTAGACTGGCAAGACAAGGAGTGGAAAAAAAAATCTTGGGCAAGAGGTGATACAGCAACTATCATTGGGGGACTTCATGTTTAACAGATTTATTTCACTACTCAGTCAAGCTTTTTCTTTGAGATCATTAGCAAATATCTTAAGATCCTTTCCAATCTACAGAATAATAGTAATGATTTCTACCCCATAGAATGGATAAATGAACTAAAAATATGAAGCGCTATACTATTAAGGTGAAAATCTCACACATCTTGACAAAAATATGAACTTCCTGCTAATGTCAGTTAACTTCCTGCCCTCCACACTTCTCACCTGTTCCTCAAACTTTCTTAACTTACAGAACTGCAAATCATTGATACTCAGCATTGTTGCTGCTGGAGTTCTTCTGCCCATCTTTCCTGCAGCATTCAGGTTCTCTCACTGCTACAGCCACAGGCTATTTTCCACTCTTTGAAGAGACTGTTCATTCTTTTAAGGCAGCCCATAAAAAAGCAAGTGCAAGAGCACACATGCAGGCACAGGCAGAGATCAGTCTCTTCTGGTTGATACTCAAAGGTACCTAGTGCACCACATGCGTTTTTCTGCATTCCAGTCTGAAATGCATGGCTGAATCTCGAAATGCCTGTTCTTGCCAGGTGAGGCAAGTTTCTTGCTTTTTGCCTCCCTTTATGCAGAAGAGGGAGAAAAACCTCCCTTTTGCAATCTGTTTTTTTTGGTTTTGTTTAAACGGTTCTTCCCAGCAAATCAGGCATATGACTTCTGATGCTTGCATGCTGTTCCGTGGTGTGGAGTCTTCCCTACCACAGTGCCAAGCAAATTTCAGTAAAAGAGGGGCGTTCTCAGAATTTTGTAGTCTGTTTGCATGTGATGACAGTAGGTACAGGATAACTTATAATTGCAAGGTACATGTCCATAAACTGTATTTGCTTTAGGATCTTAGGAATCCCTCAGTGATCTCCCTAACACCAGAGACATTCGTTGAATTAGTTGAGAGAAGAAAACGAGAGGAAGTCTGGATGGTTGATTTCTATGCTCCGTGGTGTGGACCTTGTCAGGCTTTAATGCCAGAATGGAAAAAAATGGCCAGGGTAAATGACATTCACATGTTTTTCTGCTTTTGTGTGGCCTGTTCTGTGGAGTTACTGAGACTGTACAACTGCTGTCTTAAATTTGTCAACTGAGAAAGTCTGGTGATTTAATATTGTGGACAAAACAGGGAATTCCCACCTAACAGTTCTATATTGCTCCACATACAAAGTTTTCCTTCTGTTTTTCAGTACATTAATATTGTAATCCAGTCTGTTGGTATGTGTGTTCTCAAAGTTGTGAGAAACTTTCAAGTAAAATTACTTAACGCTTAATACTTTGCAGAGATAGCAGCTCAGCATTTGTTTAAAATAAAATCTGAAAAATTAAAGATTTATCCATAAATAGGATAAGAATTAGTTGAAATAATTTGATGCTTTATCCAGTTATTCTTTATTATCATTGGTCATTTTTAAGATGGCAGACCTTGGTGAAACCTCTGATTTTAATTTTAGATTAACAGAATTCAATCTTACCTATCTAAATCATTTCTTATTCTTGAAAGTTTTTTTGCTGGAGATCTTGTTTTCTTCACTGAAAGTAAATTAACGTTAAATTCCATATGCTTTAAGGGTGATTATCAGTTAACTGAATTCCACATAATTCAATACCCAGTTGTTGGGATGGGGGAGGATGTTTTTGTTTTGCAAGGTCATTAGTGTTCTCTTATTTGCAAAGGTAGTATCACAATAACTGCCAACCATCTGGGTTTTTCTGGGCATGTTTCAGGAATTTCAACTAGAAACTTCGGGCAAAACACAACAGCTTTGGAAATCAGTCCATAACTTTCAGACATTTAGAATTCACCTGGACTAGGAGTTCTGTCTAGGATTCTGTCTATATTCTGGTCAAACATCTGTAAACTATTACTAGCTCTATGGTATACGCTCAGTAATCATCAGCTTCCTTGCCCGTGCCAGGTGGTTTGGGCTTTTGCAACAAATCCAGCATGTTCAAGACATACGCAAACTATGAAACTGGTGGCACATCTACACAGTACCAGGATCTGTCATAATTATTGAGCCTGTGACATGAAACATTGTTATTTAGTATGACTACCATCTTAGCATACTTGTATGTACCTTTAAGGCAAGATGGGTGCCTTGTGAGCCATGTCCACACAGTTTATACTAAAATGTTATGTGGATGCTGGGAATGCACCCGGCTGGCTGGCTCCCATTAGATGCCCATAATGCATTTACAGGAAAGAAGAAAGCCTCATGATAATCTTGATTTGTTGGCTTGTTTTCTCCCCAGCTAAGTATTCAAGTGATCAAGACATAAATTCTGAAGTATTACTAAAATTGTAGTATTATTGATCAGTATGTTTGTTGTCTTTTCTTTTTTTCAGATGTTAAATGGATTAATCAGTGTAGGCAGTGTGGACTGTCAAAAATATTATTCTTTCTGTCACCAAGAAAGTATTCAGGGATATCCTGAAATAAGACTTTTTCCTCAAAAATCAAACACAGCTCATCAATATTTGTAAGTAGTTTACTTCAGTTTGGAAAATGATAGATGTGTCACAAAAATGAATCTGCATGTTCTGTTTTATGGAAAAGGTTCAACAAAGCTATTAAAATAGGCTCCTGTGATATTATTGTCCTAGACATTATTGACTTCGCTACTTCAAACACGTGCCATTTTAACTTGCTGTTGCATTTCAGTAAATTGAACTGAAGCTGTCTCAGGAACCTTGATTTTTATTTCTTGTTGCTTATTGATTGCCAGTTTTCTAAGTTTAGTAGCCTGTTAAAGTAGATGATGTAAATCACATAATATAAAAATATTATTAGGCCTAATTGATTGCAACTTTAAAGAACAATGTGATATAGCCATCTGATCATCCTCGCTGGCAACAGTCTCTTAGCACCATTGCAAAAATTGTCTTTGTATATCTAGTCATCTCATTCATTGTATCACTACTGTGGAAACATTAATCACTAACAACAACAAAAATTCCATGGGAAATGAAATCTGGCCAAAACCAAACAGCCTCTCCCCTTCATTTCACGGTACTGTTTGAAGATCCATGGATTTCAGGAGCCACATACATATTTAAAGATAGATAAAGGTCTGAAATAGTAGATGTTACTTCATTCTTTTACAAATTGGAAAGCAGATGAAATGCTGGCAGATCATAAATAATAATGCCTCTTCAATGTAGAGCTTAATAACAGGCTTCAGTAGATTCTTCTCGATAAAGCTTCTCTTAAAAGCAGATTTTTTTTTCCTTGTTGAAAACAACTAAGTTGGTATGTATGACTGTTACCAAATTCGTAATGGTGTTAGTTACTTTTTTCCTGGCAAAAATATGGACATTTGTCTCTTAAGATAAAACTCACCTAAAACTATCAGGTCAGATTTTTCACCAGATACCTCTATATTGAAAAATACTTTGTTATGAAGTTGTAAATTAGTAGACATGAATCCTGAATTAACTTTTTTTCCTAATCTGTCTCTGGAATTTCAAACTAAACAACACCCTGAGAGTCCAAATAATAAATCTTTGTCAAAGTTGCTAGTTTGCCTTGCTTTTCTACTGTCAAATTGAGGGAAGTGTATATAATTAGTAACAGTTGCATTGTAATGAAGGAGCATCAATTAGAAAATATATTAAGATATTTCATTTTGATTATCAAATTAGTGCCTGTAATTTTGTCTGGAGTTACTACTGATGATCCTTCATTCAAAATACTTGCAGCTACAAAGCTTATGTACTCCAAACCAAGTTTCTTATTCTCTTGACATAGAATCTTCTTCTTTTCCTTTTCTTATTCTAGTTCTTTTGGTCCTCATTTCTGTATCTTTGAAATGTAGTAATGAGACTTTTATTTATTCAGATTTGAAAGCAAGGTAGAAATATATTCTGAAATGTGCTTTTAGGTTCATTATTTCATCAACTGTGCTCTACAGCCCTTTTTTTCCAAACACAATTCAAACTACTGTGTGACTGGATTTTTTTCTTCTTAATCTTTTTATAGTAGCTACAATGGATGGCACAGAGATTCATATTCACTGAGAGGCTGGGCATTAGGGTAAGTTACAGCACTAAACTTTTGTTCACAAGCTGTGTATATGATTTTCTTGCTAGGAGAAACTAATATCCAAATTGTATGTAAATCAAGAATTAGAAACATTGATGTATACATACTGCTTAATTTAAGATGTTAATGTTTCCACATCTTTTAGATCAAACTTTTAAAAGTGTGGAGAAATACTTTTACTGTTTACCCATTTCCTGAAGACTGTATTATTATTTTGCCTACCACTTCTAAAAAGTAACTCCTTAATAGTACAAAATATAAAGTAGGGATTTCCAGACCACTAATACTGTTCCTTAATTTCAGAAAAAATTCTTGTGCTTAAGTGGAACTTGTTTGAAGTGTTGAATGGATTATGACTGTTACTCTTCCTTTCCTCAGATATTTACCGCAAGTGTCCGTAGACCTGACTCCACAGAGTTTTACAGAAAAAGTTCTGAATGGGAAAGATCACTGGGTTATTGATTTTTATGCTCCTTGGTGTGGACCTTGCCAAAATTTTGCTCCTGAATTTGAGATCCTTGCAAGAGTAGGTTTTTAACTGTATTAGCAGACTGCCTTCTTCTATTAGTAATGGTTATAATACTATGATCACTCAACAGCACATTATTTCTTAGCAATCATCCAAAAATCACGTACCCCTTTCTATCAATAGGAGAAAAGACCTAAAATGTTTGAGTTTTTAAAACTGTTGATTTCTAGGTTTGTTACACATTTCACTGTGGCTTTTAAGTTTCTGAGGCATAATCATTAATTCACCTTCAGTATCTTTGAGGTAGGCAGTTGTCTTTTTCATACATGGAAATTACAGCATTTCACCCTCCTGGTAGTAAGAAAATGTTTCTTGCTTTTTTTTTTTTTTGACAAATGTTTCCTATTTTCATACTAGTCTGCTGTAATTTTACAACATTTTCAAAACCTCACTGATCATATTCTCAAAATAACTGAGATAGGAGAGACATTCTCATGAAAACTCCACACTTTTAGGTCCCGCTTGCCAGTGGGTGTTGCCCCTTGCGCAGATGCATTCTCACATGCACGTAGGCCCTCCCTGAGACAGACTTCAGCCTATGATAGGCTATGACCTTTGGAACTGCGGTGTGCTGTGTGCTCTGAATTCAAACTTGAAGTTTCTAATTAACACATTTCTTTTCAGACTGTTAAAGGAAAAGTAAAGGCTGGAAAAGTAGACTGTCAGGCATATGGTCAGACCTGTCAAAGTGCTGATATCAGAGCCTACCCTACTGTTAAGTTTTACCCCTACCAAGGAATAAAGGTAAAGTGTCTCCTTTGTGTACAGCACTGTGCAGGTACTGTTAGTAGATGTATTTCATTTCACGTTAAACTTGAGACTAGTTCTGGAACATGTTGAAGTACGTTATTTAGATATTCAAGAGAAAGTTATAATTGATTTCAGTAATACTTAAAATAGTAGGATAATGATACAGTAATGATGTGTTACTGAAAAAGAATGTTATAAATTAATTGAACAGCAACTAAAACGTGAACTTAACCAGAACCAGGGTTTTATTTTGCAGGAGTCTAAATCGACAAAAGGCTTTTTAACCACTTCTACCACCAGCTACCAAAGCAGGCAAAGTCTCTCTCAAAATGAAATGTGGAGAAGTTCATTTGGCTAAGGAGAAACACTCTTTCAAAGTCATCATTAGTATTTCATTATAATTTTGATGTAGATAATATTTTAAGATAGAAAATTGATACAAAATATTTAGTTGCATTCTGTCTTAGACCTCTATAAACCATTTCAATTGTAAATGACGCTGAGATCAACATCTCCTCTTAACAGATTAGTAGTATTAAATTTAAAAAAAATGAAGTGTCCAGACAGTTCTAGGAAACTGCCTTTATCCTTGCAAAAGCAATTAACTACTATTACATTTCAAGAATGTTGCAGTCATCTTTTTAAATGTATTAATCTAGAAGAGAAAGTATTCAATGCATCCTAATAGTTAAGCAAACTCTTAATTATACTTTTTTTTTTTTAAACTCAATCTCTTTAACTTAATCCTTTCTCACACAGTCCCATCAAACCCAATGAGACTTTACCGTGTTAAGAATAATGGCTTTTCAGGTCTTCATTTAGTGACTCACACTGACAGATTCCTTGAATGTAGATTACAACGTCACAAACTTTTTAATAGATGTCAACATTAAATGCCAAACTGTGAATCAATTTGAGAAAATTGTAACCAAATGTTTCAAATTCCCTTAACTTTAATGACCAAGACAGAGTTTGTATAGTTGTGAAAACTAGCAGCAAAGAGTGGTTCTTAAAGAGAATTAGCAGTGTTGAAACAGACGAAAGTATATCTATAAATCTCAAATCAACCTACCAGAACTATTATCTGCCTCCCTGCATTCCTCTGGAATTTTATCTGAAAGTAAGCAGATTTTCTATTCAGTGTAGAGCTTGGGTAATATTACAACATTAATTT
The DNA here is from genome assembly GCA_013399475.1 of Chauna torquata. Lineage (NCBI taxonomy): Eukaryota > Metazoa > Chordata > Aves > Anseriformes > Anhimidae > Chauna > Chauna torquata. Next base: position 207,713 of record VXAL01004932.1, read on the forward strand.
TCTTTTTCTTTTTTTTTTTTCTTAAGAAAAATGTTCTTGGGGAATATATAGACAGCAGAGATGCAAAAGGTATTGCTGACATTTTGAATGAAAAACTGGAAGCAATTCAAAGTAAAGGAAAAAGAAAGAAATCTAGAAATAAGGTAAGAATACTTATTTGGGGACTTTTGCAAGAGACTATTTTAAAGAATAGCCCTTTAAAATAATATTAGCCTTTGCTCTTTGTCCATGAAGTATTAAATGCTATCTCTTTAGACAGCACCAGGTACACTTTACATCCAGTCTTGTTTTGGTTACTATTACCTGTTCAAATTCAGTTTTCCATGTCCACAGATACTGCAACAGCAGCATTCTGATACATCAGTTATGTCAAGACTTAGTGGAATTTATAGATGTCTGTGGAACCTATGGGACAGCTGCATTAAAGAAAGATTGTTGAGATGCACTGTATCCTTAAGTGTAATCCTTAGACTAGATTTAGCAAGCAGGCACCTAAATTCAAAGGCTGATTAGTTCAAGACTGGGATTTTAACTCAGAAAGATGATAATACACAGCTGTTAAGAAGTATGCTGAATTCTATTTAAGAAACACTTGTCCAACTACGATAAGTTAGCACAATAGAGAAATTTAAAATCACAGAAGAAAGTGCAAGTGGAAAAAAATATAGAAGATTTTTATTTGTATTTCTAAAATAACAGTTGTTTATTTTCTTGTCACTAGGATGAACTCTAAGTGGTACTGGAGGTGGATAAGATTAAAAATACACTGAAGCTGTGAATATAGACACCATAAGGAAAATATAAAGCCAGTTACATTCATGACAAGGCAAACGAAATGAAAATGAGTTTGAGTTCATGGGCACATGTGACTGTATGAATTCTGTTAAACTGTGGGAGAGATGAAAGCATTTTGGTTTTGGTGGAGGCATTCAATGTTTCTGCAAATGAACTGTGCATGTCCCTCTTCTAATATACCAACTACCTTCTTCCTAGTCAAACATCAGAGTTGACCAGAACTGAGGACTGTATCACTTTTGCCTACCCCTTTTCTATTTCCTTAATTTTCTGTCTCTTTCCAAATACTTTTGAATGTGGCACTCAGCCTGTGGCTGAATATGCACTCAAATCTGCAATGCAGAAACACAGTGAGGGATTGTCTAGTTGAAAGACAAACAATCTGCTTTGGGCTTGTGTTTTTGTCTAGTCAATTGCTAAGAGATAAAATGAAGAACTGGTAGCAGGATAGGTTTACTGAGTTACATTGCTCCTGCCCTCGAGCAGATTGCTATGTTGTGGCACTGGTGGTGGTGCCAGGATGAACATAACTTTGAAGAGCTTCTTTGGTTGTTTAGCTTTGAGGTTTTTGGTGTTTTTTTTTTTTAAATCAAAAAAAATAAATAAATCAAGGACTTCAAACTCTGTGTTTCACTGACTTTCAGAATTTGAATTATGCCATAGAAGCATCTAAGTTATTAGGTCATAACATTACTGTCATCTTTTTAAATATAAATGTATTCTGTGGACATATTTAACTTCTTTTGGTATTGCCACTTTTCTGTGCAGACGTGTTTTGTGTTTTTTTTAAATAACCATTTGGCAAACAGGATAGTAAGTGCCTTTTTTAATTTAACAATGAACACTGTATCTTGCAATGTCTCCTCATATCTTAATGTAAATACCACTCTTTTTAGTAATATTTTTCATAGCTTCTCAATAGACAAAAAATACTGAAGACAAACTGCTGCATTTAGGAGTTCTACATTGAAATATTTCAATAAAATGCTGCTGAGAATGTCAGACTTTTCCTTCCCTGCTATGTGTTTAGATTTGGCATGACTGGTCACTGTAGTGTGAATATTACAAACTTGTAAATACAAGTATCTACAAGTAATTTATTTTATAAAGAAGGCAGCAATAAATAAAAGGAAGAAATTCTAGTAACTTTGAGGCATTCAAATGCTTCTTCCTCAATGTTCAGGGTTGCCTATATTGCAGCATATTAATTGGAAAGACAAGAATGTATTGCATCTGTTTTTTAATCAAATTGACCTTTCCTCATCCAAATCAAATCTCAAACTCACAAAGAGGAAAAATTTTATGTTTGTGACTTTGACCAAAAGGAATGGAGTTTGTATTAGCTATTGCATGTACATTTAATTTTAACTTCAGTTCTCACCTCCTGCTTCCTTCCTGAAGGAGGTGGTCATGGTTATGTACTCTTGATCTGTGTTAAAATTCCAAACAAGAATATCCTAGTACAGGTTTGCACAGTTTCTCCTTTATTTCTAACAGGAATAGAATAGTAGGACTAAAATATGAGTACTTCACAGTTGCCTCCTCAGTAAGATGATGGTAACATAACTTTCTGGCTTTACTGTGGCTCAATTTGTACTTTACCTTTTAAAAAAAAAGGTCACTTCCTTCTATTTTAGTCATTTGGAATACATAGATAAGTACTATGGAAAGACACTACTACTTACTATCCTCGTAAAAATATCTTGTACATTGACATTATTAGGGCTGCTTGCTTTGAAATTCAGGCTGTGGGGAAGAGAACTTAGTTTATTAATTAAAGTTCATTTTTAAGATTTAATTCTGTATCATGAAATTTTTTTTTTGTAGCCCATTTTTAAAATCTCTAAGCTGAAAAACAAATGGATATCTATAGATAATACAAAAAAAGCCTCAGGACAGAAAAGAGCACTATAGATTATGCAAGTTTCCAGGAAGTTTTTCTAAGTTTTGGGGTGGCTTTTTTTTTTTTTGCTAGTTGCCATTTCAAGCAGTTTTCAGTAGGCACCTGGGGGTTGGGAAATCAAGCCTTTATTCCTAGTCATTAAAATAAACAAACCCTTTTATACATTGCGTCTCCACCCTTCTCTAAGGACAAATTCACTCTGGTTCTGACACCGAATACTTAACTACATTTTCCAAGTGTTACTAATCAAGAGTTTAAATTGGTTATTCAAGACACTGTAAGAGTAGCAAGATTTTTAAATAAGATATTGAAGTAGCCAGGTCCCTTACTTCCTACACTTTTTTCCTTTAGAATTATGGAGACATCAGCACTGCCTCATTTTTCAGAAATCATATTGGAAAAGAAACTAAAATCTAAAAATTATGGGATAAAGAATTGTATTAGCAAGTTCAATGTTTTGGAATACGTTCCCCTATCCCCAACGCCAAGAACAGTTTAAAACAAGTTATATTCCTCAGTAAGTATTTCTAATAATAAAACATTTACCAAAATGAATATTCATTTCATTTTTTGAAACAAAACCCTTCAAATTCATATACCTAAGCAATAAACCAAGCAGAAGATGAATCTAAAACAGTACATGAATGAATGCTGATTTAAACTCGTGTTACACCATTCCTCAGTTCCCCTCTCTCCTCCTAAAGTGCCACAGTAAGTTCCAAATTTACTCTCACCATATGACCAAGATTGTTCTAATTCACCCTGTAGCAGGCTGCAGATGGTGTTTATTATTCCATATTCTTCACCACCTCTCCCAGCATCACTGTCTACTGTGACTGTTCAGCTGGGTAGATGAGCACGACAGCCTGTGGGTTTTGACTGAATGCTACATAATGTGAGGACATGAACACTCTCCAGGGCCTCCGCTGCTCAGGACTTCCAGGAATATCAAGTAAACATTCACAGTCTGACCAGATTTCCCAAATTAAAAGCAGCAGACCTTGTGGCTGGCCTTGTACCTTTTCCTTCTCATTTAACTACATGTGCACAAGGAAAGCACAACACACAAAACACAAAATACACGTATGCTGTGCAACTGCTGGCATAGTACATGTGGAGGCCTAATGACTTTTAACCTTCGCTTTTGCATCCTATTTTGCTTTCATGAAAGGACTGCTATGGCTGTTTAGTGTCACTGAACCGATTAGCTATCATGCCTTATACTAAAACAACAAAGTTCCCAAGCCACATTCGACTCCCTTAGCTTCTACTGCTGTAAAAGGCATACAAATAAGTTAGAGAGAATACAGCATAAGTAAGTTCCAAGCAACATGTTGGTTTTACATAGCGTGCAGTTGGAAGTTTGATTTTTTTTCCCCATTCAGGGGTGTGCTCAAGGTTTCATTAGCTGTGGAAGATCCACTTTTTTTTTTTTAATTAGTTTATGTATTTTTACTAGTTTATAAAAAGCCTTAAAATGTTCTAATATTTAAAACATATAAATAAGGCTGCCTACAAAAACTGGATATGAAAATATTTCATTGGCATCATTTTTAGAGTTACTAGGCTTAGTGGTGCTGTTCACAAATGGTCAAAATTGCCATTGCCAATGAAAGGAAGACAGCTCTGAAACAGCTGTCTGCTCTTTTGACAAACAACCTCAAGCACGCAACGTAGCTCTAGCCAAATAGTGATGAAAATCAGAAGAGGGTTTTTTTTCCTCCGGAACTAAGCAAGTAAGTTATAGTACTCATGAATTTTGACATTCCTATCATAAGAGTAATTGCTATTCAAATACTATGCTATGTTCAACCACTCTCTATTACAGAATACCTCTATAAAAAAGTTACTATAGAAATATAGCAGATAATGTGGAATTAAAAATCTATTTTCACTGGACAAAGCTTTAAAAATTGAGGAGTACTTTGCTCACATCACAAAAGGCTGTAAAATGGTTTTGTGCAGATACACTCAGATTACAGAATGGTTGAGGTTGGCAGGGACCTCTGGAGGTCATCTGGTCCAACCCCCCTGCTCAAGCAGGGCCACCTACAGCAGGTTGCCCAGGACCGTGTCCAGGTGGCTTTTGAAGATCTCCAAGGAGGGAGACTCTGCTCTTGCTATTTTGGACAGAAACTGGGAAGCAAATTCCAGATGCCCGGGATCCTTACAACAAACACCCTTGCCTTGGTAAGGGCCAAGATACAACCCTCATGTTTTTACTGACCACAGATACTAACAGAAACGGCACCTGTCCTCCCTGAAGTACATATTCAGCTCTTACAGGACATCAGTCCTCCTCTGTGAAGAGGAAGATTCACAGCACATTTAGACTACCTGGGAAACAATACAGAATTGTCACTAAAACCATATTTTCTCTGCCAGTTTTGCTATCCTGTGATGTAACTTAAGCAAACACAGTCAGGCAGCCTTCGTACTAGAGAGAGGATTAATTGAAAAACTAAATCGGATTGCCAGCAGGTGGCAGTGAAGATTCAGGAGCCAGTCTCCTGCAGCCCACCAGACATCCTGTTATTTTACAAGCAAAACAAAACGATCTGCAACCTGCTGCTGTAACTATACAGTAAACACTGTTTTTTTCCTCAGACATACCTTTTCAGCGAAAAGAGCCTCCTAACTGCAGTAAATTTTTAAGTTACACTGTCCTTATGGCAAATAGGAATAATGTCAACATACAGGACCTTGTACTACTACCTTTTGACGAGAATTTGAAGCTCTGTTTTGAAGTCTGAAAGCTCATGAAGCTTCAATCAAAACTGTAATTTCAGGATCATTTCAGGTAATCAAAGGCTACACATTTCTAGGGAATGGTAAAACGTACTTCTCAGGTGACTGTATAGAGAGCGTTGGAAGGTTAATTTAGCTGGCAGTGGTCTTCCATTTGTCTCTGAACTTCCCCTTCAGCCTTCTTGGCCAGCAAGCTAAGAGCCTGATTTGGTATGAAGCCCAGCTGCAAAATATGGACCACTGAGCACATCACAGGTTTGGCCTCTACCCAAATGATACCTCAAGCACGACCACCTTTCAGCGATGCTCTGAAAATAACTGTCTCTACAGCACTACACTGTCTCCTTGTAGTAACTGCTATTTTTCACCAATAGTCACTAGTGTCACTGGTTGGTTGACACAAGGACTGTACTGGATAGTTATTCCACTTTCTGGCAAGGAAAGCCACCAACTTTTCTGCTCTTGCCTGTACCCTTGATTTTTGTTTCCCCTTTAATTTTAGAGGTTATTCAGTATCCCTCCCCTGACCAGCTTCCCCAAAAATATCAAACATTACTTAACGCTACAGGTTTAGCTTTTGCCTGTGAGAAGTTACAAACAACTAATTCAGAAATTGTTTTCTTTTCCACTCCAGGAAAACTATTTTACTTATAAGTCTTTCTTGATGTAAAGATCTGTAAAATGAATTAGCTATTTAAAAGCAAACTGCAAGCAATTAGATTACAGAAAAATCAGCAATTCTTAAGTATATTATAATGCTACCTTACAGTTTCAGTAAGTATGAGACTCTGACTATATAATAAGGTTTTTATTAAACTGATGCCTCTTCTACAGCATTCATAATCAGAAACATGCTCCAAAATTAATGACTATCTGCCATAATATAGATTCTTCCACTTAAGCTTCCCCACCACATGGTAAGCACTCAGTATGTCAGTCACCAAGCAATGCAATTGCTATGTTCTTTATATCATTCTATCATCATTGTACCATATAGTTGTGTTAGACAAAATAATAACATACAGTAAATCAAATATGAAGTTTCCTAATGTATGAAAAGTTTGCATAATTTTTTTTTTTTTCCTCTTCAGGAGACTGTACTTCTGCTTTCTGATATGACTAGAGCTTACTTATGCAAAACCTCCAACTGAACTCCTACATCAAAGTTCAGCTAAACTGTAAATAAGCTCGTGAACTTTCAGATGCCCACTTGAACAGACTTTCTGGCTGTTAACACCAAGTATATAAATTTAGTAATATCAAGCAATTACATCTACACACAGCTTGAATTTACTTCTTTTACATCTCAAGTCCTATGCAGCATAAAGGACACAGTACATAAATAGCCTACATACATCCTACACCACTGTGTTTATAAACTAGAAACATGCTGGGAACTGCAGAGAGAAATAACACTAACAGCAATATATAAAAATCAGCCCAGGGCTGATCTTAGGAGAAGCTACAACACCCTGCCAATTCTCCCCAACACTGCATATTTGTTTTGCAGGTCAGAGATGTCTCAGGAGGCAGCAGAAAAAGCAACCCTCCCCTCCTGCCCCATACACACCTTCTCTGGGTTCTCGCCCCTTCAGCGGGCGGCCCCCAGCTGTACTCAACACTGCCTACATGGCCCTTGCCGCTTGTCCCTGCACCACGTACCCTTCCAACCTGGCCAAAGCCGCTACCGCTGGGGGCTGCTCCTTGCAGAGCCACCAGTCCCACAGAGTAGCCCCACAGCCAGCACAGCCACCGGGCAGCACCAGGGGCACCAAAGCCCTGCTGTTCCCAGTACAGCTGGGTAGCGTCAGGGCTTTGGTTCATGCTTCTTCCAGAGGACCAGACACCTCACGAGCTGAAGGCTCAACCTCCTCCCTCTTTCTTGGAGAATCATGCCAGTCCCTTTCTTCTCTTTGCCAGTGTCCTACACAGGGTGGTAAACATCGCACTGAGCAGCCTGCTCGCTGCATCTGTGCTGGCTGCTCTCTAACCCAGCTGCCTTACACCCTCCTTCCAGGTGAGCAACAACTGAAGAAAAACCCTGCATGTCTGAGAGTGATAAAGTGTAGAAAAGCTGACTAGCAAGGACAGAGATCATGCTTCCACTAACATGAGCCATCTCTACTGGCCACTGACCTGAGATACACATCCCCCATCAATAGCACAGGCAACCCAGCTCTCTTTGCCGAGAGCCCCAGGCATTTCTGACAGATCAGTGAGCAGCTTCAAGCCTTGCCTACCCACAGCTCTAGAAAGAAGGTTATTCTTTCTGTTCGGTCTCAATCCCCATCCCCTTTTGGCAGCTTCATTATCCAGAACACAGCATCCGTAACACTCTTTCTTTGCACTCTTGTATAGCTTTTAAGCATAAAGTGCTTCTGAGTAAGTGTGCAGACTAAGTGTTCATACAGTCTGAACTCTCTAATTGGAAGGCAAATCAGCAATACCTCAGCACTGTTCGTGTTACCAGGAAACTCCTGGTCATCTTCATAACACCACAAAGAATGATGCTGACATGGTAAGTTTTCAGTAAAAGGCAAGGTCCTAATGAATGAACTCAGGAACATGTTACATTCCCACACAAGGAAAAGTACCTGTTCCACCACTGCTGGCTCCTCCCAGGAGGAAGTTGTGGAACACTTCGTAATGAACACAAGGCATCTCTTCAAACTGTCTCTCTTTTGCAGGTCTATCTGACAAGATACGAGTCATTTCTTACATATCTAACTCAGTTTTCTCTACCAAATCTTCTACTGATAAACATCCAGCATAGCAGACTGAAAACAACAAACTATCTCCCCCCAGAACTACACCTTATCTGCCTATGGAAAGCTAATTGTAATTTACAGCAAGTTAAGTTAGTTGACATCCTACAAATTCTGGGGTGAGGTAACACCCAAGCCTCAACTCAAAACAAAAACATAACACATTTTTAAAGTAAAGCCAATCTTTCTCTCACAAATAAATACATTTATTTAATACTACTGCATACTGCTTGCATAGTGCTTCAAACTGGAATGTCAGATTTGCTATATGTTTTCTGCTATAATCCAGAAGAGGTCTGACTATTTTAGCTGTTAGAAGCAGTTCCAAGCCCACCTAAATCTTTACAGACATGAAGTGAGACATGTTTCACATTTTACCTTTCAGATGATGACTTTATTTTGCTTCAAAAGAAGTCCACAGAGAGGCAATGTGTAAGATCTCGTTACTCCAGAGGCTCAAATGAGCTTACAAATCAGCATGAGCAGAAGCCAACAGAATCATGTGCAACTGCTAAACAAATCTGTATGGAACTACTTGAATCTTTATGGAACAACAAAAAAGATCCAACCTTCAAAAGACATTTGGACACTGATTGACAGAGTTTAGCATGATGGAGGAGGAAAAAAAAAAGACAAGAAAATACTAAGAATCCAGATCAAGACAAATGATTAAAAAGAATTTCCAACTCCTCCAGGAGATCAGAAAACTTGAAGCTCCTTTTAACTGTTAGATTGAAAGACTCATAGCATAGAGATCCAAAGAGTTTTGCAGCAGAGAGCAGACTATCAAACTGTTTCCATTCCCACGCTCTAAACAGTTGTAATCACACATAGCTTCCTAGCAGTAAAACTCCATTTCACATATCGCATCCAAGAATACGCAATAAAGTCTATCTCAAACTGTCCTGGTTTCGGCTGGGATAGAGTTAATTTTCTTCCTAGTAGCTGGTATGGTGCTGTGTTTTGGATTTAGGATGAGAATAATGCTGATAACGCACTGATGTTTCAGTTGTTGCAGAGCAGTGCTTACACAGAGCCAAGGACTTTTCAGCTCCTCGTGCTGCCCCATCAGCGAGGAGGCTGGGGGTGCACATGAAGCTGGGAGAGGACACAGCCAGGACAGGTGACCCAGACTGGCCAGAGGGATGTCCCGTACCATGTGGTGTCATGCTGAACAACAGAACTGGGGGGTGGTCGGGGGGTGGGGGTTGCCACTGCCTGGGGTCTGGCCAGGCATCGGTTGGCTGGTGGTGAGCAATTGCATTGTGCATCACTTGCTTTGTATATTGTATATTCTTTTATCATTATTGTTTTCCCTTCCTTTTGTGTCCTAATATAGTTGCTTGTTTGTTTTTTTTCCTACTTTCCCTCCCCACCCCCACCACCCCGTTTCTCTCCTCCATCCCACTGGGGCAGGGGGCAGGTGGGGGCCAAACGGCTGGGTAGTGCTTTGCTGCCTGTCGGATTAAACCGCAACACAAACAGCTTATGAGCAACACAATTTGACCTTACTGCCAAGCCAAGCATGTGAATGGAGAACAGAATTATAGTAATATATTTTCTTAAAGCCCAATGCTGGAGACTTTTCAGGATCGCATTCCTTAAGATCACTATTTTAAAGTGATTTTCTTCCTAGGACTGTAAACTGTCTCCTCTTTAAGCTATTTACTTTCTTTGGAAGTAGCAACAATAACATTGTATGGAGGAGACCGAAATTAGAAAGGTTAATTGGCATAACTAGCTGTTAAAATGTGACTTGATTGACCTGCACATCTCTCCTGTTCCCAGAACTTGTTTACTTAATTCACCTGTAAACAACTGGAAAGAGTTAGAAGACAGTTTGACAAGGCTACTGATTTTCTTCTCGTACATGCTCCTCTGCCATTGGTTTATCTAGCATTTATTTGGCTGGCCACATTGCTAGACCCTGCATAGCCCTAGTATTATTTTTCTCTTCCTCTGAGCAATCACCAGCAGAGGACTTGAGGGCATGAGCAGAAAGCATTTCTGCTCCTCAGTGCCTAACCGGAGACACTGGGTACCCTTTCTACATTCACTCCCCTCCGCCTCACCTTCTGAAAGGCAAGGGAGCTTTGGCCTGACTTCACACAGCTGGGCTCAAGAACCCACTAGAGCTTCCTCCAGGTCCCCATTCCACCCTTTGCCATGCACTTACTGGTGACATTGTTCAACGCAATGCTGGCCTCTATATCAGCAGTATCAATGCAAGTTCCAAGGGCAAATCCTTTTCGACAACATTTTAAGGAAAGCTACCCAGCTTTGTGCTGAGGTGCAGGGACATAGTGACCTCTCAAAAACCCACTTCCACAGCAACCCACAGCTATTTGCAGCTAAATGTGCACCTAAACCCTGTGTTAGGGTTTGCTGCTTGCTCTGCTGACTGCAGCCCACTCATTCTCAGGGAGAGGCTTCTGCATTCCAGCCCTTAAACCATTTAATAAATACCAAAAATTGAATGGCAAAGTTGGAAGCCAGCTGCTCACTAAATAAACAACTACCCATCTGTCCTAATGAGCATTCTTCCCGTTGTTCTTCTCCCAACTACAAGTCCTCCTGTGTACATTACCTATGAAGGTCTCAGCTAGATTCTTCATTCTCCTCTGCTACTTTTCTCCTTATTTTAATCCTCCAAACAAGCAAGAATAAGTTCGTTTTACGAAGTCTTATCAACACACAACTTCATGTTCATTAGGCCTTAAGTTCCTCTTTAGTTGAGGCAAGCTCTACTGAACAGCAAAGCCATAATTCCCAGGACATATATTTCGCTCATTTGTAGACCCCCCCCACCTTGTACCGATTAATAGCAATCTGGCAGGAAGTCCACAGATGAGATAATATGCCTATAGCACAGAGAACATAGATGAGCTCTGTAGTTTTTCCACAAACCATAACTTCAGCTGTATTAAAGTAACAGTAAATTCTCTCCTGCAGAATGGCAGGAAGCCACTGCCTGAACACAGAATAGTTAATAGGCATCTCTGCCATTACCATCACATTCACAGCAAGTAGTGTCATGTTTTCCAAAGCTTTGACTGCACTATACTTGAAAGGACTTGACGGATTAGTTAGGAAGCAGTCAGACCGGGACCTGAGACCTTGCGTTATCAGAGCTAGCTGACATTAATTTACCTAGTGAGATCTACAAGCAGCGCCTCTAATAGAGAAGCTGCCTATAATCACAGAAAAGTATGTGCAAAGAAAGAAACTCCCGAGGTGACAGAGACTACTAGGGAAGGATGTCACCTGGGGGGGGGGGG
>VXAL01004932.1:227387-239982 GCA_013399475.1 Chauna torquata
TTTTTTTCCTAAAAAACAGTTTTCTATGAGGTTAAAGACTAATATGCCTGACTGCAGTGTTTGAGCAGGCATCACAGCAGGGCAACTCTTGCCTTCTCAGAAGACAGCAAACAAAATGGTTTTGTACAACAAAAAAATTAGCATTTCCTGAGTGGAGAGTAGCACATAAGCCCACGTGAAGTTGACGGTTTGAGCTTCAAATGTATGCAAAGTAAGTTATCTTGATAGCTAATATAGCTAATAGTAACCCTGCTCTTGCTCTCAGCCAGCAGAGAGAGGAAAGAAACTGCACTGCAGTGGAACAAAAAGCTTGGTCACGCTTGGTCAACACTTTTGGATCTCACCTGAGCCATTTTCCTTCCGTAGAAGAGGTTTTCCATGACAAGCAGATCCAGCTTCTTCTCAGTGTTGTTTTGAGAGTTCTTGTACCCAATTCGATACACCCCAAGGATTTTGGCCAGTGCTGTGGGCTTCTGATGAGGAGAAGACATTGGGTAAGATCTCTGTGTGCAGGAAACCAATCAAATACAAGAAGCACCACTGTGCTGACTATGCATTACAGCTTAGAAGCTCCAGTGCAATTCCCACTCTACATCTTGAAAATATGTTGGAGGTATGAGTTGTTTTCTTTTTGGTTAAATGAAAAGGGTTAATGGAAATAGCTAATAGTCAATAAAATACAGAACGCTGTCTAAAATAAAGGCACTTTTTTTTTTTTTTTTTTTAAATACCTTCTGCTGAACTGCATTAATGATGTAAGTGAAGTAGTGTGGAGCAAAGTCGAGGAATGACTGGACTTCCAGACGAGGCATCTGCTTCAAGATGAATCTATCATCTGTTTCAACATCAGACAAATGCAACAGCTTACATACCGTAAGTGATCTATTTTTTGCAAGTTCTTTAGAACAGTCATGCAACTGAAGTGGTTTGAAAAATTAAAGAACTGCAATTTTTAAATTCTTAGCTACAGAAGCTCATTTCTAATTTAATTTTTTTTTTTTTTTAAACTGGATATGTTCTGAATTTCAACCTACTAGTAAATCAAGGAGAAGAGACTGCCTAAGTTTGGTTTACCTTGGCTATATGGGCTCCTTATACAAACAAAAACAGCCTACAGACCGTTCATTCAAGTCTTGCTTTAAGTAGGGGCCTACAGTCAGCCATTGTTGAAAAAAAAAAAATCCTACAAATCAACTATAACATGGGATTATAAGAAACAGTGTCTTTAATAACCAGAGTTTTCCTTGAATTATACTGAATTTTGATTTCTGAAATCTGCCCAGAGTACAACCTTTCTGCTCAGCCGGACTCCCTAGCTGCAACTACACAACTACTGAAAACAGAACTCCATTTTTGTTCCCCTGCCCACTGGAGGAAAAAAAAAAAAAAATCTGATTTTGAATATTCCAGAACAATCCACTTAGCTTTCCATTCTGAGTGGCCACTTGACAGTCAGCCAGTCAGCAACCCTCTGGCTAAACGTAATCAAGGATTAAACAACACTAACCATCACCACCCGCAAACAATACCCTCTAATTATGAAAGAGGAAGAAGCCACTTTTACCCTCAGTCACATAGAACGCAGCCCCAGATTTGCCACCTCGTGCCTGCCAGGGCATAGAGTGAGAGAGGGAGCGGATGAAGTCCTCTTCACTGCTCCCCAGTATCACTTCACGCATCTTGTGAAACTCGCCAGCATAATAAATCCTGCAGTAGAATTTGGCATTCGCATCTGAAAACTCTGCAAGAAAAGGTCTTCCTCAATAACAGTATGCAATACTCACTGACTATCTGAGATGACACTTTGAGATTTTACTGGTGTCTGGAAAAATATTGTTTTGCTTAACATCCTGCTCTGACACCTATAGCATCTTGGAAGTTTAAACCATCACGATTTAAATTATAAGCTTGCAGGAAAATCAACCCCCTCTAGGTTAGCTTGCAATATACGTTTAAGGAAAGTGTCAACAGCCCAATTGGAAAAACAAACAAAAAAAAGTTTTATGCAGTACGTCTGCGTCAGCGAGATTGATTACAGTAAGTAAAAATGGCACTGCTCTATTCTTGATTTACTTTTCCTCCTTGTCCCCTACGGGGAAAAAAAAAAAGATTTCCATTACATTCACACAAAGAAAGGAGTTTGTCAGCTAAGATTTCAAGCTATAATGTACAACAACTCACGGAGTTCCACATGGGGATTCACCAGCTGCTTCCTCTGTCCATCTCCTCCATCTACCTCATCTGAAGGCATAAAGGGACCACTCAGTCAGGCTTGTTCATTATTATCCAGAAAGCCATGCAAGATACTGCTTGTGAACTCATATTACAAGAAAATTATTTTCTTTTCTTCAAGAAAAGATAGGGAACTATAGAATTAGAGACATAGCTGTAATTATACTTATGTTAGAAGGGCACTGATATTCATGGGACACAAGTACAAGCTTTCTCTTTGTTTCTTTGTTTTCTCTGTTTTCCATGAGCTGAAACAACGGAATTTAAACAGGAAGCAAGGAAGAGAGCTGATACTAAAGTCAGTTTCAACCCAAAGGCATTCAAGCACAGACGACTCTATGTCCCTATAGTTACAGGCATTTGAAAGCCCCCCCACTTCCCTTCTTATAAAGCAAAGCAATTTTTTTTTCCTCTCTAAGAGAAACCTACATTTTGTGCTCAAATCATTCGTTTTCAATGCACATTGGGTTGAAACATGAACTGTTGAGAAGTGAACTGTTGAAAAAGTATGAGCTGGAATGTATTCTGGGCCTTTCAAGTGTGAATGAGGTTTGGAAGAAATAACAGTCCAAAACAGAAGATAGATTCCAATAGTCTTGTACCTTGAGGCTCTGCTCCTTGGCTTTCTGCTCCCTCTTTGCCCATCTGTCCAACCTGGTAGTAGGCACTGTCAGCACCACGTAAGGTCTCTTTCTTTTGGGAAGACAGGTCTGGGCTCTTCCCTCCCGTGCCACGGAAGAAAGACAAAACACCAGATGGTTTCTTTGCTACAGTGAAAAGAATAAAGAAGTTGGTATTGGCATTACCAGAGGCAGTTTAATAAAGGCTTGACTCATATGAGCTTTCTCCATTCATTGTTCTAACTGGAAGGGTGGTGTCATTCAACTAACTAATTTGCTGTTCTTCAGGCAACCAATGTCCACCAGGTCAGCTGATTTAGTGTCCTGAGTAGCGCTGTGGAATGCTGGAGTAATTTCACATAGCACACTTCACAGGAACAGGGAATTAACACTTCAATCACCGCATCTGCAGTGGTAAAGCGCCAGCATTTCAAATGCAGCAAATACAATTCATAACAGGAGTTGTGGTAAGAGCCATATAGTCATAATTTAAGAACATGGAGGGGAAGACTACAACACAGAAGCCTACCCCACTGGAAGAATAAATGGCATCTTGAAAACACAGACCAAAGCGAGGACCCTTCCTATCCATTTCAAAGTATTTTAATTGGCACCTTTCAAACACGGCAAAGGTCAAAACATACAAGCACCATGCCCCACTGAACAGGCTAGACCCAAGAATAACCAAAGTTCCACTACACAATAATGCATTAAAATGGAGGATGATAATGTGATCTCATAAGAATCAAATAAAGCCATTATTGACAGAGACTTATAAAATATATAACATGAGTCACAATTTCAACATGACAAAGCTCAGCAAGCCCAGCTGGAACAATACGAATTTGGTACTCAGATTCCTTTGTTATAACAACTTTCACAAGAGCAAAAACTCAGGTTTAGTGGACTCAAGCCTGAGCTGAGATTAGTATACATATGATTTTGGCAAAATGGCCTTACGTTGTTCCGGTTCTGCAGTGCGATTTGAAGGACCCAGGTTAGTCTCAGGCAGGCGGACAGGGCTACTGCTCTTTGGTTTGCTGTCTGACATGCTGAAAGGAAAAAAAAAAGTCGTAATAAGGCCAACATACACTGCTACCTGAGACAGTATTGCTTTACTCCTGAACAGCTATTTCTCCTCCATGCCTAATGCTAAGTACTGCTAAGGGAAAAGGATATAGTTTAAAGTGGTAACAGTGCAGAACTCTCCAAGTTGTCCTCCCCCACCCCCCTGAGAAAGCCTCTCGGGACTCCATAACAACAGTTGCTTCCATCACCACAGGCAAGTTAAGCAGGGCCACTACTCCCTGCCATGCATACGGTCAAGGGACCAGGTAAGGGAGCCAGCACAGCCTCCAGTGTTAAAAGGAAACTCATATACTGCAAGAATGTGTTGGCTACATGGAGTGTGCCATAGTCCATCAGAAAGCAGAGATCCTAACAGAGGCATATTTTCAGGGTCCTTTCCCATCCTAGTTTTGGCTTCTTTACCACGATCACTCTGCCTTTGCTCTACATACTGTAGTTCCTGCATGTAACCTGTTTGGCTGTAGTCCTTCTTCAGAACTGTTTTTCAGAGATGCTTTGGACAACTCATCCAGGGCATTTCTGTATTCCTTGCAACTGAAGGAGGAAAAAAAAAAAAAAAAAAGGGAAAAAAGTTGTTCTCTGGGGGACCCTGTAACACCAACCCAAAGACTCAGTTCAGAGACAGGAAACAAACCCACAATAGGAAACCTCCCCCTAATTTTTCTTTACAACAAGGATTAATTCTCTTATGACAGACACTGCTCTAGGTCATACTACAGGAAAAAGTCCCCTCTTGTTACTCCCTCTCCTGCAATTTAAGAGAATGAACTACTCTGAAAGTCTGCTGCCTGGTGACAAACAAGCCCCAAGATTTACTGAAGCAGCTGGTTTGTAGAGCTGAGCAGTAGCAAGAGCTGCTACAACTGAAGGTAGACAAAAGGAGAGATTGTATTATGAACACCCAGTTAGTGCTCCTTAGCTCAGTTGCACTCCTCCAAGCTAGAGAGCTGAGCAAGCTTTATTCCCACTTCTTTCTCTAACAGTATCAGCTTCTACAGAACACCAGATATAATTCATTTCTGTGAACTAGAGTTGGGCAGGAAAAGCCTGAAATCCAGTTGCAAGTTGGAAAACCTACATTCCATATCTCACTAGTACAAGGAGACAACTTCAGCTCTGCCAGAAGCTCTCAAAAGCAGCTGAGTGAAGAAATTCTGTCATGTATGTTCCCTACCACTAGGATTTAACCATTCCTTGCACAGAAAAGTGCAGGAGTACAACATGTGTCAGATGAAGAGCAAATTATACCAGTACCTGAGAGCAAAAGCTATGATGGAGCTTGGTTCTCTCTCACAGACTGCAATAGGTACACGTTCATGCTCATACATTAGGTAGTGCTTATCTGGGTCACTAAATGAAAAATGAAATAGGGAGATTGTTACTAGATCACAGAAGTTTGTGGAAAGAAAAGGTCAAGTTCTGGTCAAAACCCAAATCTCTTCACTGCACTCCAGACACAAGCTGCAAGTCTCAGCATAGAGCCAAAGCGCCCCAGATCAGCTTCTCCCAATAGACACATTCATAGCTACGTGGTTAAATCTAACTGGTAATGTGTCAAAGCAATCATCACTTCAAGCAAGCTTCTTATATCAGATGACCAGCTCCAAGTTAGAGTCTACCTCTGCTTAGCAGCCACTGTTTGTACCGGCACTAAAACCTGCCAGTTTGCTTTGACTGTCCTGAAGCATAGCCTCCTGAGTGAAGTTAGGGGACGAACCTGAACTCTCCTGAACAAAAAATTTAGCACAGAAACCTCCCCAAAGCCTCTTGAGTTTCTACGAGATTTTATTTTACCTACCTGTAGAGTCCAGACATTTAACTTTAACCTCACTAGCCCATGACCTCCACTACTACCTTGGAGGTCGAATTCAGAAGAAGTTAAACTTAGGCTGCCAAACATTAGGTTCATGTCAAACAAAGAACACCACAACACACAGACAGGGCAGCTGAAAAACTTCCCAGCCTGCTCATTTTCACGTGACAGAAGGACTTGAGGGCACATGCAGTAGTCATTGAACCTGACCTACACCCAGACAATGCCAATTTGAGTCCAACCCTTGGAAGAGGTCTGGAAGCAAAAACAAGAAGGAGGTATGTAGCTTTAGTATGTCTTTACTAAGGAAGGACATTTCTGCTCCCTCCCTGCAGCAAGAAAGTTAGAAAGTACCTCTCTTTCCCCCTCCCTTTCACCTCTCACAAGAGTTCTGAGGAGGCGAAACTGATCATATATATGCACAAGGGTGGCATAGAAGAAGGATCTGGGTCATTACTAAGAAAAGGAGGTAACTTACGAACATGTAGAAGGGACAGAAAATTTCTTGCCTTGAGGAAGATCTTTAGCTTATTTGGATGCAAACCCAGGTGATGACTTAAATTATAGCAAAGGAAGCATGCATAGCTCTGTCTGCAATTTGACCAGGCTGCTAGTTTTGTAAGTCGTATGTATTAGGCAGTACTTACAAGGGAAATGGAATGGGGTTATAATTGTTCCCAGGCAACAAGTTAGCCAAAATAGCTTTCATAGTAGACTTCTCCTTCACTTGGCTATCTGTAGATCCCAGTGAGTGTCCATCAAACACATCTGAAACAGAGATAAGCTCAGTCTGCACCACAAACTTCAAGCTGTAAATTTGGAAGGAAGGTGGCAGTCACTAGATTTGCCATTTCCTACATAGATCTCATACACTTGCCACAGAGAAGGAAGAGAAGGAATATAAGACCACAACTGAACTATACCTTCTGAGCTACTGGTTGTATCCTGTTCAGACAGTGTGTTGGCACCAGCCAGTTGCTCTGATACAACCTCTGGAGGGGTGGGCAACTGAAGATGGGTGGAGCCTGTGGAGCTCTGACTTGATAAAGTAGTCAGGAAACGATCCTCTGAAAGTATAAGGACAGTCAAGGACAGAGGAAAGCATTTTACATGGCTGTCAGAAGTGATATTGCTTGCCTCCAGGCCAAACCATCACCAGTGTTTACTTGGAAAGCAAGTAGGACCTCTCAGAGTGAAGGAACTAGCGGCTGATCAATGTAGTGCATATAACCTCCAGAAGATGCATACACACCCAGTGCCTTCAGTTCCCACAGACTCGGTATGCCTCACAGGTAAGAGGTCTCAGCACCCGCAACCTCACAGAAGATGCAAGAGGCATCTCCCAAATTCCATGCAGTTATTCACAAAGCTACTGAAAGTTTTTAAACAATACTCAAGTTCAAAGGAAAACCCTTGATAGCCAATTTAGGATCATTAGTAATTCAACATCACATTAGAAGCAGAGTGTGTTTTTTATAATAGTAACCTTATTTCCATCTTGCGCAATGGGGATTCAGCATCAAATTTGATAGTTTATAGACACAAAAGCTCCCACGGTATGTCAGAGAAAGGGTTACAGCAAGATTTTTTTCATAGCTTAAGAAAAATAAATAAATAACAGACCTTTCTCTCCATTTTGCAGTGCTGGCGAAGCATTGCGTGGGGAAGCATCCATGCTATTGATCTAGGAAGAATATCAGGTGATCAATGCTGATGCCAGGCTCTTTACAGCTGTATCCCTTCCTCTCTGTGGAACACTTGCAAAAGCAGATGCACCACAGCAGAGCACTCCCACCCACTTCTCTCAGCTTCAGCACCATTGCTGTCTCTGTCAGCACGTGAGAGACAAGGCAACAGCAACCCAGCTTCACAAGACTGCTCATGACTGCTGTCGTCTCTGTATGCTACTTCAAAGACAATGCTCTTCCTCTATATAAGTTTCATTGCTTCTAGATCAAGGCTAAGTGTGTTTTAGCATTAAAAAATGTTTTAAGCGGAAAGGACACGCATGTAGCTGAGCAAATTCACGGTCTCATTGGGTTTCTTTACACACTTTGCTAGCATTAGAACTATTGGGAGCTCGGCCTCTCTGTATGATGATTATATTGCACTGCCTTACAGTCTGGACATTTTCTTAAGAGTACCAGCTCCACCAGGGTGGCTGTTCAGCATGCTGCCAACTGTACCCTTACAGAGAGCTCTTGAGAGGCAACAGTCCAAGGTCATTTACACATCCCCCCCGGTAGTTCCCACAGACACATCACAGAACAGAGACAAACCTACAGATTTATTATCAGTTCTTCCTGCATTCTTTGCTCTGCCTCTCCTGATAATTTTTTGCCTTTTCTTTTTCACAAGGGATAACCTTGATAAGTAATAGTCACTGTGTCATTTTCTCTCATTCTGCTTTCATCCAAAGCTAGAGCCTAACAAGACGACTTCCCTCCTAGCCACACTCTTGATAATGCGTGCAGCTCTCTGCTGTCAGTATTCATATTAACAGTCCAGAAGCACCAAGAGAAAAACATTAAATCCTATCCTGTCTTCTCCTTCTGTATAATATAGCTCTTGGTTCATGTCTTTAGAGAGAGTTACATAGGCTAACATGCAATTCAAACATTTACAGACGAAAATTACATGATGAAGACAAGTTAACTAACTGAAGTGAGCTGAAGTTCAACTTTAGACTATTGCGCTCCCCCAGAACAAATGTTATATAACGTCCAGCCTGCTGCTAGTACCTTGCTTTCTTCACCTTGCCTCAATCTTCCAGGGCTGGGTGGTACTGAGGGGCGTTTTCTCCCTTTCTCTTGTTGGAAGAGATCCTGCAATCTTCAAAATAAAACAAAATCAAAACATAGATTATACATACTAGCTGTAAAATGCACAAATTATGACATTTCTCCATACTAGAATACAGCCAAGCATGCCTTCACAAGTCTTTAAAGCAAACTCAGACGGCTGCTAGTATGTGTTGAAGCTATGTTTCAAATGGCCAAAGACAGAACATTTTCCTCATGCCTTGATGAACGCTACAGCAACAAGAGGTGGTCCAAACACTACACCCTAGATGCCTTGCAGTATGAGAGAGCAGAGCCTTCCCAAGAACAGCAAAATAAGTCATCTTCAGCATTTCACTTGGCCACTTCTGCCCACCTCTGAGACCATTGCACCCAATCAATTGCTTTTACATGCTTCTCTCTTCCACCTTTGCTCAAATGACACTTTCTCTTCTCAGATGCAAGTTGTGCTCTACAACACAGTACTTAAATCATCTAGTCTTGAATGATTTTCTGTTCCAATCAATCAACCAGTAGAGGACACTCAGCACAAGCTGTCGTGGCACCTTCTACATAGCAACTGCACTAGAGGGAGACAGTACTGAAGAACATGTTCCCTTCTACACCCAACACAGTACCAGTGCTGCTCACGATTCCAGTATCTGTCCTCTCACCTATTATTCCAGGCTTGCAGCATCTCACAAAGTCCTTGCTTTTTAGCTATCAAAGACTCAAAAACAGACTGTAGCTGTTGAGGTGTGTCTAATGATGATGACAGCAGCCTTGCCTGAATCTTCTCAGTCCAGTTTCGAAACTCCCCCTCTTCCATCTGCCAAAAGAAAAACCATCGGTGTACTGTCAAAAGACATAACACTCTATCCAAGGGGCTTCCCCACGCACTTTGCAACCTATGTTCTGCTGATGCAGAAGTAGTCTATTACCTCCTTTTGTGCAAACAGATCTTCCATTTTCTCTTCCCTTGTTTTGCTGAAAGTATCAGTCTTTAGAGAAGCAAGGCGGTCATCAACAGCAAGGTATACTTGTGACACCCTGTGGACAGAGATGCAAACAGTTAAGCTGTGACTACTTGGAACATCTTCAACATTCTTTAGTAAAAGCCTGAATGTGTTTAAGGTTAGAGTTTCAGAATATAAAAGATGATATATGACAGTATTCTGCACAGTAGGGTGTCTCACTGAATTTACCAGGCAAGCTGGAAAAAAAAATCCATTAGCATAGTAGGAACCTAGAAGTTACACACACTAACATTCTTCTCCACAGCTTATTCTTAGCAGTGGAAGTTGTCAGAGAGCATTACAAAGGTCACAAACACATTACTAGCAGAGGGGAGCTGTTGTGTCATCTGTGCCTAGGAAAAACCTGAGACTGCAAACTACACTGCCACCAGAGGGATAGTGAGAGCATCTATTTCAGTTCCACAAAGCTCCACAGGTTCTGAAGTATGTCAGGTGGTCATGGAGAAATCAGCCACACAGGAATGTTGCCACCAGGCAGAACAGCAGTCAGACTGGATTTAAGAGAGCTTCCACCGTGCCTGTCTTCCACCTTTTCATTCTTACATTAAGAAGGTGTCTAGGCCTAAAGTAGTTCACCTTAGACTACAAGAATGTACCAAACTGTCTATTAGTATAGAAACATGCTAGATCACTCATAACAGCGCAACATCCATGCATGGAGAAGAGAAGAATCTTATTCTCTGCTGTCTGCTAAAGCCAAACTACACCAGATGAAAAGGTGAGAGTTAGTACTGATGGAATAGGTAAAGATATGAAAGAAGGTTCCAATACCATCCTCCCTTAGAAGTATACACACCTACAGATGTGTTTAAAAATCACTTTTCTTCTAAATCATGAATATTAAGCAAGTACGTTATCTACACCAGCAAAAACGGTTTTGTGGTCTGCCAATAAATCCAAAATGCAAATAAGCTGAGGAAGGCATTTAAAAAAAAAAAAAAAAAAGAAGCTTACTTTTGAGAGAAGTCCTTGAGATCTTGCAAAATAGTAACTTTTAATGGAGCCTGTCGTTTGATGTAGATCTTGGGAAGTGGGACACATACTTCAAGCAGACGGATTGGAGAGTAGCTGAGAAGACAATGCAACAGCTCTTAATAAGTCTCCCCACATAGCAGTATGTCTACACCTTCTTTCAGCTTGTGGCCTTTATGAAAAGGGGCACTGTCAATGTGTCCAGGGTGTTAGTTACTTTTAGTAGCAAGTAACACCCTTTTCGTTTACCTCCTAGGCAAAACGTAAAACCACAGATCATGTTGGAAAAACAAAATTCTGAAAGTATTGTAGATTAGACAGGCAGAAGTGTTTCCCTTCTGCATCTTGTACTGGAACAATTCATTCTTCAGAATACTGCCCACCCCATCCACGACAATGATGGCACCTACAACACCCTCTGCAAGCCAGCAAACAATCCTGAATTTTCAATTACAGTGCAGTCACGCTGTCCCATGCTGTACTCAAAGCAGAGGACAAACCTGAGGAATCCTCACTAGAGCCATGCGCTTCACATAGTACTAGAGAAAGGAGATGCATATTTTTCAGCAGTGACCCTCACCTGAAAGATGCCACCATCTGATTATAGGAAAAATATTGGTGATAGTCATGGTGAATGGAATGACCACAAGGCTCTGCATTGGCCCTTCGAGTGTACTGGTGCCCATAGAATCTCAGCTCAAGGTATTTTGCAAAAGACATAGACCAAGAGTCATTGGAAAGGGGAACAACTGGTGTCACCTGAAATTGAAATCAAAGTGTTTTAATTTCACCCTTCAACCAGGATTAAGGACAGGCTAACCTAGACTGTAATCTAGATATTTCTAGAACCAGAAGCACCCATGACCTTGAAAGATACCCAGCAACAACAACAAGAGACAGTGTTTATACAGAGTTAAGGCCACACACAGATAGATGCAATAAACCGGATAAGCAACAACTGCTAGCTGATAACAGGTGCTAAGTTGGGGGACTGCAAACATATCCTTATATCTGGGGTGTTATTTCTCTACATAAAGACAATTTCCAGCACTCCACAGTCAGCAGCAGTGGTTTCATCTCACGCTTTTTCCCTGACAATTCTTCATGTATGAATACATTGATATTGCTCATCAGTATATTTCAACCTCAACAGTGCTTGCAAGCTTCAGTAGCCATTTATACATACCTAATAGCCACAAGCTTATTAGTGTTTACATGAGCACGCAGAAATACAAGGTTATAGAACAGGTGTATACAGAGCAGTATAGGGCTTGCCTTCAGCAATTACATTAACTTCCTCCAGATATCTTTAAGTCCAACACCTATGTTTAAGCCAGCATAAGTAGGTGAATTGAGTCATTTGCATGGGTAATTAAGATGTTTTGAGTTTGACGCACTGCATGAATCTCGTTTAATTAAGTTTCATTCTTGTCTCTTAGAAGGCTCTTAAGATTTACAATAAGTTTGGCCAGAGATGAGTATCCAGCTGACAATATTTTCTTGGCTAAATTAAAGAACAAGATTCAGATAATACACAATCTTACTACTTTGTGGCTTTTCATCTTTCTAATGAAGATTTTATTTACTTTCTAAATGACTACTAAAGGAAGTCTAGACATCACATTGATCCAATGCAGACTGTCCAGTCTAAAGCAGATCAAAGAATACCAAGTGGTTTTAGCCAATTACTAAGCCAGTAGGTCTCAGCATCTGCCCTTTCTCATACATACATTCTTCTGATGCTTGTGTAGATTTACTGCAGGGAAGGGACAATGCTCTTCATCTCTAAAAGGGCAACTCTAGTTTTTCCATGCATCAGAAATTTGTTTCCAGCAATGTATTAACTCCAGTTAAACCTATCCTTTCAGGGCCAGGTCTGATACTTTCCAGCAGAACGACATCACACTATATGTTCCACGCTCAACAGCCCCAATTCTACAAGAGGAATTTATAGACACATGAGAACATCTGTACTAGTAACAGGTTTTGTACAAGTTTAGCTATAGCTCCAGGGATGAACGCTTTCTCAAAAATCCTGTCTTTCCATACACA